>OY987255.1:102605319-103205319 GCA_963920725.1 Rhamphomyia laevipes
GTTCAATGAGAATCAAATATTTTAGCTAAAACATTTAACTCGATCTGAATGTAATATTTTGCGCAATTCTATATTGATCAACAAAATAATACATTGCCAAGCACTTAACCGTTTAGTTTCCCAGGAAGTTTAGAATTAATTGTAAAACTATCCACATACGGATCTTAATATAATACTATTGTCAAATATAAAAGTAGCAGAACATATTCGATAAAAACGGTTTTCTGGAAAACTATAAATCATTACTTAATTGCTTTTGTCCCTCTGCCAGAGAAATATTTTTAATCGAAAGTTAATGCGGTGTCAAATTTCTTATTTTCGATATTTTAGACGAATTAATTTCAATAGTTTATATGAAATGCGCAAAAATGAATAAAATGTTTATTATTTTATAGGAGTATGGAATTTATTTTCAATATTTCGCCCATTTCAGTTGAGTCTGAATTAATTGACCCTTAAAATTCCCGAAACTTTTGGAAAAGTAAATAAAAAATCCATTTAGATCGTGCTATATATTACCCTTAGCCGGAAGTAGAAAAACATTTGCAATTACGCTTAAGTATAAATATTTTTAATCGAAACTTAATACGTTCAAAAATGAACGAAATGTTTATAATTTTGTATGGAGTTGGAGATTTATTTTTGCCCATTTTCAAAGAATTACTCATTTCATTCATATAAATTATTAAAATGTACAAAAATGGTCAAAATGTATGCATTATTTTGTATGAGGAATGGGAGTTATTTTCTATATTTTACCATAGACACATACCTAGACAGTGCATTTCATATAACAAATATGAGCTGCCTAAACTCATCATCTCGATAGATGGCGTTACGTGTAAAAATGTATGAAAGTATATCTAATAATTTTTCTTCATATATTTTTAAGATATACTTTATTTTACATAGGAACAAAAATATATTTTTGCTCTTTCAAATAGGAACAAAAATATATTCAATATGAATTTCTCATTTCTCAATGTGATTTACTCATTATAGGTACATATACAGAATTTTCTCATCATTTAGGTGTATATGGTTTTTTATAATTAAAAAATTCTTAGATATCTTGCTTGGAAAAAAAAAATATTACAAAAATTGTTTTTTTTTTATGTATCTGAAAAATTCTAAAGAATCAAATATATGTATATATAATTAGCTCGGATATCGGATTCAATTTCATTAATTTTATGTTTCATAAAAATACTTTCAAAATTTGATTGCGAGTAATGTATTTTTTAATTACCATGTTATGAGTGTGATGACTTTTCTAACCAATTTAGGTACCGGAAAACAAACTGAGTGCCATCAATACTTCAATTATATACCCCCAAAATAAATATTCCTTTGGTTACCTATATGTGGTATTTAAAACTAGATTATCATGCTAGATTGGATTTATTTGTTAGCGTGTTGACTGTACACCGAGATCTTTGGGCAAAGCAGAAGGGCTAAATTTTGAAAATTTCTAAAAGCTTAAGTTGGAAATGTTGGGCGCTTTACTTTCGAAATTTGGAAACGCTTATAACTCAAATTAGATATCGATATTTTGAAAGTATATTAATTTACTGAAATTTTGGGACTTTTATACTGTATAATTGATGAAATAATGCCAATGCAACAAAATTCAATAAAATATTTTCTTGGATATTGTCTGAAAAAAGTTGAATGTGGATTTGATTGTAAAATGCAAAACTGCATGGAAATATTAAAGAAACCAGAAGAAGTTTTCGAGGACATGGACAACGAATTATTTATTTTCAAAAAAAATTACGACAAAAATTCTAATTTTGGATCTTTAAAGGTTCCTAGTGAAATTTTATTTCACACATCTCTTTTGTGGGTGCAAATTTTTAATTCGTTATTTGTAAAAAAGTGCAATATTAAAGGAATATTGAATTTTTTATTCGATAAATGTGTTGAAGAGATGGAAAAAAATAATAATTATCATTGGTATTTTTCACAAAAATGCTACTCTAAGCTATTAAAAAAATTTTTAAAAGTAATTTAACAAAAAATTGTAATTGGCAATTTGAGTTAATACAAAATAAAAATAAATGTAGTAGAGAAAATCAAAAGTTAACTATTATTAGGGAAACAAAATAATTTTTTTTAAATAGATATTCAATTAGCTCGTCGTATTCGTGGTGAACGTGCCTAATTTAAATTTCTTTTAAAAAATAATAAATAGTTCTTTTCAGAACCACATAAAGTAATATAAAGAGTAAAAAAATTATAATTTTTCAACGACAATAAACATATTAAATTTAAATAATAAACTTTAGTTTTTATTCACCAGAAATTACAGGACATAAAAAATATTTTTTCAGTAGATTACTTAATTCTTAATTTCGACATGATTTTTTACCTCTTTTTACACATATTTTTATAACCCAATTTATACTTGTACATAATATATTTTCAACATTGAAAAATTTAATTGTATATATATATATATATATATATATATATATATATATATATATATATATATATATATATATATATATATATATATATATATATATATCTTTCTGTACTTGCAATCTTCTCTTGTAAAAAGAATAGTAATACTTTTTATTACTGTCCTTTGTCCTTAAAAAAAATTCTTTCTTTATGTTGTTTTTGTGAGTTTTTTTTTGGTAATAATTTTTTCTATGTGTATATCATTATTTGAACATTTTAAAAAGGAAAAATGAAAAAATAAAAATATTTTTGAAATAGCACATACTAGTGCCATCTGTTGAACATTATATCGTTAGATATACACGTTTAAAACGTAATTAAGAATGCACTGTCTAGTATAAGTGTCTATGATTTTACCCATTTGCGAAGAATTACTTAATTCATATAAATTATTAAAATGTACAAAAATGAGCAAAATGTGCATTATTTTGTATGGGGTATGGGATTTATTTTCAATATTTTACCCAGTTGCGAAGAATTATTTAATTCATATAAACTATTAAAATGTACAAAAATGAACAAAATGTACATTATTTTGTATGGGGCATGGGATTTATTTTCAATATTTTACCCATTTGCGAAGAATTACTTAATTCATTTTCATATAAACTATTAAAATGTGCAAAAATGAACAAAATGTACATTATTTTGTATGGGGTATGGGATTTATTTTCAATATTTTACCCATTTGCGAAGAATTACTTAATTCATATAAACTATTAAAATGTACAAAAATGAACAAAATGTACATTATTTTGTATGGAGTATGGGATTTATTTTCAATATTTTACCCATTTGCGAAGAATTACTTAATTCATATAAACTATTAAAATGTGCAAAAATGAACAAAATGTATATTATTTTGTATGGGGTATGGGATTTATTTTCAATATTTTACTCATTTGCGAAGAATTACTTAATTCATATAAACTATTAAAATGTGCAAAAATGAACAAAATGTACATCATTTTGTATGGGGTATGGGATTTATTTCGAACATTTTGCCCATTTGCGATGAATTACTTATTTCATATAAACTATTAAAATGTTCAAAATGTGTATTATTTTGTATGTGTCATGCATTTTATTTCCGATATTTTGTCCTTTTTAATTAATTATCTTTTTATGCTAAATTTTAAACGTGAAAAAACAATATTAATGCACGCGCATCCGATTCAATTCATTGACCCTTGAAATTCTCAAAAGTTTTAGAAAAGTAAATCAATTTAGATCATATTACATTATTATTCTTGACCGGAAGTAGAAATTCTTTTAATTATAATTAAGTATATATATGTTTAATTAAATTAAAGAAGTGTCGAATTTCATTAAGGTTAAAATTACTTAATTATTAATGAGCAAAAATGCTTAAAATACTCATTATTTTGTATGCAGTATAGAATTTATTTTCAATATTTTGCTCCTTATTTTTGCTCATTTTCTTTGGGCTAGAACGTATAATAAATACACTACTATGAGATATTACTGTTAATCCAAAAACGTAGCAACTGTAAAAAAAATAAGTACTCTACAAGTCTATCAACAACCACAATTAGAAAAATAATATTCTTACTGGACATGGTCAGTGTAGAGAGCTGGAAAAATTAGAGAAATGTAACAGCAGTTTTTAAATGAATACAGAAATAAAGTTAGTTACAAATAAAAATAAAAAACTGCATTTTAAAAGACAAAGCTGGCAAGGTAATTACATATCCGGAGGAAACACTAAATAGATGGAATTACTGAGTTATTCAAAGATTTGCGAAACAACGTAACTACGTATATGTTGATTTGATGGTCCCAGCAAGCATGTTAGTTGACGAAGACAAATGGTATTTAAAAAGGCAAAAACCCGTATATCAACAGGGTTAGATTGTATCCAACTAGTTAATTAAATTTATAGACGAGAACAGTATAAAAATGCTGACAGAAATTTTCAACATCATTTATGACAGCCGTGACATTTTAGTTGGTTGGCTAAAGTCAGATTTTATCACACTTCCAAAAATAAGCAACGCATCTTCATGTAATTATTATCGCTTAATAAGCCTCATGAACCATGCAATAAATTTTTTATTAAAACTTATACATGAAAGAATAGTTGGAAATTGACATTAGTGACATCAATTCGTACTTAAATATTTTATTTTTGAAACTCGTACGAAACAGAATCGAGCAAGCGAAAGTTGCGTTGTATGATATGGCCAAAAAGAATTGTAAAAGAGAGATCAATATACAAAACACCTAGTACTGTCCATTAAGAAACAAAGGTAAGTTACTTAGGTCATGTTATGTGCAACAACAAGTATAAATTGAAACAATTATCATTATTTGGCAAAATCGTCAGGAGAAAAAGTAGACGTCGAAGGAAAACATCTTGGTTACAAAAAAGAATAATAATTTTAGATCAAAAGCGCTACATTCCTATTAAAATTAAAACGAATATAAAATATTATTTTTAAATTAGATATTTGAGTACCTATTTTAACCAAAATAATGTTACATAAATTTGAAATTTTTGTAATAATATAATTCCAGAAATAGTCGATTCATATATGTATATAAAGGAGCAATGCCGATTCGTACACATAAATTATATTAATTTTATTAAAAAATATATATTTGTTTTTTTATTTTTGACTTTATAAATTTTTTTAATTATATATTTTGGTTACTTTACTAAAAAAAATATGTATTATCTCATAACATTTTCTCATAATTTCATTCTTGTGGTTTGTGAAATGGATTCTAAAATTAACTCGATTATATATGGGAGAGTTCTATTTTTAATCAACTTTGTGTTTTAATTTGGAACCAATTTTAATTCAACTGATTTTCCGCTATTACACGAATTTTGGGTTCAACTTTTTGATTCAAATTGAATTCAATTCTGATACATATTTCTGATTCAATTTGGAGGTAAAAATGAACTTAAGGTCAAGCTCCATTAGTCTTTTAAAAGTCGTGATTTTTTTAGCAAAAATGAAAAGAGATAGCATGTAAAATTATACAGTACAGACAGAGATTAGATTTCCCACTACTGTAAGAAATTTCGGAAACATTTTGACATTTTAATTTTATTTTAATTTATTTTCTCAGCATTCAAAAAAATAAAATTTCAAAAAAAAAAAACGTCAACTACGATTTGAGAAAATTTTAATAAAAGAGACAAATTTCAAGTTTTAGTAAAAAAAAGTTATTCACAATCAACTTTTTTTCGGATACAACATCTTCTTTGTTGGATGCAACGCCTTTTTTCGGAGACAGTATATTTTTGTTGGATTCAAGGACTTTTTTGTTGGATTCATGAACTTTTTTTTTCGGAGACAACATCATTTTGTTGGATATGTCCATTTTTTTTTGGAAAAAAGTCGTTGTTCCGTCTCTACCGCACTCATTCTTTTTTATATCTTGCATAACTTCTTCTTGCAAAAAGTGGCGACGACTTTTAAAAAACACTAATGGAGCTTGACCTTAATTCTGATACAAAAATAAACAAAAATTGAATCGAAATTGAACCTTTTCTGGTTTAAAAATGAACTAATTTTGAATACAAATTGAACTAGGATTTAGGTGTTCGGGTGGACGACTAACCGCCCAAGTCACTGCAGCCTAATGGCTTATTGTGACGCCCCTTTCAATTTGTATCACGTCTGTATCAGTCCTGTACTGCATAAAAAGCTGTACAGCTGATTGAGTGATAATGTTTGTGTTTCTGAGGGAGATATCACATACCCGCCAAGGTACCTTATGCGTTTTGACATTAAGGCATCACATTGGCAGATTATGTGTTCTGCAGTTTCCTCCTCAAATTCACAGAATCTACACACACTGGAATCTGATATTCCCAGTGTGTTCATATGTTTTCTCAAACTACAGTGGCCTGTTAGGAATCCTACTATAGTTTTGGTTCTTCTTCTGCTACCTGCAAGCAGTTCTTTCGTTTTATTTTTTGAAGGGCCTGAAATGAATAGTTTGCTTGCTGCATACCTTCACTTCTACGCTATTTTTCATCGTGGGAGCGGGAGATTTCGTTTTTCAGTAGCGATTTAAAATGGCATTTGGAGACACCGCAAAATGGCTCTGGTCCTATAAATGCGGTGCTAGCCCCCCTCTTCGCTAGAACGTCAGCTTCCTCATTTCCCTCGATGCCTACATGAGCTGGTACCCATGATAGTGTTACTCTATTGTTGTAGCTGAGAGTAATCAAATTTTGAAGACATTCCCATACCAGTTCAGAGCGAATCTAATATGAGTTCAGGGCTTTTAACGCCGCTTGACTGTCCGAGTATATGTTAATTGTTTTATTAACATATTTTTTCGCAAGTTCTCTTTTATACAAAGAGTCAGAGCAAATATTTCTGCCTGGAATACCATTGCTAGTGATCCCATGCTTCTACACATCTTGAATCTGGGTTTTTTGCCACATACTCCATATCCCACACCATGTTCAGTTTTAGAACCATCAGTTAACCATTCTATTTCTGCTTCCTCCGGAGTTCCAGTTTCCCAGCTTTCTCTCTCGGGGATTTTGATGGTAAATGGTTTATTGAAGTTATATTTTGCAATGCAGTTATCTTTGGGCATGTCTAGGTAAGTTGCATTTACCGTTGCTTCCACAATTGCAGGATGACTCCCTAAATACTGGGACTTGTAGCTACTTGAGCCTGCCATCCTCAGTGCCCTAGCCTGGGCTTCCGCTTCAAAAACCTTGTGAAGTGGGCCAGGTTTAACATTACCTCCATCGCTGATGTTGGGGTTGTCTTCATAGCACCAGTAATGCCCAGACAAGCTACTCTTTGTAGCTTCGTTAGTTTTTTCCGGACACTAGTTTGAGAAGTCTTCCTCCACCAAACCACTGCTGCATATGTTATTGTCGGACGTACTATCGCGAGATACATCCAATTTGCTATCTTTGGGCATAGTCCCCAGGTCTTCCCACAGACTCTTCTACATGTCCACAATGATAGCTGTGCTTTTTTAATAGTCTTCTCTAGCTGTGAATTCCAGTTGATCTTCTTATCCAGGATTATTCCCAGAAATTTCGCCTCATTAGAGAAGTTAATCGTATCACCGAAGAGGGTAGGACGTTTTAGTGTATCCATTTTCCGTTTGTGTGTGAATGGTACAATTGTTGTTTTTGTGTGATTTACGAGCAGACCTTCATCCTCACACCATGTACACTTGCATACTTTCCTCTTATGACAATCGCCAGATCGTCCGCGTAGCTTTGGCAGTCAAACTCGGCGTTATGTAGTTTCACCAACAGTTTGTCAACCACCAAAGACCACAAAACGGGTGACATTACACCTCCTTGTGGACATCCCTTTGTTGTCAAACATTTCTAACTTCCTGGTTGCTAGCATTGTTCTTGTCCATCTGCAGATTGAGTGTTGTATTCCTTTGTTTCGCATGGCATCTATAACTGACCTATGCGATGTATTATTGAAGGCACCTTCAATGTCCACGAAAGCGACCACCGCTATTTCTTTCTGGCTCAATGATATTTCAATTTTGCCCATTAGATTTAGCAGCGCCATCTCTGTGGATTTTCCGGCTTGGTATGCGTATTGATGTGCATGTAGAGGGCTTGTTGTTAGTGCCGTGTCTCTTATAAACCTCTCTAGCACCTTTTCCATCGTCTTTAGTATGAATGATGATAGACTGATGGGTCTTAGTGATTTTGGATCATCTATCTTTTTACCTGCTTTTGGTATGAACACGACTTTAACATCCGTCCAAGAGCTTGGTATGTGTCCCCATGCTAAACTGGCTCTAAATATCCTAGTTAGTATGGGGGTTATCCATTCTTCTCCTTGTTGTAGAAGTGCTGGAAATATTCCATCCGGGCCTGGTGATTTAAAGGGTTTAAAGGATTCTATGGCCCACTTTACGCGAGTCCTACTTACAATTGTTGTAGCTTCCTTCCATACCTCTTTTGTTGGTCCATCACCCCTCCGGTCTGGATCATAGTTATGATTTACGTCATGTGATCCAGGAAAGTGTGGTTGGAGTAATAGCCTAAGCGTTTCTTCCTTGGATTCCGTATATCTACTATAGGGTTTTTTAAGAAACCCTATATCTCTAGGAGGTCCATTGTAGAGCACCTTATGTAACCTTGCTGCTACCGGCAGTTCAGATATACCCTCGCAAAAAGATTTGAACGATGCCCTCTTTACCTTCCTGATTTCACAGTTGTATTCCGTCAGAGCATCAAAGTATTTCTTCCAGTCTAAGGTTGATTTGTTCTTTGCTCTATTGAATAATCTTCTAACTTCTCGGCGTAGATCCGAGAGATGATCATTCCACCATTGCACCTGTCTATTGCTGCTCTTGACATGCATTGGACAGTTGTATTCAAATGACTCTGTGATTGCTTTCTTGATGGAATTAGGACAATTCTCCAGGTCATCTATAGTTCTGATCTTGGTCGGTACCGACTCAAGTTTTTCTTTTATGGTTTCCTTATAGGAAATCCAGTCTGTTTTCTTTTTCGGTCTATATTTTATTAGTGTTTAATTGACTAAATCAAACCTAATATGTCTATGATCCGAACTAGATGGCTCGTTAGAAACGTGCCAATTATGAATTCAAATTGAACTAATTCTGAAACAAAAATAAACTAAAATTTAATTAAATTTGAACTAAATTTGATTTACAAATGAAGCATATTAGAATCAAAAATGAGGTAAATTAGAGTCAAAAATTAAATTTAAAAAAAATAATTTCGCATAATAAAATTTTTAAATTAATCTTATTTAGCTCAGTTTCTTAGTATAAAAACTTCTGTTTTCTTTCAAATATATTTCCGAACAAACTACTTCCTTTTAAATCAAAACTTCTATAGCAAAATAAATAAAAGGCTATGACCAATTCAGTTGACGTTATAATCAGAAGTGAAGTTTTATTTTATATATATCAAATTTTATATATACATTTTTACAATAAAAAAGAAACTAACAGTTAGAAATTAGTATAGAAATTCTGATTGACAACTGACAGCTAATAATTTCACTAATACATGAACAATGATTTTAAAGAGAATTATATATAGGGTATCCCGGTTTGGGATGCTAATCCGTTAAAGGGCGGTTCCTTGGTTCATTATAAGCAAAAAATCGAATGGAAGGGGGGTGCATTTTCAACACCCACTGAGCTACAGGGTGTTTTAAAAAAGTCATTCGGAGAAGTAGGTACAAGCACTTATTCAATTATAACTTCTAGCGTATTGAACCTAGAATATCCAAACTAGGCGCGTATGATAGAAGCAAACCAGAAGTGTCAGGTAAAAGCTTTATATGGCGATTTCGTAGATAACACTATACGCATTCAAATCCAATTTAAAAAAAAATTACACCCGGCAAAATTTTGAGAAAAGTGTAGTTTTTCCAAAATCTGATTACTTTTTTTTAAAAAAAATCATAACTTTAACGCAGACTATTACATATTAAATTATAAAGAATCAAAAGAGACTTCAAGAAAACACATTGAATTGCGAAGAAAATGAATGCGTACAACAAATCTGCACAAAATTCAACGATATTTTTCATCTGGATGGAGATGAATTAACAGTAACGAATACGGCATCAGCAAAAATCGAATTGAAAAAATGAGTAGCACCAACGTACAGGATTCCACATTCGCAGAAACAACCACTACAGGATGAAATACAGAAAATGATTGATCAAAAAATTGCGGAACCATCCGTATGAGCATGAAATTCACCTGTTTTGATAGTACCGAAGTTTGTCCTGTTACTGGACTCCAAAAGTTCAGAATGGTTATAGACTACCGTAAGGTTAATGACGTAATAGAGGATGATAAATTTCCACTACCAAATATTACAGACATTTATAACATTGTAGGAGGTGCGAAATACTTTTCTTGCATAGATTTAAGCTAAGGTTATTATCAGATGGAACTAGATGAAAAAAATAGACCATGTAGTGCTTTTTGAACTGAGAATGGACACTACCAATTAACAAGACTACCAATGGGACTAACAATTTCTCCAAGTGTTTTTTCACGGAATGATGTCCATAGCGATGTCTGGTTTAATTTATTCCAGATGCTTCGTATATTTGGACGATCTAATAATTTTCGGGAATAGTTTAGAATCGCACAATAAGAACTTGATATAAGTTTTCACCAGGTTAAGGGAGGTAAATTTAAAGATTCATCCTAGCAAATGTCATTTTTTTAAGGAAAGAAGTGTTATACTTGGGGCACATTATTTTAGAAAACCGGAATTTTACCTGATACTTCGAAATAAGAAGCACTTAAAAATTTCCCACAACCTACGAACGCGGATGAAGTTAGACGATTTGTAGCATTTGCAAACTATTACAGAAAATTCATTCCGAATTTTGCATCAATCTGTATACCACTCAACAAATTGCTTAAAAAGCAACGTTAAATTTAATTTCACACCAGACTGTATGGAAGCGTTTAATATAGTAAGAGAGATCTTAATCAGTCCAAAAATTTTACAATTTCCGAATTTTGACGAAGAATTCATTTTACGAACGGATGCATCAGGTTTGCTTTAGGAGCTGTTTTATCAAATAATGATGATAGACCGATTGCATTCGCGAGTAAAACTTTAAATAGTGCGGAGTCAAATTATAGCACTATGGAAAAAGAACTACTAGCCATAATATGGGCTATTCGACATTATAGACCGTATCTTTTCGGAAGACGTTTTAAAATACTGACAGATCATAGACCATTAGTTTATTTATTCTGATTGAAAGAACTATCATCAAAACTTACCAAATTTAGATTGTTACTAGAGGAATATAATTTTTACGTGGAATATTCCCCAGGAAAAGAAAATTGTACTGCAGATACATTAAGCAGAATCAAAATATCGTCAGAAGATTTAAAAATTTTAATCATAACCAGATCAAAAACAAGCAGCGCAGAAGCGAAGGAAGCGGAAGACAAAGGAAAAACCAATGAACAAATTATAGAAGAATTGCTACAACCACCACCAACAGGTTTAAAATTAATAGAACTAAAAGTAATAGATAGCTTCAAAGAAGAGATTGAGAAATTAAAAAATGAACAGGATATTATTATGGGTCCGAGTAAGGTATTAGCTTATATACCTAAGAAAAATGGTATATTAATGGTGAAACCAAACGATAGCACTGAAAGCCAATCCACAACATTCAGCAAATTGCTGTGGAAGGACGTGCAGAAAATCACTGGTCCATTAAAATTAAAAGATTTATATATCTCGAAGGGAGCATTATTGAAATTAAATGACGGCCGTCGACAAAATAATTTGAATAATATGAAGAAAAAATTGAGTGAAATAATTAAGGATACGAATATAAAGATAAATGTCATGAAAGACTTAATAAGGATAACAGACTTAGGGCTGTAAAAACTATTACTTAACGATTATTATATGTTACCAACAAGTGGACATGCAGGTATCAATTATATGATTAAGAACATCAAATGCAAATACTTATGGACTGGAATGCATGAAGATATAACAACTTTCGTTAAACATTGCGAAACATGCCAGCGGAATAAACACATCAACGTAAAGAAACAACCAATGGTAATAATATCTATCAGCGAGACGAGTTTTGAAAAAATATATATAGATCTCGTCGAACCACTGGATGAAATTGCAGAAGGATACAAGTACATACTCACCAGTATGGATGAATTAACTAAATTCATAGAGAACATTCCTCTTAAAAACAATGAAGCAAATTCCGTAGCTGAAGGACTAGTAGAATTATAATTATATTGGAAAAAAATAATATATGTAAGAATTAAAAAAAAAAGAATAAAAATTATATTGAAAAAAGAAAGATATATAAAATTACACAAGAAAATAATTGTACTAAAAATAATGTAAGGATGTATTGTTTTGAAATAAATAAATAAACAAAAATGATATTATATAAAAAAAAGAAAAAACAAATATTAAAATAGGATAAGGAAAAAATTTTATAAACAATGTTTAAATGAATTAAGAAAAATTTTAATAGTCAGTTTTTATATAAAAAAAATGATTGAAACTAAAATTTTGTAAAGAAAATTATATGTTAACGCTAGAAAGTGGGAATTTACTTAGGGTACATTCCTCCTTTTCCCGCAGGAAGGGTGGTGTGACGTATGCCGCTAAACATATCATGAAAAATATTCATCATATGTTTAGTGTAGGTCAGTATTATATTTTGTTTATAAAATATAATTATGAATATAATTCCAAGCATACGAAACCCTAAATAAAAAATTACGTACACCTGTATATGTCTATTTACTTACCAATATTGCAGCGCGTGCATATATTAGGTATGTATGCACTTGAAATAGTCAAAATATTTCGGTAATTGACCTAAACATTCTTAATATTGAAATTCCTAAGAATATAAATAATTAGAAATATAATATTTAAGAATATATACATATATGTATTAGTAAATTTTAGGGTATAAAAGAAATCGATTGAAATAAAGTAAAGTCACTTTTAAATCCAAAGTCAAACCTGTAGTTTCTTTGTAATACATCTGCTATTCGCTAAGTTATTCAACTAAACTACACTTTCCTAACTCCAAATGAGATCGTCCTAAAAGCTACAAACTCATTCGTAACCAGCGGCCAATAACAAAATGATTATATTTGAAGTATTATGGAAAATGAAAATTTTTTATAAAGTAATTACTTCGTGATTTACCCAATTCCTATTTATCCGCTTTTCATATTAAAATCATAAATTATTTCGGCTAAATTCTACGATTAAAAGCAAAAAAAAATTGTTTACGCAAAATTTTAAGCGTGAGAAACAGATTATATATAATGCATGCGTATCAAATAATTTGTGATGTTAATATGAGAGAAGTGGATAAATACGAATTGAGCAAATCTCGAATTTTTTTTTTAAAATCGAAATGAATAGCTAAAATAAATTAGCTGTATTCCCGACTTCTAAACTCAAATTTTTTTTAAAGTAATTTGCTGAAAGTAATGCTATGAATTTTATGGGGTAGACGTTTACAAGTAATCGCATGAAAACCCAAAAGAAGCGCCGCTTAAAGTAATTCACTAAAAGTAATGCCACGATTTTTATGGAGCAGACGTTTGCAAGTAATCGCATGAAAATCCAAAAGTAGCGCCGCTTAAAGTAATTCACTAAAAGTAATGCCATGATTTTTAGATGTTTACAAGTAATCGTATGAAAAGTCAAAAGTAGCGACGCTTAAAGTAATTCGCTAAAAAAAATTCCTTGAAAAGCCAAAAGTAGCGCCGCTCAAAGTAGTTCACTAAAAGCAATCACATGATTTTTAGACGTTTAAAAATAATCGCATTAAAAGTCAAAAGTAGCGCCGCTTAATTCACTAAAAGTAATGGCATGATTTTTATGGGGCAGACGTTTAAAAGTAATCGCAAGAAAAGTAAAAAGCAAAAAAAAAAATTAATTGTTTACGCAAAATTTTAATGCATGCGTATCGGAATCATTTTGTTGGCACATACAATTCCTGAAACTTTAGGAAAAGCGATAAAAATTAAGTAAATTTAGATTATTCTGTATACTGAAGTAGAAAAAAATAAACTTACGCTTAAGGTGGAAATTATTTAGATTTCTCTAAGAATTGCTTCTTTTGCAATAAATTGCTGTAAAATCGATTTTATGATCTGCAAAAGATTTTTCATCATTAAACATTTTTATTACCGTTAATTGGCTCAAATGTTTTTAACTCATGTCTATTTTATGGTTTTTGAAAAATTTATCGCAGTAAATCCATCATAAAAAATTAATCCGAGAAAATTCATCGCAAGGAAATTCATAGCAGGGAAAATTTATCAAATAGAAAATTCATCACGGGAAAATTTATCAAATAGAAAATTCATCGCGGGTAAAATTTACTTTAAATGATTTTTTGAACTTATAAGATTTTACTATGAAATTTCAGAATGATCCCGCTGTAGTTTCCTAAATAAAAATATTATACCTTGAAGATTCAAATTTATATTTCAATTTCAATTAAGGCCATCGAAATCATCATTAATGAAATAATGTATTATGCTTAATAATTAATAATAATTATTGAATTGAATTTAGAAAGTAAAAAAAATTTAACTTGAACTTAAGTATAAATATTTTTAATTTTCGCAAAACTTCGACGATAAAATTCGCTAAACTTTTTAACTAATCAATAGCTAAAATAAATTAATTGTACGGTTTATAAGCATAAATATTTGATTTTTCAGTAATAATGAATTATTAATTGGTGAATTGACAAATTTATATGATAAAAATAAAATATTTATCTTTAAAATTATTTGTGATAGGTTATCAAATTTACGTTAATAATAATTTCTTATTACTTGATTAATAAAATTAATAAAAAATCAAGATTTTAATAAAATATTTATAAGTAAATTCTTTGCCGTATCATATTATTGTTCCGATAATAATCGATTTGTAAAAAACGAATTCATTCCTGTTAAATTATAATTAAATCAAAATTTATAGGCTGAAAAAAATAAAGTTGAAATGTATGGAGTTGTATGAGAGTAGCTACAATGCACGCAGTCTAAACGTAGCCTACATAAAAGTTGGCCAACTTTTAATTTTTGCCCTTTCATCGCGCTTTGCAGTGTTAAAATATAGAAAATTTAAAAAAAAAAATTTCAATTCAATTCAAAATTTCAAAAGGTATTTTATTAATTAAAATTCAAGAATTTACAAAATTAAATTTAGAAATAATATTTTTCTGTCAAAAAAATATAAACAAACAGTTGATATTTACCACATCTACGTTTTCTATTGTGTCTACTCTTTTTGTAGACCGCGTTCGAACGCGTTTAGAGTGCGTAATGAAAGCGACAATATAACTCAAGGATAAATCGTGAATTAAGTGCTTTTGGCCCTCCTATCAGCATGTCAACTCGTTGTGGCTTACCAAAATTTAAATCCGCTAATATCACGTTCGTTGGAATGTCCCAACCTTTAATTTCTACTTTAACTTCTGGTTGTGTCGTTGATATGGACGATAAAATCCATAAATCTATATTTGTTTCATACTAAGTCGATACTAATTTTATTGTTGAAGAAGTTTTGTGACGTATTTTCGAATTTACATCACTAATTCCATTAATTAATTCGCATATTTTTCGTCTTTTCAATCCAAGATTTTGTGCAGCATCCTGCGTAATGAAGTTAAGTTGCGATGCGGAATCTAATAATACGCGAATTGGTACATACATTCCAGTATTGCTCTTGATATTTATGACAACGGTAGTTAGAAGTACACCATTATCTTTTTCTAAAGAATTTTCGGTGACTATGAGCGATGACTATGTAAGTTTTTGATTTGGATTGGATTTTTGAATTGATTTTATATTTCCAGCTGGTAATGGCAACAAATGGTGAAGATGACGAACTATTATTAAACCGATGGAGTAATGTATTGTGTGGCTCATTGCACACTTTGCATTTTGACGACTTACATTGCTTTACCGAATGTCCAGCTGATAAACAATTTAGACATAACATTAATTTCTTGACTTCGTTATATCTACTCATGACTACTAGTTCTAGGGAATCGTTTACATTGATTTATTGGTAACCAACGAGTTCATCGAAAACGAGTTCATTGAAAACAAGTTTATCGAAAACAAGTTCATCGAATACAAGTTCATCGAATGCAAGTTCATCGAAAAAAAAATGTTTTTTAACTATATTATTTTTTCTGATTATAGATAATGAAAAATACGTGTTCCATGACTAAACAGAAAATGATACATATAACAGGACCTCGCAAGTTTTTTTTTGAAATTTTTATAATTATTCTTGTTTATTTTTGATTTTCTTCGTAGGGTTTTCCCTTATTAATGAAAATGATAAATTTTTCACACTTACTGACAACTTATTACTTTCTTTTACCTTATTTTATTTAAAAATTTTACGCCCTCGGTTTTGAGGTCATAAGGAGTTTAAGTTTACCTGCAAACTTATACTTATTAATGAAAACAGTATTAATTAATGAAAACTTTCCCAGTAATCATTTTCCATTTATTGTTTTCAAATAAATAAAAAATAAAATAAATATTTAATGCCGGGAATTCCCTGTTCTTAACTTTATGAATGCGAAAATTATTTTTTTGCAATTTTAAAAATTAATAAGTGTTCAATTATCGATCAGTACGGATCGTAAGCTATGGAATTAAAAAAGTAATTTAACAAAAAAAAACTTAAAAAAAAAAGTAAAAAATAATAAGTTTAAAAACATGGATTTGAAATTTCATACTAATTTTTTTCATTTATTGAATTTCATTTAAAAATTAATGTATATATTTATAAAATAAATTTCTATAAGTACTTTAAATAAAATTTTATTTTTGTTGATCGTTGCAACTTCAAAATCTGTGATGATAGTTTATTGTTAAAAAATATGTTTTTTTCGATGAATTGATCATTCGATGAACTCGTTTTCGATGAACTTGCATTCGATGAACTTGCATTTGATGAACTCGTTTTCGATGAACTTGTTTTCGATGAACTTGACGGGAATGGTTCTTAACTTTATGAATGCGAAAATTATTTTTTTGCAATTTTAAAAATTAATAAGTGTTCAATTATCGATCAGTACGGATCGTAAGCTATGGAATTAAAAAAGTAATTTAAAAAAAAAACTTAAAAAAAAAAAGTAAAAAATAATAAGTTTAAAAACATGGATTTGAAATTTCATACTAATTTTTTTTCATTTATTGAATTTCATTTAAAAATTAATGTATATTTTTATAAAATAAATTTCTATAAGTACTTTAAATAAAATTTTTATTTTGGTTGATCATTGCAACTTCAAAATCTGTGATGATAGTTTATAGTTCAAAAATATGTTTTTTTCGATGAACTTGTAATTCGATGAATTGATCATTCGATAAACTAGTTTTCGATGAACTTGCATTCGATGAACTTGCATTTGATGAACTCGTTTTCGATGAACTTGTTTTGTATGAACTCGTTTTCGATGAAGTCGACGGGAATCATGAAATATTCCTCAAAACTATCCGTGATCATATCACGTATCTCACCAAACGTCATTCCACTTTTCATGTTGTACCGTTCCGAATACCGGTATTGATTATTTGTTGGATTTATTGTTACCTAATCATAAACCCAAAAAAAAATTATTATTATTATTTATATTTAAAACATTTTACCACATAAAACAACAAGACGGACAAACAAATATGACAACATACATAATATAGTATCATCATTCGCTTGTACCAATGGACAGATTTTCTTACGGGCCTCGTAAACGAACTATGTTCTGTCTTTATTTTTACCACTCGAACAACTCCATCTTCACCTGGATGGACTTCCTCAACTCGTCCCAGTGGCCAAAATGTTGGTAATGTATTCTCATCTTTTAATAATACTACATCACTTATTTGGTTGTGTTGTTTGCCATTTTGTTCTTTGTTGTAATGTATTTAAATATCCCTTGGACCATTTGTCCCAAAATTGCTGTGCCATATATTGCATATGTCGCCATCTTGGACCTGGTGCAACCTTGTCCAATATGTCAGGTTCAGGCACAGCGTTAAGTGGCCGTCCAAGTGGGTGTCAATACTTCCAAGTCTTCGCTTTTATTTTCCATGACTGTTAACGGTCGAGAGTTTAAGCATGCTTCGATTTGCAATAGTAATGTTACGTTTTCTTCATACGTGTAGACATTTTTACCTATCACTCTACGAAGATGATACTTCACCGCTTTAACTCCAGCCTCCCATAAACCTCCAAAATGAGGTGATCCTGGAGGATTAAAATGCCAACTAATTCCCTTTTTGCTGAAATGTTGACTCACATTCGGACTTGCTTCCTGCAACGCCTTTGTTAACTCCTTATTGAGTGTAACCTGTGCTCCTTTAAAATTTGTACCGCAGTCGGAGTAAACATTAGTACATAAACCCCTTCGTGCAACAAATCTCCTAAATGATGCTAAAAAGGCTGACGCTAATAAATCTGATACTAATTCCAAGTGTATAGCTTTCGTAGCCATACAAACAAATATACAAAAATAACCCTTATACGTTCTTGACGTTCTATGCGATGACATTTTTAAAAATATAGGACCTGCAAAATCCATTCCGACATGATTGAACGGTTTGGATATATTTACCCTACAACTTGGTAAATTTCCCATTAATTGTGTATACGGTTCCTTTTTGTGACGAATACAAGTTGTACATTTAGCTATCTGTCTTGATATTATTCGTTTTCCATTAAGTATCCAGTATAAATTCCTGCTCGTATTTAAAACCAAATTGAGTCCACCATGTAGAATGTCTTTATGTATTTCATTAATGATTAATGTTGTAACATAATGATTTGATGGCAGTATAACTGGGTGCTTGTTTTTGTATGCTACATTTGCGTTGGTTAACCGTCCACCTACACGTATAATTTTATGTTGATCCAAAAATGGCATTAATGTCAACAACTGGCTTTTTTTATCAATTGTTTTATTTCCAATCAAACGATTATATTCTTCGGAAAATGCTTTTACCAACCACGTTGGTCCATTCCACCATAACTCATTCGTTATGATTTTTTCAGCTGGTATTCCTCAAGAGGCTAAATCTGCAGGATTAAATTCTGGTGGTACGTGTCTCCAACAGCTTAGATCTACTTTATTCTGTATTTCACTAATTCAATTAGCAACAAATGTTGTCTATTTCGATGGATGATTATGAATCCATTGTAAGGTAATTGTTGAATCCGTCCATGCAGTAATCGAATAATTACTTAACCCCATTGAGCGTATCGTTGTTTCAATTAGTCGGCCCAAAGTTAGTGCACCACATAATTCTAAACGTGGCAATGTCACCGGTTTTATTGGTGCTACCTTGGTTTTTGATGCAATCAATTTTGAAGTGACAACTCCATCTGAATTTTGTATTCGTAAATATATTACTGCTGCGTAAGCTTTAATTGAAGCGTCGATGAATCCGTGTATTTGAACATTGTTTGATTGTAACGTAATACCTAACCATCTAGGTATTCTAACTTTATTTAGTTGTTCTTTAAAAAACAACTTTCTTTAAAAAATTGCCATCGTTCCGCAATTGATTTATCTACTTCTGCGTCCCAAGAGTTCCCTGATATCCATAACTCTTGAATTAATAATTTTGCTACTACAATTACAGGTGTGATCCATCCTAAAGGATCATATAATGAAGCAACTTGTGATAAAATATACCTATTAGTAATCGCTTGCTGAGTTTTATCTAATACTGCAAATGTAAAATAATCTGTACCAGGATTCGTAAAATTGAAATGTCTCTTTCAATTCCCTGTGTGCTAATGGTAACTGCTCTACTATCTCTGGATAATTACTGGCCCATTTTCGAAGATTAAAATGTCCTTTTTTTAGCATCTGTATGCATTTCTGCTGCATTTCCTCTGCTTCTTCAATACTATCTGCCCCACTTAATAGATCATCCACATAAAAATCAAGTAACGCTGCCTTTGCAGCTAATGGATAATTTTGTTCTTCATCCGCCAATAATTGTTGCAAGGTCTTGATTGCTAAATATGGAGCAACTGATGTGCCGAAAGTCACCGTGTTTAATTCATAATCAGTGTCCACCTTTGTAATCGGGTCTCTCCAAATTATTCGTTGGTACTTTCGATGTTCTGGATGAATTAAAATCATACGATACATCTTCTCGATGTCTGCTATTATGGCTACTTTATATTTTTGCCATTTCGCTAAAGTGGAAAACAATGTTGGTCCTATCAACATTTGTTCATTCAATGATTTTCCATTTGTTGTTTTTGCTGAAGCATCAAATACAACTATAAGTTTCGTCGTAGTACTTTCTTTAAACACTGCATGATGTGGTATTTAATAAGGATTTATAGACTGCTCATTTGATACCCTTTCCATCTGGTTTAAATCTATATATTCATCTAGGCACATTGAATATTCTTCATCTAATGTAGTATTCCCTTTGAAGTTATTTTTTTGTACTTAATAACGTTTTCTGGCCATCTCTCGAGATGACCCTAGATCTGGACATCGTCCATTTATAAATGGCAGTTTAACTTCATACTGTCCATTTTCCAGTCTTGTATGCGTTAACTTGAATATATTTTCACATTCTTCATCCTCTGGTTTCAAATTTTTTGGGTGGGAATTTCTTCTAATTCCCAAAACTTTTTTAATTGATGACATATCTCATCAGTCTGCCGTTGGATAACTGTAAATGTTTTTGTTTCTTGACTGGATATTCGTGGACTATTCCCTAGAAGTATCCATCCTAATGTAGTCTTGACCAATCCATTTTGTATAATATTTGCATACGTTGTTGCTCCAAGAAGTATATCAATATTTCCTGGAATATAATAAGTGGGATCTGCTAGCTCCAGATTTTTCAGATGGTCCCACTGTCTTCTAATAATTTTACATGAAGGTAACATATCTGTTATTTTCTTAATAACTAGCATAGATACTGTCACGCTAGACGTCTTTGTCTTATTATTATAAATCTGTACTTGAACCTTTTTATTGGAAATTGCTGTTTGCCCTGTACTCAAACCGGTAATTTCCACCTTGGCTGATTCACCTGGCACCCCTAATTTCTTACAGACATTCTCTGTAATAAACGATGATTGAGATGCAGGATCAACTAAACAGCGTAGCGTTATGCATCGCCCTTTGCGATCATAAACTGATAATAATGCTGTGGCTAACAACACATCTTGTTGTTCAGCACAAAAAAAATTTGACGATTTCAATATCTCCAAACTATCAGCAATATCTCCAAACCGCTGGTGAACTTTCAACCTTATGTTGATTTTTGACCCCCTGTGGGCCACCTTTTGCTCCAGGAACATTGTTCAAAGTACAATGTAACCAACCACTATGTTTTTGGTTACATTTTTTACATAGTTGTTGACTCGGGCAATTGTCAGCACCATGGTTGCTCGAAAAACAATTAAAGCATCGTCTACTTTGTTTTATACAGTTTCTCCGTTCGTCAACGTTCATTTTCTGAAATTTAAAACACTTTCCAACAAAATGTTGTCCATTACAAGCTGGGAATTTTGAAGTAGTAGCGATGTGGTACGTCCTTGTACTAATTGCTGTCGGCTTTGTCATTGTAGTTGATAGTGACACCGCTTCTAGAACTCTGAACCTTGTGTTCAGAAATTTCTTGAATTGTTCTAAAGAGGGTAGGTTTTGAGAAACACCTAATTAATCCTCCCAATGTTTCACCGTTGTAAACGGTAACTTCAGCACCAGCAAATAAATAATTAATGAATCCCATTTGGATAACATTACACCAAGTGAATTTAATTGCTGTTCACATTCCTCAGTCGTCTCGATTAGTTGTCGTAGCGATTTGCCAGATTCGTTTAGTATTTTTGGTTGATTCACCAAAGTTTTGATATGTGTATTAACCAGCAGTCGTTTGTTCTCGTACCGCAGCTTGAGTTTCTCCCATGCTGGCTCATAATCATTGCCTGTTACTGGTACATGTTTCAACAGCCTTTCTGCTTCACCAGTTAAACAGCCCTTTAAATACTGCAGCTTCTGAACTGCTTGAAGTTGTGTGTTGTTGTGTATGATTGAAACAAACAAGTCGTGAAATGATCTCCATTCATTATAGTCCCCATTGAATTTGGAAGCGTTATACGTGGTAATTGTACTTGATTATGTATTTTTCTATTAATTCTCGAATGGCCAGATCATTTAATCCAAATTCATATCAACTGTTACTCAAATCGTTGATTTTAGTTTCATAAAATCCAACGGTTCGTTTTTCCAATTTTGTTTTCTTGCCGTTGATAATTGATTTTTGAATTCTCTCTGCCAAAACTTTCTGTTTTGTTAGGGTACTTTTCAATGTTGCAGTCATATTGAAATAAAACCACTTTATCATCCTTGATGAACTAGTTTGCTTCTTGTATGAAATGATTAAAAAATGTTAGTCCCTAACAATAAATACTTATATTAAAATTGCCAATCCTAATTCTAATTTCTGACTATTATCAACCAATTTCTTTGTGTCAAATATTCAAATTCCACAAAATCAAACGGACCTGACAGTATTCGGGGTTCGAAGGACCAAAATGTTCGGTGAGCCTGCTAAAGTTTCTGAAATAAAAAATTTAATTTCTCCTTGAACTAAATAAAAAGAAATCTGCTTGGTTTACGTTCAATTTTATTTTATTTAAATATTTATTAAAATGATAAATTTCAAATGTTACAATAATATAATTATTAATAAAAACAAACAAACAATTTGTATTATTACGTTATTTTAATTAATTGATTTCAATTACGTTGTCAATTGTTGACGTTGATGTCGCTTCTATCGTCTCAGCAATTGTGTTCATACCATTAGCCTGACTGCTATCTGAAGTTCGATCAGCTGGTTGGCTATCTACTACAATTGCCGTTGGGCGACAATTAGAGTAGATTTCAACAATTTTATAATGTAGCGCAACCTGGTTGATCGTTTAATATTGGTTTTGTTCAATATTGAATTTTGTTCCACAAAACCTAGAAATTGGTTGATACGACTAATTCTCTGAGGTTAAATAATCTAATTTATTTATGCTATTTCCCTAATTAATTTATGTTGAGGTTAGGTTACCTTTACTAATTTATACGTTTGAAACTATGTTGATTAAATTACATTTACCAGATTAATATCAAATACAATATACCTGGTAAACCATAAGCAACGATAATAAAAAAAATTGTTTTGTAAGAACAATTATCTAATAAATTAATTTAAATCAATCGATAATAATAAATTGTTTTGTAAGAACAATTATCTACTAAAATGACTTTACTAGATTAACATTCGATCTACAACTCGATAACCGTAATCTTAATTCGACACGTGATCGTAATATGGGCGCAATCTAACCTTAATTTAATTAAATTAATTCAATTTTATTTAACCTCACTTTGTTTAATTTAAATTCTGCAACGCGTGATTTATAATTTTTGTATAAAATAATTAAACGTTTTAATTTTTAGAAATTCATGCGGTTTTCCGATTTAACCTAACTTTAATTGATATTAACTTTTTTTTCTATCAAATTCAATTCTATAAATTCACTAATTAAATTTAAATAATTTTATATCGAATTCTAATAATTCGCTAATTATTAGAATTCTTTTAATTATTTTCACTCTTTATTCTACAACTTTGGTTAATGATTGCTGCTTTTGGTAATCGATCGATGAGACTCATAAAATTCTCAATTTGCCTATCGTTTATATAGCCTAATCTGTTTTAGAATTTACATTTTCTATGTGGTGTTACCATATTAAATTTTAAATCTTTTGACCATAATGGTTATTACATTTTATCCTAAGGTTTTCCTGAAAACCTTTACTAACCTTTTTTTCTTTAGAATACTATTTCCTAAAATTTCTCTACTAAATTTTCCTAATTATAGTTAATTTTCCTGGAAAATTCTATTAATAATTTTTGCTTTAAAATGCTATGAAAACGTTCAGCCCTGAACAATTTAGTTATTATTAAGTTGTCCCTACTGATTTTTATTTCGAGAGAGTACTTTTGTGCAGTTTATTTTATCCCGCTCGCACCAATTGCATCTCGCTCATACTAATTGGGTTTTTCATTTAATTTAAAAAACATAAATTCTATGTTTATGTTTTTGTTTTTCCTAACATAATTAGATTCGCGATTAACTTTTCTACCGGGTAGAAAATTTTCATAAGACTACGCGGATTATTCTACTCGCAATCTACTCCGCAAGTTTCGGTTTGACAGATGAAATGCCGGCATTTCATCTAAATTTAATTTATAAAAATAGGATTATGCTCAACTATTACTTTTGGTAAGTTATTAAAAATGAAATTAAGAATTCATTAGAATTCTAAAAATATATGCACATCATGGATGTCAGCTATATTAAAGCTGATATTCATCTAAACTTTTTGCTTTATTTTTCAGGTTATGCCGGTACATTAACCAATGTTAGATTGCATTTAGTAACCAATATCCACCTGATATTGATTGCATTTGCTTGGGGATCGAAACTACAGGTAAGTACCTTTCGATTTAGTGTAATATGTATGGAGAACATCAACAACCTTCCATGCTATTTCAACATGAAATTTACATGTTGTTGTTTTTCATACAAAATATAAACAAATGTATGACTTTAAAGATTTATTTTTTATTAATTTAATTTTTTTAGGGGTGCTGGATGAACATGCATATATACGATAATATACGCAATTATGTAATTATATACGAAATTATTAATCGTATTTTATTTCTTCGCTAAATTATTAAGTATATTCACCACAAAAAACTTTTTTTTTTTTTGTTGATGATTTTTAAAAAGTCTCCCCAAACTACGTTGATAATTGTCACTTCGAAAAATTGAAATTATTTGAGCCAAGCGATCCCAAACGACCGCGACAGTAATTATTTTTTTTTTCTTTATGTGTTGGCATATTACCAAAATTTCAATTTTGAATATTTTATTCGATATGGATGTGTAAATTCTCGCTTTTTAAATACTTGCACGATATATGTATAATGTATCTATACCATTTTTTTTATAAAATTAAATTATTTAAATATTTAATTTATACACACGAATTTTAGATTTAATTATTTTTATATATACTTACTATATATTCATATTTTTATATGAATTTTATATTAGTGTTTTTACATAAATTTATAACCACGAATTTTGGACTTAGTTATTTTTATGTATATATATATTCAAATATTTATATGACATTTATATTTAATTGTTTTTATATACATTTATATATATCGGAATTATATATTCAGTTATGTTTCGACAGAATTTTATATAGTTATATGAAATTTGTATTTAATTATTAGTATATATATACTTATATTTATGTCAATTTTCTATTTAACTATTTTTTTATATAAAGTTTTTTTTTTGCATGTATATATATTTTTATATATAACGCGCGTGATTTAAATTTTATATATTAAATTTTTATATTTTTTTTGTTGCATGTGTAAGTTACACAAACAATTTTTTTTTTTTGTTTTGTTATATATATAATAAAATTTGCAGTGGTGTGCCTTTTTTTGAAAGTCTATAGATGAAATTTTTAAACATTCGCGAATTTTCCAAGAATTGAGCTGGACTTTTAATAAAAAATTACCTGATAAAGGTTTATAATAAACCAATATAAAAAATCTTCGGTTTTTCCAGCTACCAGGTAGTTTGTCTTCCCCACGTGATGAAGTAATTGTTCAGCCACACGTGATGAAGCAATGTTCGAAAATTTTTTGTTATATTGTTTTTTCTTTTACATGCGATCACGTGTACTTTTATATACGAACTGTACTCTTTTCCGTACACGGACGCACAATTTGATTTTCACACCAATTTGATTAAATTTTTAAATTCCTATTTTTTTTCACTAATAATCTAATCACTTTTACTGATAATATGATATAATTTAATTGCCACTAACTTATCGCGGTTCGAATGGACCAAAATGTTAAAACAATGTTCTGACTGGTCAAAAAAATTAATGAAAAATGATGGACACAAAATTTAAATTGTTAAATTTACAAAATTTATTTATATTCATTTTTTTATATAATAATTTGAATTTACTTTACAAATTTTTATATGTTAAATGTTAAGAAAAATTTACACTTTATAGTGACAATAATTACTTTACAAGTTTTTTATTTCATTTCAAATTTGATGACTACGATTTTAATGGACTGTAATTTTTTTACAACTTTACGATTTTGATGTACAATGGCTAATAATCCTAGAAAACTCATTTGGCCGAGACGACGCAAAACCAATATATATCAATTAATTACAATTGCACAAGTGTAATGGTATTTGTTATTATTTCTATGCGAAAGAAGAGTACGTAATAAATAAAAATTGACAAGTTTTAATATATTGTTTTTGAGTCGTTTCGCTCAAATGTTTACAATGAGTATTTTGGTTTGTGTTTATACGGTGATTCAGCAAGTATCCTAGTCTCTATTCAACAACAAGGACTTCCACAGATATTGATGCGCTGAAATCAATTTATTATAGATACCATAACTTTTTAGGCTTCACTGCTGAACAAATTGATACAGAGTTATCTACATATGAATCTCACATAAATTGAAAACATATGGCCACCCTTCAAAGAATCAGATAGAATCAGGACAAGTTTTTTCGTCCGCTCCCAGAAAATAAACCAAAAAATCATTTTGCATATCCTTTTTTTAAACCTAACGATCACACTTCAAATATAAAGATCCTTTATCACAACTGTAGTGGTATACTCGGAAAAGTAAAATATCTATTTATAGACGCAAAATTTTGTCAATTTAATGTAATAATCATTACAGAAACCTGGTTAAACGATTCTTTTAAATATGAAGAAATCCTTGACGTCAATTGGACAATATACAGGTGTGATAGGGATTATAATACTACAAGTAATTCTACGGGAGCTGGTGTCCTTATTGCTATACATAATAACATTAATGGCATATTGGTAGATATTATATTTACCAACAATTATAACAATACAATCGTTACTCTTGCCAATGACGAAGATAAATTATTCTCAAATACAAATCATCATTCAGTTTTCGTGATCGAAATTCCCACCATATAAAATCCCTATACGTTATCTTAATACAGATGTTTCTTTAATTGACCGGACAAGAATTTTATCAGGGTTTGATCTTGAATATGCAGCTATAATAATATTATTTTAGAATCTATTAATAGACATTTTCCTAAAATAGCAAAGAAAAAGAATTATCTGAACCGTGGTTAGACCGAAACCTAAGAATAATGAGAAATCAAAGGAACAAAATATATAAAAAAAATAAAACGTCGTGAATATATCGGCAAAATTTAAAATAATAAATACAATAAATAATGTTCAGAATTCTCGAAACTTTCACGCAAATCAAATGATAATTACGTACTAAAAATTGGTGAATATATACAGGATCCCAAAAAATTCTATGATTTTGTCAATCTAAAACCCGGCCTCTTGACCAGAAATAATACTTATTCATTACTCATT
Organism: Rhamphomyia laevipes; assembly: GCA_963920725.1. Lineage (NCBI taxonomy): Eukaryota > Metazoa > Arthropoda > Insecta > Diptera > Empididae > Rhamphomyia > Rhamphomyia laevipes. The sequence continues at coordinate 102,632,880 of OY987255.1, forward strand.
CATGTTTGCTGACCGTTTGTGACATGTTTACTGACCGTTTTCAGGAAGTTTTCCATCTTGATTCTCACCCCACAACAACAGACTCTGGTCAATTAAATCACAATAACAATATGAACATTGATGGTTTATTTATATCTAGTGACGATATATTTAATGTTTTGCTTTTAATGTTGATTTAAAAAAGGATCATGGTCCAGACTTGAATCCAACCATATTTCTATTAAATTGTGCCCATCAATTATCATTGCCTTTATATCATATTTTTAACAAATAATTATCAACTGGCGTGTTCCCATCTTTTTGGAAGTCATCCTTTTAAATTTTGATTCACAAAAATGGTGAAAAGTTAAGTATTGATAATTACCGAGATGTTACAATATTATCATCAATTCCTAAATTGTTTGAAAGATTAATGTGTGACAAATTAACTATCCTGACTAAACGGACCCTCAATGAACAGCAAAATTTCGGATATTGCACATTTATTTTATGCTGACGACTTGAAATTATATCATGCTATTACCTCTCCAAATAATGCAGAGTTTTTACAATCTAAGTTAATTGCCATAGATCTAAGTTAATTGTGTAGTCAAAATAAACTTCATCTCAATATCTCGAAATGTCACATAATTACTTTCTCAGGAAAGAAAAATTAATATTCATATAAAAATAAATATTTAATTAACAATATGGAGCTCCTCCGTGTGAACAAAGTCACAGACCTCGGTGGTAAATGGTGAATTGAATATATTAATTTATTCAACGGATAATTTTCCGCTTCCGCTAATTTCTCCACCCGAAATAAAAATCTATCTATCAAAATGGTCTTATTCGATCCATCAAAACGCACTTGCCATTTAGGTACCGGATTCGAACGATTCTCAACCGGTTGTCTTACCGTATGCGAATTATCATCATTATAAGTATCCCTTCTTACAATATTTGGTTCTCTTACTAACTCTCTTTCCTTTTCAGGTAATAAATTTTCAAATGGTCTTGGCAAATTATAATCCGGTCGCATAGAATATTGATCGGTATATACGGAGGTTGAGATCCATAAGATTTCTCATCAGAATATGAAGGAATTGAAGGAAGGAAATAAGGATTGGGATTATACGAGGAGACATTCACAGACGCAGACATACGCGGTAAACTATTCCACACTGTAGTCAGCGGTTCCGGTTATGATCGAGAAACCGTTGCAAAATTGGATTGCAGGTTAGTACCAATTATATTTATTGTAGTTGTAACAGTCGACACATTCCTAACACCCTGAGCAAGCTCTAACGCTTGCGCTCCTTCTCCTAAATCTAAATTTAAATTATTACCACCTAAAGTCGGGTTAAACATATTTATCAACTCCTCGTTAGTTGTTACTGTAAGTTCAACTCTCTGAGCTTCCGAAGTTTCTATTTTTCTCAATAACTCCACAATTTTATTTTTCAATATAGTTATTGAACCTTTTAAATTCGGACTAAAAACCTCTAAATTATGTAATCTATTCTTAACGTGATATAACCTCCTCCTACCACTAGGTATATATTTTATATTCATCAACTTCTTGTAACCCTAATTCTATTAAATCACTTAATATTTCAATTTTCTCCCTACATACACCTAATTCATTGGACGGAGAATCCACTTTTTTCAAAACTGGTATTTTATTTTCTAGTTTCTCTTTATCTAACAAATCCTTCAATAAAGTTCTGCCTCTACCTAGTGAACTGGTTACATGGTCCTGGTTTCTGATTTGTAACTCATAAATTAACTCATCTTTTTCCAGATAACTGGGATCCATTTTAACAAAAATTACATAACAAAAATTAGGGTTCCCAACCGTGATTACTGTGGTGTTGTTGTTGATTTTTATATCTATTTATATAACTAATTAATATAATCAGAATAATATTTATAAGTTTATGTTATGTAATTTTAATAAAATTTATTTAATCTATGTAATTTATATATTTAATATTTTAATAAAATTTATATTGGAAAAATTTTATATTTTTGTATTTGAATTAGGTAATAATTCACCATTTATTTATTTACCAAAAGGACTACTAAGGAAAGGAAAATAAGGAAAGGTTAGAGAATTTTTATTTCATTTTGGCCAAAATTTTGTTTAAACGAATGATTATCCTCACGACCACCTGTGTCATATCTCACTCCATAAAAAAAAATTTGTTAATTTATATTATCATATAAATTATTATCAACATTTGAAATAATTATAATTTTGATTAACTTCATCTAATTATAACAGAGAATAATATCAATAATTGCTTTTAACAATATCGATATAAAATACGGATCACCAAAATTTTTCTCAAGATATCGATTTTATTTTAGCCAAAATAAGATAAAGTTAGAATCGATTAATTTCTTATAGGAAACTACAATTGGGAGTTACCGACTTCTCAAACCAAATTGTAGCGGTGCCGTCGCTTTCTACATTGCGAAGAATTTGTAATTGTAAAGCTTTCAAATAATTTTAGCTGAATTACAATTCAATTATGATTTTTGGTTTAAATACAAAATAATTTTACCGAAGGATTAAATTTAAGACTACCTAATAATTTATCATAACTCCGAAATTTTTTTTAATTTACTCTACTCTACACAAATATAAATTTTATTTAGGATTTTGTTTAGGACTACCTAAAACAATCAAAACTAATTAAAATTTATAAAGTACTTTATGTTGATTAAATTTTTGGACAACCAAGTTTATCATAAAAACATATTAAAAAAAAAAAAAATTAAACCAAAAAAAAAATTAAATCAATTAATATTCAACCGAAATATTAAATTTTGAATTACAATTCCTGCGCAATCGACAACTTCTCTGGCCCACGTTGGGCGCCATTTTATGTAACTGCTAGTTCAGCACGGCGCAGCTATCATAAATCCTGGAATGGAGGTAAACATCAGGTTTATGGGATATTGCCTTGACCTCCTTTTTCAGCCAGGCTGAGTTTCGCCGGGGGGCGTGGGAGACAATATCCCGGAACCAGATTCCTATAAGCAATTAATTCTGTAAAACAACCACATGGAATACATACAATAGGATATGGAAAGGATGAGGGAAAAGGATGGCTAATAAACTTCCGGTGAATTCTCACCCCATTATGGATTTTATTCCATACTAATTATTGAAAATAATAAATGAAAACATATATAATATTGTTTTGTGCATTTAAGTTGAAAATTATATTTATTTCTTCCAGATAATTATATTTAGTTTTGTAGGCAATTTAATTTTAGAATTCTGTGATTTTCATGACCAAGTTATAATTTTACTTTACAATATTTATTTTAAATTACTGTATTGCTACTATTTATTTTAATATAAATTATTATTTATTTAATATAATATATAAAGAAAATTAAGAATATAATGCTGGATTCATAATGAGAAAAGCAAAGCAAAGCAAAGTCATCGTAAAGCAAAGTTAAAAGTTGAACTATATGAAAATAGTGTTTCCATTCTCAATGAGATTGACGCAAAGCAAAGCGAAGCAAAAGTTGCCCAACTTTTAACTTTTACGAATATAAAAGCTTTCAAATGTCACAATTATTAAAAAATCAAATTGTCATTGTAAAATCAAATTGTCATTGTAAAATTAAAATTTAATTTGGAAAATATAAAAAATAATTACTTTAAAAAAAAACATAAATAATTATTATAAGTGTTTGATCTGAGTAATAAGTGTATTATAAGAAGTGTAAAAGTTATATAAATAAAAATATAAATATATATAGTATATATTGGAAAAACTATAATGGATGACATTCAGATGTTGATTGTTTTGTATTTGTTGCACACTTATTATAATTATTATAAAAGTATAAAAATACAAAACAACAGAAGATGGTGGGTACGTCAAGTAAATTCATCCAGAGACATAGATGGTTACTTTGCGGCTACATTTTTAAAAATTAAAGAATTAGATCCAGAACAATTCTTCAAACACACAAGAATGACTGTTCCGGTTTATAATATTTTATTGGATTTACTTTATAGCAAATTAACAAAAACATCAATTAGGACTCCAATATCGGCCGAGTGCAGACTTGCTATAACTTTATCGTAATTTTATTTATATAAGATTTTTATATTGATAATAAAACAAATTATTTTTAGGTATTTATCACAAGGTGTTAGCCAACAATATCTGGCATGGTCATTCAAAATAGGCAGATCAACAATCCACAATATTATTGAAGAAACGTGTGAAGTTATTTGGGAAATTCTTTCAGAGTTTTATGTATGTCAACCAAATAAATGTGATTACGAAAAAATTGCTGAAGATTTCTATAATATGTGGGATTTGCCAAACTGTATGGGAGCTATAGATGGAAAGCACATCAGCATTCAATGCCCACCAAAAAGTGGATCCAACTTTTATAATTATAAAAGTAATTTTAGCATTGTTCTTATGGCTGCATGTGATGCCCGATACTGTTTGACAGCTGTTGATATTGGCGCTTATGGTAGCCAAAGTGATGGTGGTAATTTTCTTTTTGTAATTTTTTTTTTTTTGTATTTTTACTTTTTTTTTTAATTTTTCTTATTCAGGTATTTTGAGTAATTCTAATTTTGGAAAAAAATTATTTTCGGGAAGTTTACCTTTGCCTGGAATAAAAAAATTACCAAAAACTGATACAGAGTTTCCAAGTTATTTTATTGGCGATCCAGCTTTTCCTTTAAAAAATAATATAATGAAAGCATATCCAGGAAATAATTTAACCACAGATCAAAGAATTTTTAATTATCGGCTTTCAAGGGCACGTGTCGTAATAGAAAACTCTTTTGGTATCCTTGTTGCTCGTTGGAGAGTCCTCAAGAATACATTAAATTGTTTGCCAAAAAAGGCTGAAAAAATTGTGCTTGCTACTATAGCTTTGCACAATTTTGTTAAATTAAATCAAAATTCAGCGCATATTTATTGTCCGAAAACATTTGTTGATTGGGAGGATGATGATGGTAACATGCATGATGGGGAATGGCGCAAAGAAATAGGAAGGGACATGGCTATTGAAAAAATAACTAATAATAAATATAAAAAACTAGGATCAAATAATTCATCACGTACAGCTTATCATTTACGTGATATTTTAAAAACATATTTTGTTAATGAAGGAGCTATTGAACGACAAAAAAAGTATAATTACAAAAAGTTAAAAAAAAGTTTCTAAAAAATTATAATATTACTCATTTTTTACAGATTTTCCAAAAGTCCAATAAAGGGTGAAAGCTAAAATAAAACTAATTAACAATAAAATCTGAAATAAAATTAAAAAATAACATATAGGTATTTCATTTTTTCATTGGTCAAAATAAAAATTTATTTTCCATAATTTAAAAATAAAATTATTTATATTAACATTTTTCTGTTGTTTTTTATTGATATAATTTTCATTAAATAATAGCACAATATTGCAAATTCATTACTCAAATCTTAAATTGCTTGTATGACAAAAATGATGATGTATGACAAAAGAATTGTATGACAAAGATGATGATATATGACAAAAGAATTGTATGATGATGTAAGTCTATAAAAAAAACCAGCGGGGGAATTATGTAAAGTGAGAGTGTGATAATCACGAAATTTGTATGTACAATATCCAATAACTATGACTGCAAAATAATAACCAAATAATTGTGACACCAAAAACACAATTATTTGGTTATTAGTTTGCTGTCATAGTTGTATTGGACATACAAATTTCGTGATTATCATACTCTCACTTTACATAATTCCACCGCTGAAACATTTTTTTATAGACTTACATCATCATCTTTGTCATACAATTCTTTTAATTGTAACTTCGATAAATAACAGGTGATTTCAGCTTTTGCCTTAGCTCTACAAAATGGTTTTAAACTTTTTAACATCCCAACCGCACCTCGAATAAATGATTCATCCTCATCACATTGTGTATTTGAAGAATTTGTTTTTGGTTGCATCATATAACTTTCAAATTTATCTAAAGTTTCCAAAAATTTATTTTCAACATTATCATTTTTTTTAATCTTTTTATTTGATGTTGAATATGTATCACATTCTCTTTTCGATGGAGTAGAACATGAACTTTGTGCTGGTTGTATATCAGTTTCGTCAATAATTATATCATCAAAAAAAACGTCTTGAAAATCAGTTGATAATGATGATGTAGAATGTGTAGAATCATTAGTTATTATTTCAGTTTCGATGTCATCAAAATTTCCTGTAGATCTTAAAATTAAAATTATAATTTTGTTCAAATACAAACAGGTATAACTTACTTTCTAGGTTGTATATGATCTTTGAGAAATACCATAGAATCATAAAATTCCCATTTACATTTTATAATTTGGCTGCTACTTCCTGATGGTAATTGTTTGCTTCGAAATTCCCTACAAAATCTGTCACGCAAACTATTCCACCTTTGTTGACACTGTTTTTCTTTTGTCCACAATAAATTGGATGAAAAATTAAATTATGAATTGTATGAAAAATTTAATAAATATGTATTTACCATCTACTTTTAATTCCAGAGCAATTGCCGCCCAAGCATCCCTTTTTTTTAATATATTTTTATAAGCACCACTGCATTTAGCATATAAACATTTATATTTTTTTATTTCTTCTATTAATCTATCTTCGTCCATTTTAAAAATTTTTGTTCAACATGTGTTTTTATATATGTAAAGTAATGTCATTTAAAGCGTGAAACATAATGCATTGTGAATTGAAATTTTTTTATATCGTCATGGCAACTTTGCTTTGCTTTGCTTTGCTTTACGGCAATCACATTATGAATCCAGTATAATTTATAATATAATAATATAAAGTTTCAATATATTTAAATTAAGAAATTACCTGGTTTCCAACGAAGACAGTACTGTATTCAACTGGAACCTATACATTATTTTTTCTCCTGTATTAATATTAACAATAAAAAAAAAATAAAAAAAAATACAACTAATAAAATCACTTTCAATATTTAACTATAAATTGCTCCTACAATTTCTGGTTTTACTAATCAATTAAATTTTATTAATTTTTCATTATTTTAAACTTTAATAATTTTTCTTTATTTTAAACTTTACTAATTTTTCTTTATTTTACTTTAAATCAAATCCGCACCAAACCCAATCACCAACAACAATAGCACAGTCTTCGGCGGCACCACTGATGATTTCTCTACTTTATATTTATTTTACATATAAAATTTTATATGGCAATTTTATAAATTATGTTATAAAGTATTTTAATTTACATTAAGTATTTTTCTTTTTCTTTTCTAAATTTTGTTTGATTGATTAATTTATTTGTGTTGTAATAACTTATTTTCATTATTTTATTTATATGATTTTTATTTTATTTAATTCAATTATCATATTATAGTTTAAGTTATTTATATATCACTATTTATATTTATTAAAGTTATTTAACTATCATTATTTATTTTTATTGAGTTATTTTGGGACGATAATTTCACAATTCTTTTCCCAGCATGTTTTAATTTATAATTCTTTTCTAAAATTTATATGTTAAATAACCTATTACAACTCTGCACTCAGTCTATTATTCCGGTTAAAAAGTTATAATAAAAATTTAAATCTTTTAAATTTTTAATTAATAGTTAGGCACTTTGACCAACAAAATTAATTATCTGTTTCCCAATCAAAAAAAAGAAATTCCACATTTCAAAAAAAATTAACTACTACTTTTTAATCAAATTATTTATCCGAATTTTAGACGACCAAGAACCAAGACTTCTTTTCACATTGGATGCTCAATCCAATCTCCTCATCCGATTTTATTCTATTCTTTTCTCCTAATTTTTTTATAATTTCAGCTTACTCTCTATTCGAACCGACGTTATCATTTCCCGCCAAAAATAATTCTTTTATTACAATTTTACTAAGCTCTCCCTATAACGTATTTTCTTTCTACCGATCTCCGCGCAATCTATTATCGGTTTTAAATTCACCACCCGTCGCTTATTTACCCACGGCAGTTCTATAATTCTTTTTTGACGTTCTGTGATTTAATTGTGATATAAGTCAATCAATCAGGAAAATATAAACAATGTGGTTGGTAAGTAAAAGTTTTTTTATTTTTTATTTTAAGAAATAATTATAATAATAATTATTTTATTTTATATTTTAGATATTCCTTATAGATCTCATCGATAGCAGACGGACACGGACAATATGAATGTGATATTATCACTTATTTATAAAAGGTAAGAGAAAAAAAATGAAATTTTTGGTTGGCAACCACCAGCCATAGACTGTATAATAATTAATAATAATTTTTATTTATTTCAGATTTCAGCTGTTACAGAAAATTAAATATATTGATGTATGTAAGTTTGGTCTGGTGATTTTAAGGCCAACCTACGTTGCTTTTAATATCACCAGACCAAACTTACAATTGGTGACCCCGTAAAAAGAACACGTGTACTTTAAAAATTAATATATCTTGAAGTACAAGTTTGTAAAAACTATAAAATACAGGTGGTGTTAAATTTTAATTATATATATAAAAAACAATTTTACAATATCATAAAAATATACATTGATATATTTGTTAAAAAAATAATAATTTTAAATATAAAATTACTAAAAAACTACTAAAATTTAAACAGTTAAAAAAAAATAATTAAATCACGTTAAGCAAAACTGATATTGCAACGTCATCATGTATAGCAATAGCAACATCATCATAATTTCAACATTATTAAAATCATCCAAACTCAAGATCAATTTCATCTGATAAAAATCATCAAGATCATCTAAGAAAAAATCATCGAGATCATCATTACAATTTCATCTGATAAAATCATCAAGATCATCTAATACAAAATCATCGAGATCATCATTAAACCATCAATTTCATCAAAAAAAATTAAAAAATCAAGAAAAACTCAAGTAATTTTTTAATAGTTTTAATTAAATTCAAATTGTATTAGAAATTAGAATACAAAAACTAGTAAAATCTAAAATTATATTAAAATCTATTAAAAAAAAAAATTTTATAGTAATTTTCATGGTAGAAAAGTCAATTTTTTCACTTTATCCATGGGTCTGCAAATATGGAAAATTCCCGATCGGTCACCCTAAAATATATGTAGGTGATCAGGTCTGTCGACAGATTGATTTGAAAACAAAAATGGATTAAAAAAATGCAAAATACTTCCACCACAAAATTTATATTATCCTGTTCTACCACTAAAACAGAACAATAAATTAATGTTTACGTTGTGTCGGACATGTTCCGAAAATTTACGAGCAACAAAGAACTTGAACAGGAACATGGATATTTGATGAAGTAGTTAAAACTTTGGATAAAGGGTATAAAATTATAGATATTTTTGAAATATGGGAGTGTAAAATTGCCCAATATGATGAATAAGTTCATAAAAATGAAACAATCTTCCAGCGGGTTTCCTACATGGTGTGAAACAACAAGAAGAATATATTATTGAGTTTTTGAAAAATGAAAATATCCAGCTTGAATTCGGCGATATTATTAAAAATATTGGTTTAAGATCTTTGGCCAAATTATTGCTAAACTCTTTCTGGGGTAAATTTGGTCAAAGCGAAAATCAACCAAAAACAACAATTGTAAATGAGCCTGATGAACTATATAATTTATTAACAAATGCAGCTATTAACGTTAATCATATCTTACCAATAAATGACGATACTTTAATTGTAAACTGGGAATATGCATAAGAAGAGTGTACACCACTTTCAACTGTAAATGTTTGCATCGCTTCATATACTACCTGTGCAACGTCTTAAACTTTATGAATATTTAGAAAACCTTGATAATAGAGTTTTGTATTATGATACAGACTCTGTGATATACATAAGTCGAAAAAATGAAATTGACCCACCAACAGGTGACTTTATTGGTTATATGACTGATGAATTAGAAGAAGAATTTGGTGCTGAAAGTTATATAACAGAATTTGTCTGTGGTGGTCCTAAAAACTATGCTTTTCAAGTTTGCAACACAAAAACTAAAAATTTACAAACCAGATGTAAGATAAAAGGCATTTGTTTAAATTACCAAAACTCCAATCTGATAAATTTCGATACTATTAAACAAATGATTTTGCATGAAGATAATAACATGGAACCGATAACAATTGTATCTAAAAATATACAACGTACAAAAGACCATCAAGTAATAACCGTACCTGAAACCAAACTTTATAAACCAACATCAACAAAAAGAAAATTCCTAGATCATTTTGATTCTATTCCGTATGGATATAAAAAATAATGTTAAAATTATACGTTACTATATAAAAAAAATGTATATTGAAATGTATAACTTTTATTTATTTTTACAACTTTGTTTTAATTATTTTCATTTTATAAGACATGTAGTCAAAATAAATATTAAATTAATCGCAATTTTCTTCTTCAGGTTCTGGTGCCGGAAGGTTGCCAGGCACAAACCTGCGTCTATTTCCTTCCAGAGTATAATCTGCATCAGGATGAATTAATGCGTCGTCTTTCTCTTCTTCCAGGTCTTCAATAGGTGGCTCCATAATAATAATACAAAATGAAAATCAAAATACGTAGTATTTATTACAAAATTGTTTATAAATGTTGTACGTGAATACTCTTTTCGATCTTAATAATAAAGTCATAACTGCAATATTGTTTTTATTTTTCTGAAAACTAATCTTATTATTGCACTTTAAAAAAAAACACGGGTTTTTTTATTTATTAAAAAAATTTAAGCAAAATTATATTCTTTGTCAGCAAGTTTATTGTCATCATAATTAATTCAATAAACTGTGTTTTTGTTGACTACATTGTTCTAAATGCTGTACGTGAATACTCTGTATCGATCTTAATAATAAAGTCATAACTGCAATGCAACATTGTTTTTATCTTTCTATTTATACTTATTTCTTATTATTGCACTTTAAAAAAACACCGGTTTTTTATTTATTAAAAAATTTTAAGCAAAATTATATTTTTTCTCGGCAGGTTTATTATCGTCATAATTTTAAATAATAATATAATAAATTTTAAAAATAATTCAATAAATTGTTTTTTTTATTGTTATGATAAAAAAAAACTGATGATACGATTTTAAATTAAAGATTTGTTAATAATATCAATTGTAAGTTTTTTACTTTTAGTTTTATAGTAACAATTGTAATAAATTTTCAAATAAATAACCTACCTTAAGTTAATACTTTTAGTTTGTAGTAACAATTGTAATAAACTTGAAAATTTTCATATAAATAACCTACCTTAATTTAATAAAAAGTTTAATTTTAAACAAACCAACAGAAAGTAATTCAAATATTTTAAACAAAATGGAAAGTCAGTAGATTGACCATGTACAGGTACAATAACTTTAATCAAATTTATATTTTTTCTCGGCAAGTTTATTATCATCATAATTTTAAATAATAATAATAAATTTAAAAATAATTCAATAAATTGTGTTTTTTATTGTTATGATAAATACGTTTTTTAATTAAAGATTTGTTAATAATATCAACTGCAAGTTTTTACTTTTAGTTTTATAATAACAACTGTAATAAACTAGAAAATTTTCATATAAATAACATACCTTAATTTAACAAAAGTTAGTTTAATTTTAAACAAACCATCAGAAAATAGTTAAAATATGTTAAATGAAATGGAAAATCAGCAGATCGAACTATCACAGACAAACATCTTTATGTATCAGCCCCCAAATTGGCAAATTTAACCCCATAAGCTGCATTTAACTCGCATACGTACAGCTATGAATACTGGAGAGAATGCCATGAACACGAAAGTCTTCAAAAACGATATCTAAAGGATCAACAATTGTATTATGTGTATTATTACAGCTTCCTATTTGACAGTCAAAGGAAATATATTCAGGAATATACAACACTACAGCTTTTAGTATAAAATACTACAGCCATGAACACAAAAGTCTTCAAAAACGATATCTTATGGATCAACAATTGTATTATTTTGATTATTACAGCTTCCTATTGGACAGTCAAAGGAAATATACTCAGGAATATACAATACTACAGCTTTTAAATTATTGTCAAAATAGAGAATGTTTTGATACGATGGACATTAGGCTTCAACCTGTATACTGGTAATCTTAATGTAATAAATTTTATAAAAAGTGTAATAAATTTTAATGATATTCAAAAATATGTAATATTGAAACTTTAAAAACTTAATAAATCATTTAATGTTAAAATATAAATCTGTGTATAAGTCTATCCTTTCCATATTTACATCGTCTATAGTATTTCTATATTTTAAAAAAGTATATAAAGTCTGCTCAAATTAAGCTATAGTATTAGTTTTATTTGAAGACTTCTCCTGTTAACGTAGTGAAAAATTGAAAACAAATGCTAAGTATTTTTATAATAATTTTTATAGAATATATACCATTTACATATTTATATTTATTTTTAAAATATAATATTTCTTCTGTTTTAGGCAAACTTTTTAAAAGATACAAAGTACAAAGGCAGGGAGTACAAATAACTAACATGAGGATAGCAAATACTAGATACGGACCGAAATTCCTGGTAGACTTGGGCACAAGTGTAAATTTTCTACCAGAAAAAATATCAGCCGGATTCATGGAACAAAACTACACACCCAGTCAGGTACCTAAAAATTTGTACATGATAGTGGACCTATTATACGTTTTTTCAAAAAAAATAATTAAAATTTTACGGTAAAATTGAAACCTTTATTGTAAAATAGTATTTACATAATAAATAAATTACGATGCAAACCTGTTTTTATTTAAAAAACGTCCACTTATGAGTTCATCATGGTTTTCTTTTAATATTTAATTTATTCTATTTGCATCTATAATTTTATAGGTGCCGTGAATAGTATAATTTTTATCTTAAGTTTTTCTTGTCTATAACAATCTGGTAAATATTTCTTTTAAATAAAGTATTTTTTTAGTTTATTGAATATTTGTATCAAATTGTATCAAATTGTAGCTCTATATTTTTATCTACTTTTATGTCTATTTTTCTGCTACTATTATCTACAAATTTGAGTATTTTAATATTTCTGATATCTGAAATAGAGATAGCTTGCCATATGTGAAGGTGATCAGTCTTCTAGTTTGTTATTCCTAAATCTTTATCATTTTCTTTCTTACTATTTTTAGTTAATACGTTAATTAAATTAGTTTCCTTAGTTAATTGAATTATGTGTATGCTCTTTTCAATAAACTAAAAAATCAAATTGTATCAAATTGTAGCTCTATATTTTTATCTATTTTTATGTCTATTTTTCTGCTACTATTATCTACAAATTTGAGTATTTTAATATTTCTGATATCTGAAATAGAGATAGCTTGCCATATGTGAAGGTGATCAGTCTTCTGGTTTGTTATTCCTAAATCTTTATCATTTTCTTTCTTACTTTTTTTAGTTAATACGTTAATAAAATTAGTTTCCTTAGTGAATACGTTAATTGAATTATGTGTATACTCTTTTCGTATTATATGTATTTGAATCAATAACTATTAGACAAAGCATCAGCATTGGTATTCATTTTACCTTGCTTATATGTAATTTTAAAATCATAATCACTTAAATCTAAGCGAATTCGAATCATTTTTGACGACGGGCACTTATGTGCGAATAGCCCGACTAAAGGTCTGTGGTCTGTTACCATTATAAATTCTGTGCCATAAACATATGGGCCAAAAAAAACTATTGCCCAATGTATTACTAAGAGTTCTTTTTCAATAATAGGTTTTTTAAGTTCTGTTGGGTTTAACGCAGCACCCGGCAAACTATGACCCGTGGGTCACGGAGTGACCCAAAGCATCATTTCATATTACCCGCTTCGAAATTGTAAAGTAACAAAACAATAAATATATTTTTTGATTACAACTATTGAACTATTGCATATAAAATTAAATCATTCCCCAGCAATTTTTTTTAATGTTTGTGTTTATTACGAAGGCGGATGTAATTGATGAAACTATTTTAGTTAAAATTTGTTTAGTTGGATAATAAATGAATTACCTTTTGGTTTAACTAATTTTTGTAAATTGCTGTCATATAAATTGTCACTGACCCGCTACGAGTTTAAAAAAACCTCATCTCAGGCGAATTTTACCCACGATTAAAAAAGTTTGCCGACCGCTGGTTTAACGTCTTGCTTGCGTATGAAATTGGTAAATCATTACCTATTTCCCTTTGAGAAAGTATTGCACCGAAGGCTGATTGCGAAGCGTCGGTAGTAATAATGAATGGCTTTGAATAATCTGGGTAAGTAAATTTGATTTTTAACATTTCTATCAGGCAATTGCCATGTCCATTGTCGTTTATGATTTTTCTTGAAAATGGTATTGCTATAAACTTTGGTTGCCAGAGTCATTGTACTAATCTCTCACCTATTTTATTTCTAATTCCATAACCAAAATGACCAATAATTTGAGATTCGCCCGTGTTTTGATTGCCAATTTTGCTATTAAAATCACCAATTGTTAACATGAGCTCACATCGAAAATGTTCGATTATATAGTCGAGGTTATCATACCAACTTTCTATTTCATCATGAGTAGCAACTTCCCTTGGAGCATAAAATTGAATTGTGGATATTACAGATTTTCCAATCTTTATTTTAAGACCAATGAGCCTTTCACCGCAAGATTTAATTTCAACTATATTATTTTTCCATTTTTTATTTATTAAAAATCCTACTCCATATAGCCCTTTTGTTTCACCACAAAAAGCAAAAGTAGATCCATCTGGTTTTATTACGATTTTTTCGCTTAGCCTTCTCACTTCAGATATACCTAATATAGGTAGCCTTCGTAGGTTGTTAGTGTTCTTACATTAAAAGTAGCTATATTAATTATGTTTACTGTATTAATATTCGTTATTGAGTTATTATCAACAACATTTGTTGGGGGTTTTGGCCATTTTCTTCAACGGGGCTAGCCGGATTGGAAGAGTATTGTTTTTATTGTTAACTGTTTATTTTATTTTGTTTGATACATTTTGTTTCATTACAAATCGGTTCATTATCCTTGTTCGTTCCAGTCTAGTGCGGTTTTGATTAATTGCTAAGTAATTATATTTTGTTTTTGTGTTGGTAAAAAAAAAATTATCCAGCGATTGTGTGATAGAGGATGATGAGTTTTTACGTTTTGGAATGCTTATAGGTGTTCTAGGTTTTTTTTGCATCATTAGTGGTAATATTCATGATTGGTAATGTCTTATTTGCATTATATTCATCATCATCATCTTAGTCTTTTTCGCTTAATTTCAGCTTCACCCGTATCACGTATCTATATAATGTTAATTTCAGTTTCTGATAGATTTTTATTGTCGACTAAAATAGTATCGTATTTGATTCTAGCGTTGATATTTTTCATTTTTAGAGCTTCTACTTTTAATTTCAGAATTTTACGTTTTTCATAAATATATTTAGGAAAATCATCGGATATAATTTTACTGTTTATGTCTAATTTCATTTTATTTGCAAGTATCATTGATTTTTTCCTATCAGTCGTAAAACCTAATGTAATGGTCTTGTCTTGTTTTGCAATTTTTTTACCAAGACGATATAATATATCTATCTCATTTAATGCAACATGAATATTTAATTGGGTCTCAAATAAGTTAAGAATAAAATTTTCTAACTCCGAAATATCGTTTTCAACTTCATTTATATTAAAAATAACTATGTAAAGCTTAGAACGCTAGTCAAATAAAATGAAATTTTCATACAAATTTAACATCGTGAAATCAAAAATGTAAAATTTCACTTCTGATTTCAGTTCAAGTGAAAAAGTTGTGAAAAATTTGTGAAAAAAATTTATTTTTTTACAAACTAACCGATAGCGCGCAAAAGTCTCCAATTATATTTCAAATGAAATAATGTTTTGAACATTATTTCACGATGAAATTGTAACATTTATGTTTTTTTTTTTCTTCAATAATTTAAATTTGATTTTTAAATTTGCTAGAACAAGTATTTTAATTTAAAAAGAAAATGTAAACCTATTATTTTGAAAAGGCAGTAAATTAAAATTTTATTAAAGATATAAATTAAAAAAAATATATATATTAAATACACAAATAAAATCTAGTACAATAGCCAATTTTTCTTTTGGTGAAATTGAGTCATTTGGTCCGAAACTTTATTTTTGGTTATAGTGATGGTTCCAACAGCTCCAAGAGTATATTCCTCAATTTCTATTTATTCATTACTGCTAGAACTCGAATTCATTTTTATTTTTTTATCTGCTAATTAATATATATTCACTATAATATTTTTATTCAATTTTGTTTTCTTTCTGCTATTTAGTATCCAACAATTAATTTTTACTACAAAAATATTACAATATTTTTATAAACATAAACAAACAATCTAATTGTCAAAATATTAAAATTTTAAATTAACCTGTCTATTTTTCACAACTTTTTCACGACTATTTCACCGGAGAGCTTTGGAGATCGCGTTAAAATTTCACTTCATTTGACTAGCGAACTAAGCTTTACATTTCAAAACTGAATTTTCTAATGATTTTATTCTTGTATCTTGACTACAAATTTGTTCTTTTAGACTCTGAATTTCTTTTTGTGTCTTAGTGAATTTCGAATTTAAATTCTCATTTAGTATATTGATGCCTTGTTTTACTTCATCTTTACTTTGTTTGACATCATTTTGGAGAATGACCATCATTTCCATCATTTTATTTAGTTGTTCATTCATTATTTTAATGTTTCTGATAATGTATATATGTAAGTAATATCATTGTATTTCTATCCTTATAGTAGTGACACAGTAGATTGTAACTTCTAAATGTAGATGACGCCACAGTGTTCTTTTTGAAAAATTAGAAAAGAAAATCTTTCAGAATGAATAAAAGTAATATTTTTTAATGCAATTGTATTTCTATTCAATCTGAAAGATTGTATTTCTTTCTACTCATATTACTTTTTTCATTCTGAAATATTTTATTTTTCCAATTTTTCATAAAGAACATTGTGGCGTCATCTACATTCGTAAGTTACTATCTATCGTATCAGATTGAGAGTAGGTAAAGTGATTTCCCCGCTCCAAGCGGAAAAAGTTAGCACTCACTCACTCAAATTCAGAGATTGAATTTTGAAAACCGATCGTTGTATATAAATTTATATGGAGATATTAAAAAAACCATAAGCAATTATTTAAATAAATACAAGTTTTGTATGACACAAAAAAATGTCTTTTAAAAATCTTAATTAAAAATGTAAACAAATAGTACATAAGATTAACATTCCAATTAGATTTTTAATTTTATGAACTGCATATATGTTCTCAGTTTTGATTTTCAGCAGGTAATTGTTGTAGTTAAATTAATTAGTTAATGTATTACAAATAGAGCCAGGCAATAATACTAATTTAAATATATAATTACTTGAAGAAATGTACATGTTTATTTAGTGTTTGTTACACATATTTTTTTTGTATATTGTCATTTATTTATATATCTTAAAATTATTAAATTATAAGAAACCCTGAAGTACAATGAAGAAAAAAAGACTTATTACATTTAATATAAAGAAAATATATTGTTCATTAGAAACTAAATGTTACTAAATAACATTATTTTTAATAAAACTTATTTTAAAAAATTTAAAATTTCTTATCATTTAAAATAGGTAAGCTTAAATTGGAAATACCACATGATATAATAGTTCTTATATCTTCTATGTAGGAGAGATTTGAATATGAATTTTTTTCTAATAATATTTTAAATATTTTTAATCTAGATGTCCGTCTTTCCACTTGTACTCGAGCTGCAGCTATTAAGCGATCACATTTTTCTCTTATTTGTGGACGAATCATTTCTATTCCGGCTTTCGGAAGTTCATCGCCAATCATGAACCTATTACAGAAATTTATGTAAAATATAATTGTTAATTCACTTATAAACATTCAAATAAAAAATTAACATACCCTTTTTGTCCACCATTACTGCATCACTTTCTTGTAATTTTTCTAATAAATTAGTTAAATTAAAAACTGCTTTGTCAGAAGTTCTTCCAGCAACCACAGGACTTATGATATTTACAAGTCCTGAAGGAGAAACTCCAATTAAAAGTTTCACTGTATGATTCCCTTGTAATGAGAGTATGTGCATGTGCAGGTTCTACAAATTATCTGGTGCATCGAATTCGTTGAATTTTTATAACTCCTTCATTGTGGCACTCCGCATTACTGTGTTTTTATTTTTTCCATCTTTTTGGAAATTCTAAATTTGGATATAAAAATATTTTGATAATAATATATATTCTTTTTTAGTATAAGTTTAGCACTTAACAAGTATTTAGACCAGTATATATTTAATTTGATATTTTTTTTTATCAAAATTATTAAAAAAATGCTAATATTTGGCGCAAATAATATTATTAATTTATTTATTTAAATATCGCTGTCAATTTTTCAATACAAAATTATAGAATTTGACATTTTCAATCTGGTTATTTGGTTTTCACAAAATTTCTCTATGGGTCACGTTACCTAGTCCCAATAAGCATACCCTATAAAAAATGCTAACCGTAAGCGAACCGCCGGCGAAGTCATTTCTCCATACAAGAGTTCTTTTACGAACCGCTTTTGCAGTTCGTGAACGGACCGTAAACGTAAATGTTAGCATATGAGAATTAAAATAAAAAACGAACCGTAAAGAGTTCGCTAAATGCGGTGCGTTTCTGCACTGCTAAAAATGATTCGTTTTGGATTCGCCAAATTCAGTCCGCTTACGAACTGCCTTGTCAATTAAAATAAAATTTAAATTAGATTTGGTTTTGGTTGAAATAAAAAAATTAACAAATTTTAAATTTCTTTTTTCATCACATTTTTTATTTATCACAATTTATATAAATTTTGTTATAATTTTTTTTAAATTATGTATTAGACGTATATATCATATTTTTTTTATTTCATAGGATTTATATTCTACCTTTCCAGATGCACAGCCCCATTTTTAGCAGCTTTCCTT
The DNA here is from genome assembly GCA_963920725.1 of Rhamphomyia laevipes. Classification (NCBI taxonomy): domain Eukaryota; kingdom Metazoa; phylum Arthropoda; class Insecta; order Diptera; family Empididae; genus Rhamphomyia; species Rhamphomyia laevipes. The sequence goes on from OY987255.1 coordinate 102,651,908, forward strand.
AGCCGATCTTTGGCATACTGGAGCCACTTCTTAACGATATGAATAATATCACTAATTCTGGCATTTGGAAATTTAAGAAGAGCACATTCTGAAAGATATATTTATTAATAATTGTAATCTTTATATTGAAAATAAGATTTTAATTTACCTTTGATAATATTCATTACTGTGAATGTTTCAGCTGGTATATTTCTATGGTGGCCAAACAAGGAAAAACTGCAGGCAGCTGCATCTGTTAACACTGCCTTTAAGCAGGCTCGCAGGTATTTTTCCAGCGATGCATCTAGTAAATTAGTCAATGTTTTTTATGAAAAATTAAAGCATATTGAAAATATTTATATATTTTTTTATATTATGATATTTATTTAATTTTTAAACTTACTTTAACTACTTAATTTCAATAAAATTGTAAACAGCAAAAAATATGTCTAGCTAGCTTCCACTTTTTTCTTTGTTTTGTGTGTTTGTGAAATTGTTTATTGAAATTTGACACGTCATTCCCTCTTTAAAAAAAAAATCGAGTTCGCTTTTAGCGAACTTAAAGCGGCAAGCTAGCGAACTTGTTTTTATGTAGAGAATAAAATACATTTTTTATTAATGGGTTGGTGAAAAGGCAGTTCAGAAGCGGTATATTTTGTGTTCGCTAAAAGCGAATTCGCATTTTTTCTCGAAGGGTAGATAATATATTCTTAAATAGATAGCCAACTCTCAAATTAAAGTATCAGCGCCACTTACATTATTTTTGCAAGGCGAACTAAATTCTTATTTCTCTCCTATTTCCCATAACCCTATTTTTTTAAATTATAAATAAAAATGAATAAAATGAAGTAATTTATATTAAATTTTTTATTTTATTGATTTGTCTTTTAACAATTTTTTCTTGCAAAAATATGTCGTGCCGCAACTAGTAATTCTTTTTGTAAATTTGCTGCTTCTTTCAGACATAATTCCATTGAGATTAACATTCCTTTGACGACGTGAGGTGCATGGGTTACTACAGCATCCGTAATGATTATTAAAGTTCTAAAACATAAAGAGAATAATTAGTAAAAAATAGTTTTTTTATGTATAAATTTTAATTATAATTACCTTTTCATAGAATGATTAATGATCTATATATCATTAATACTGATCTAAGAATGATGGATACGCTAATTTTTGTACAATTACTTCAAAAGGTTTACTCAATTCTTGTGCAGCCTTAAGTTTAATTTCGTCTTTTGCTCCCAAATCACCTAATATAGTAACATAATTAAGAAAAGTACGCACTTGGCTCACAAAGAGCTGAGGTGAAGCCAATGCAACTGCTGGAATATATCCCACAGACATATCCTATTTTATATAGCGTTTCTCTAAATAGAAAATATATATATATATATATTAAATAATATTGGTTTGATGTAAAATGTGATGTTATTGTAATGAATAGAGAATTGACAAAAAATCGCAATTAGAAAATTAAGGTTAGATTAGAATTTTAACTACAACAAATAAATATATAATAGAAGTACAAAAATATAATTTATATTATAATTTTTTTTATAGGACTTACCAATAACTTAATTTTATCAAAAATGTATTAAAATTAAATATTTTTGTTTTATTATTATTATTTCTAAAGCATCACAAACGACAAACGTTTTCAAAACCATAAACAAATTTTTCAAAATGGCAAATGTCAAATGTTGTCAACATAACCTCAAAATATAAAACGAGACTAGTGCTGCAGGAATTCGAAGAGGAACTAATAATAATTTTATAAAAACGTTTTTTCTAAGATTGCAGGCCGTGACTATAAGGAATAGAAATACAATGGTCATATCGTCAAACCGTTCTATATCAAACCGTTTTTCATATACGCAGTAACATTTATGTTCTAAAAACCAAAATTGACAAAGTTTAGAGTTTCTTGTTTAGTCAATATCCACTTCCATTACTTTTTATTTTAAATTGAACATTTTTACATTGTGTCTTGTTTATAAGAAAACATGTACTAACATGTTCAATACGCCTTAAAATTAAATTTTATGTTTAATATGTAATTTTAAAATTTAGTTCTATCTTGGTCAATATCATATAAGCCTTATTAAGTTTTAAAGGATATTGATAAATGTAATTTTATTGTGTGGTGCTATTTTGTTCAATATCAAGTATTTCAAGCGATATTAGTCAATATCCATAATTATAGTTAAGTGTAAGTTTGGTCAATGTCCAAAATCCATTAGAAAATTGATCAATATACTATGTCAAAAATGTTATCTTTTTCACTATTTTCTTGTTTAATATCCAAATTTTTGTTCAATATCCACTATTTCAACAAAAAATTATGTAGAACAAATATGTTCAATGTCAAAATCGACACAGCCGAATATTTTGTTAAATATACAACAAACCATTAAAGTAATATTAAGTTTAAATATAGTTTCATGTTTAGAATTAAAGTTTAAATTTATTAAAACAAACAAAATTTACATAGTTAAAAAAACAACACTTGTTGCTCTAAAAGAGTAAAAATTGATTTCCCGAAAAACTAAAAATTGGACTTTGAACAACATAGCACTGGGGTGACGATATGTATTATAAAAATAATATTAGTTTACTATTACAAATTAAATGTTGATAATGGGTGTAGTATCCGATTTATGGCTTTAACACCAAAATATATGCAAATTTAAATAAATTAAAAATTATGTTTTCTGAACAATATATTTCTGGCGCCAAAAAGTATGTAATTTCTAAAAAATTAAGCTTTTGTATTTTCGTTAATTATTGGCGATTTTTAATAATTACTTGTACTTAGTGGTTATCTTTTCCATAAGGTAGTTAGATATTTTATAATTTTCCAATAATTTCCGAATAAACACACCTGATCTAATTTTTGCTGATGTAATCATTAAAACCTTTCTATTTTTAATATTAAATTTTTTACCCTTTTATTAGCCAAGAATCTAATTTATTCCAATATGTATAATCACAAAACACTTTAATTTATTATTTCACAATTCCATATGTATTTATTTGTTGTTTAAATCCAAGTTATCACTTATTTTTAACAGCGATATTTATCTCAACCAAACAACACCTTTGACAGCAAAGTTTATACAATGAATCACAAATACAAACCCGCAATTGTGTTGAAAGATCATATGGAGTATGGAAAAGAAGGTTTCATATTTTGGCAACATATATGAAATTAAAAATGATTACAATACAAAGTGTGATCATTGCTACTGCTGTACTATATAACAATTTTGTGAAAACAACGAATTAAATAATACCCCGCCACTTCGTGATTTTTTAATATGGAACAAGTGGATTATGTCATTAAAGTAGACCAGTTATTAGTACCTGTGAATAAGTACCTGATCGGCACGAAATTTTTTGATTAAAAATTAATTTAAAAATCTTTCTTAATATTTTGAATGATATTTTGTTTCAAAAATAATTAATGAAAAATAATGAATTGTAAATAAAATGTTTTATTGATTACAAAAAGTTTCCATAAAATCACGTTTTTTATATTTACCAAAAGTTAGTCCATACTACTTTTAAATTGGCTGCAAAAGACATCAAATTATTTTAACGTATAATTTTAACATGATTTATATAATTTTATATGACAAATATATTTTATGGTAAAAGTATACGATAAAATAACTTGCCTTGAAAAAATATGAAATGTCAATGAGTCCAAAAATATTAGTATACACAGTAAAAAAAATGAAAATTATTTTTTTAAATATTCTAATTCACATTGTAAAATTTTTATTTTCACTTCAATTTATTCCTTAAGGAATTCCATCTGTAGTTGGTGATTTTCCTTCATTTGTTGTATTTCCAAAAGATTTTTCTCGTTTTGGTACGATTCTGTCACCAATTCCAACTTTTCTTCAGATAAAGCTCGCCACTTGTCTGTCACCAAATTTTTCTTCTTCATTATAAGACATAACAAGCTCAACAGCTTGTTTGGTGTATAGTTATTCTATACTGTGTTCGATTTTTCTAAAATGTTTTATAATTATAACATAAAATATTAATTTTGTGTAAATTTTACTTTTTCTGGTACTGTTTTATATTTTCTCGAAGATACAAGATCTCATCAATTACAAGATCCGACTCATCAATTAAAACTTCTAAGTTATCGTTAAACCAGAGAATTCTAAAATGCAAAATACAAAATATTTGATATTTTATTATTTTCATATTTTAAAACTATACTCACCATTGTTGTCAAAGACACCATCGGAATCATATAAAGAAGGCAAGCCTTCTATTTGTTCACCAAGAAGATCATGTATAGTTTCATCTACTGAATTAATCTCAATATTATTTGCAGGACCGCCACCTGTCAAATAAATTGATTTTTTATCTTTGGCAAATTTATTTTTTTTAGTATTTTTTTAATATTGTCATATTTTTTTCTTAACACCATGGCACTGCGAAAAATTTGGCCGCTTTTAGAATTGAATTCTTTTTCTAATTTTTGCCAAGCCATTTCTTTTTCACTCCAATGGATTCCATTAGTTTTTTTACATTCTATCACATTTTTGTTTTTTATCACTTGGTACATTGAAATTTCGATTTCTTGTCCACTAAAATTAGTAGTTCTTCTTTTGTCCTCCATAATTATATATTTATACATATAAATTTATAATTTGAACACCGAATAAAAATAATTTTTTTCAAATTCAAATATAAATAAATAAACAATAACACACAAACTCACAAATTTGAATGACAGTTGTCATATTTATGTTCCATATCCATTATTTTCAATTATCATGCACAATAATTCACATTTTTTGGTATATCTAAGCTTAGGGAAAATTTTAACTGAGAAACCCAGTGAGCTTTAGTTTCAGGCTTAAGCTACACAATCGGATTAGTTAAGCTTTAACTTCCACTGTGAAATCACCCTAATGGTCGAAATCCGTTTGGGTTTTTTTTGTTGCGTTGAAGCATGTTTTGCTGCAAATATTATATAGAGCAAATGGGTTTTTTGTAACTAATTACATGGCTGCAACACAAATGTGTTGCGTCAAAGCAATTATTTTGTATTTGAAGCATAACTGATCGGTTATTGGTTATTGGAGCCTTTTACTTTATAATGAAGAAATGGATTCGGCGGCGGTTCTAAAACGAACCACTTATGTTATTCAATAGGTACCCTTTCGGCAATTCTCTACTTAAACGTTAAAAGTTGAATACATACGAAATGATTTTTAAATAACATTTCTTAGAAATATTTTTTTTGTAATAAAAAGATTTGTTGAATTTTTTAATTTAATTTATGAAATTTAAAATTATTATTTAGTAATTTTAAAATTCTACCTCATATATATATGTATATGGACATAACATACTAAAATTAAATTATTTTTATAAGTTTTTATTATTTTTGCGCGCCCTATATTGGCTGCAACTTACATCAAATTATTTTAACGTATAATTTTAACATGATTTATATAATTTTATATGACAAATACATTTTATGGTAAAAAGTATACGATAAATAACTTGCCTTGAAAAAATATGAAATGTCAATGAGTCCAAAAATATTAGTATACACAGTAAAAAAAAATGAAAATTATTTTTTTAAATATTCTAATTCACATTGTAAAATTTTTATTTTCACTTCAATTTATTCCTTAAGGAATTCCATCTGTAGTTGGTGATTTTCCTTCATTTTGTAGTATTTCCAAAAGATTTTTCTCGTTTTGGTACGATTCTGCCACCAATTCCAACTTTTCTTCAGCTAAAGCTTGCCACTTGCCTGTCACCAAATTTTTCTTCTTCATTCTAAGACATAACAAGGTAAACATGCGGATCTTGGCAACTGTAGTATCACCAAGTTAGTAAGTAGAGGTGGTGTTTGTCGCCACTGCTCTTGATACTGGTGAAGAACAAAGTATATTTACTAAAGGATGATGGTAATAATGCATCTGCGTATGCGGACGATTTAGCGATACTAGTTTCTGGCAAGCATTTTAGTTTAGTTTTAGTTTTTATTAGTTTTAGATAAAAAAAACTTTTTTTAACAATAAATTACAATAATTTTATCTCAATAATTTTTTTTTACAATAATTTTTACAATATAAATTCGTTTAATGTTAAATCTTCCAAATGATTGTACGACAAATTGTGACAATTGTATATTTTTATTCAATTTTGTTTTCTTTCTGCTATTTAGTATCCAACAATTAATTTTTACTACAAAAATATTACAATATTTTTATAAACATAAACAAACAATCTAATTGTCAAAATATTAAAATTTTAAATTAACCTGTCTATTTTTCACAACTTTTTCACGACTATTTCACCGGAGAGCTTTGGAGATCGCGTTAAAATTTCACTTCATTTGACTAGGTAGCGAACTAAGCTTTACATTTCAAAACTGAATTTTCTAATGATTTTATTCTTGTATCTTGACTACAAATTTGTTCTTTTAGACTCTGAATTTCTTTTTGTGTCTTAGTGAATTTCGAATTTAAATTCTCATTTAGTATATTGATGCCTTGTTTTACTTCATCTTTACTTTGTTTGACATCATTTTGGAGAATGACCATCATTTCCATCATTTTATTTAGTTGTTCATTCATTATTTTAATGTTTCTGATAATGTATATATGTAAGTAATATCATTGTATTTCTATCCTTATAGTAGTGACACAGTAGATTGTAACTTCTAAATGTAGATGACGCCACAGTGTTCTTTTTGAAAAATTAGAAAAGAAAATCTTTCAGAATGAATAAAAGTAATATTTTTTAATGCAATTGTATTTCTATTCAATCTGAAAGATTGTATTTCTTTCTACTCATATTACTTTTTTCATTCTGAAATATTTTATTTTTCCAATTTTTCATAAAGAACATTGTGGCGTCATCTACATTCGTAAGTTACTATCTATCGTATCAGATTGAGAGTATGTAAAGTGATTTCCCCGCTCCAAGCGGAAAAAGTTAGCACTCACTCACTCAAATTCAGAGATTGAATTTTGAAAACCGATCGTTGTATATAAATTTATATGGAGATATTAAAAAAACCATAAGCAATTATTTAAATAAATACAAGTTTTGTATGACACAAAAAAATTTCTTTTAAAAATCTTAATTAAAAATGTAAACAAATAAGATTAACATTCCAATTAGATTTTTAATTTTATGAACTGCATATATGTTCTCAGTTTTGATTTTCAGCAGGTAATTGTTGTAGTTAAATTAATTAGTTAATGTATTACAAATAGAGCCAGGCAATAATACTAATTTAAATATATAATTACTTGAAGAAATGTACATGTTTATTTAGTGTTTGTTACACATATTTTTTTTGTATATTGTCATTTATTTATATATCTTAAAATTATTAAATTATAAGAAACCCTGAAGTACAATGAAGAAAAAAAGACTTATTACATTTAATATAAAGAAAATATATTGTTCATTAGAAACTAAATGTTACTAAATAACATTATTTTTAATAAAACTTATTTTAAAAAATTTAAAATTTCTTATCATTTAAAATAGGTAAGCTTAAATTGGAAATACCACATGATATAATAGTTCTTATATCTTCTATGTAGGAGAGATTTGAATATGAATTTTTTTCTAATAATATTTTAAATATTTTTAATCTAGATGTCCGTCTTTCCACTTGTACTCGAGCTGCAGCTATTAAGCGATCACATTTTTCTCTTATTTGTGGACGAATCATTTCTATTCCGGCTTTCGGAAGTTCATCGCCAATCATGAACCTATTGCAGAAATTTATGTAAAATATAATTGTTAATTCACTTATAAACATTCAAATAAAAAATTAACATACCCTTTTTGTCCACCATTACTGCATCACTTTCTTGTAATTTTTCTAATAAATTAGTTAAATTAAAAACTGCTTTGTCAGAAGTTCTTCCAGCAACCACAGGACTTATGATATTTACAAGTCCTGAAGGAGAAACTCCAATTAAAAGTTTCACTGTATGATTCCCTTGTAATGAGAGTATGTGCATGTGCAGGTTCTACAAATTATCTGGTGCATCGACTTCGTTGAATTTTTATAACTCCTTCATTGTGGCACTCCGCATTACTGTGTTTTTATTTTTTCCATCTTTTTGGAAATTCTAAATTTGGATATAAAAATATTTTGATAATAATATATATTCTTTTTTAGTATAAGTTTAGCACTTAACAAGTATTTAGACCAGTATATATTTAATTTGATATTTTTTTTTATCAAAATTATTAAAAAAATGCTAATATTTGGCGCAAATAATATTATTAATTTATTTATTTAAATATCGCTGTCAATTTTTCAATACAAAATTATAGAATTTGACATTTTCAATCTGGTTATTTGGTTTTCACAAAATTTCTCTATGGGTCACGTTACCTATAGTCCCAATAAGCATACCCTATAAAAAATGCTAACCGTAAGCGAACCGCCGGCGAAGTCATTTCTCCATACAAGAGTTCTTTTACGAACCGCTTTTGCAGTTCGTGAACGGACCGTAAACGTAAATGTTAGCATATGAGAATTAAAATAAAAAACGAACCGTAAAGAGTTCGCTAAATGCGGTGCGTTTCTGCACTGCTAAAAATGATTCGTTTTGGATTCGCCAAATTCAGTCCGCTTACGAACTGCCTTGTCAATTAAAATAAAATTTAAATTAGATTTGGTTTTGGTTGAAATAAAAAAATTAACAAATTTTAAATTTCTTTTTTCATCACATTTTTTATTTATCACAATTTATATAAATTTTGTTATAATTTTTTTTAAATTATGTATTAGACGTATATATCATATTTTTTTTATTTCATAGGATTTATATTCTACCTTTCCAGATGCACAGCCCCATTTTTAGCAGCTTTCCTTAGCCGATCTTTGGCATACTGGAGCCACTTCTTAACGATATGAATAATATCACTAATTCTGGCATTTGGAAATTTAAGAAGAGCACATTCTGAAAGATATATTTATTAATAATTGTAATCTTTATATTGAAAATAAGATTTTAATTTACCTTTGATAGTATTCATTACTGTGAATGTTTCAGCTGGTATATTTCTATGGTGGCCAAACAAGGAAAAACTGCAGGCAGCTGCATCTGTTAACACTGCCTTTAAGCAGGCTCGCAGGTATTTTTCCAGCGATGCATCTAGTAAATTAGTCAATGTTTTTTATGAAAAATTAAAGCATATTGAAAATATTTATATATTTTTTTATATTATGATATTTATTTAATTTTTAAACTTACTTTAACTACTTAATTTCAATAAAATTGTAAACAGCAAAAAATATGTCTAGCTAGCTTCCACTTTTTTCTTTGTTTTGTGTGTTTGTGAAATTGTTTATTGAAATTTGACACGTCATTCCCTCTTTAAAAAAAAATCGAGTTCGCTTTTAGCGAACTTAAAGCGGCAAGCTAGCGAACTTGTTTTTATGTAGAGAATAAAATACATTTTTTATTAATGGGTTGGTGAAAAGGCAGTTCAGAAGCGGTATATTTTGTGTTCGCTAAAAGCGAATTCGCATTTTTTCTCGAAGGGTAGATAATATATTCTTAAATAGATAGCCAACTCTCAAATTAAAGTATCAGCGCCACTTACATTATTTTTGCAAGGCGAACTAAATTCTTATTTCTCTCCTATTTCCCATAACCCTATTTTTTTAAATTATAAATAAAAATGAATAAAATGAAGTAATTTATATTAAATTTTTTATTTTATTGATTTGTCTTTTAACAATTTTTTCTTGCAAAAATATGTCGTGCCGCAACTAGTAATTCTTTTTGTAAATTTGCTGCTTCTTTCAGACATAATTCCATTGAGATTAACATTCCTTTGACGACGTGAGGTGCATGGGTTACTACAGCATCCGTAATGATTATTAAAGTTCTAAAACATAAAGAGAATAATTAGTAAAAAATAGTTTTTTTATGTATAAATTTTAATTATAATTACCTTTTCATAGAATGATTAATGATCTATATATCATTAATACTGATCTAAGAATGATGGATACGCTAATTTTTGTACAATTACTTCAAAAGCTTTACTCAATTCTTGTGCAGCCTTAAGTTTAATTTCGTCTTTTGCTCCCAAATCACCTAATATAGTAACATAATTAAGAAAAGTACGCACTTGGCTCACAAAGAGCTGAGGTGAAGCCAATGCAACTGCTGGAATATATCCCACAGACATATCCTATTTTATATAGCGTTTCTCTAAATAGAAAATATATATATATATATATATTAAATAATATTGGTTTGATGTAAATATAACCATCTTCTTACTTTACCAGTGTTCTGAACTGTTGGTTTACTTAATATGTAAGCCGCATACATCCCACTCAACAGACAGGTCATCGGTTATTATAAGGCAACTGGTACGCTAACATTTACTCGACTAACTCAACGGCTGGGGTGGTTCTTGTCTACCTTATAATAACCTCGAAGAAGTTATAAATACGCGTACCATTTTTGGTAACAAGTGGGCTTGAGAAACCATTTATAGGCACCCACGACATTGTTACGGACCAAATTTATACAACAAAAAAAACTATTAAAATGTGACCATCGGACATTACGCGAATATATTCAGACTGGAATTAACAGAAAGTACAGAGAAAAACTATTGAAACTACTTTAATTAAGACAATATTAATTTTACTAACTACCACAAAAAAAAATATTAACAAAAAAAAACTTTATCTAAATGAAACTTAAACCGACTTTCCATTTGGTAACAACATAAATTTGCGCGGTAAATTAGGTGTTGTAATTTACCTGGTCTAATTACCCACCCTGTATGGTAATATTTACCATATCTCCATGACCAGCTTTTGACCGAAATTAAATAAGCTTGGTCCCTTCATTTTTTCCATTTTAATTACGAACTACATAAATATAATTATTTCTTGCATAACTTTAGGCACACGGTAAATTCGTTATTTCAGCGATCCACCATGATTTGTTTACTTCAACGAAGTTAACATTTTGACCCGCGTAAATAAAATATAACACAAATAATTTCCATTTTACGATATATAAATTTATTTAAATAAAGAACTATCATTTATTTATAGTATGCATAACTATATATGTATATCAATTAAACAAAATAAATATAGATTAAAAAAAAATTTATATATATATGTAAATCATCATCATATAATATGATCAATCATTCATAATTTTAATAATAATTCTTATAACAATAATTAAGTTTTATTGTAAATCATTTTTATAACCAAAATTAAATTATTGTACCAATTCCAAAATTATTATTTTTTTTATCGAATTATTTATTTTAGAATTTAGTAAAAATACTATTTCAACATAATGGATTTATATTATAGCATAATAATTTTAAATCTTATTAATGACAATTCACACTATCACGTATTTTCAATATCAATTTGGTTTTGGTACAAAATTAATTTTTTTTTATACTATATTATTATTATTAATCATTTTAAGCATGTAGTTTTTTTTTATTTTATTTAATTTATGAACTTTTTACTTTAAATTTTAATGAAAAATGATCAAAATTATAAAAACAATAAATTAAATTTTATTTATGCACTCACCAATAATTTTCGGCATGACTCCATGTACATGTAGCTGCTTTAATTCTTTTTTTGTGCTAAAATAAAATGTTTATATAATTTTACATACTAAACATATTAGTACATTTTAAACTATGTTTAAATCAATTTTTCTTTTTTCTTTACAGAACATTTTTTTTTATATATCGATATTTATATGACATTAATTTACTGATTTACTCTACACAAACTTAATATTTTTACATTTACTTTACACCTTTTTGTATTGATATTAATTTTTTTTTATTATTTTAATTAATATAAGTCACTATTTAATTTTTTTTTTTTTTATACAATTTCTAATAATCACTAATTATTATGATTCAAATAATAATAATTTAAATAATAATTCATCTTTTCACATATAAAAGATTAATTCTCAGGCGCTGGATAAACTGCTAATTTCCAATTTCTTTGATTTTAACTATTAAAATGTTACCATTTTAAAAATCTATACCAGACAAAAAAAAATCTAATCCAGGCATAACTATCTAAACCAGGTATAAAAATTCGAAACCAGGCCTAAAAATCTAATCCAGACATAAAAAATGTAATCCAGACATAAAAAATTTAATCCAGGCATAAAAACCCTATTTTTAAAATAGAAATATATTTTATTTAATTAACTGATTTACGTATTTTAAATATTTTTTACCTTTCGGGTGATGTTATAATAGAATATATTTTAAATACTGCTACACCAGAATAATTTATATCTGCTTAATAAATTTTACTATATTTCTATTCCATGTGATTTTAATTTAAATTATTCTCTTCGATAATTTATTTATTTCAATTTTAATTAAATTGATCTCTTTTGTTTAATTATAAAATCTCCCATTATAATTTTGATGGTCAAGATTTTTTAAGATCAATTTAGAAAAAAAATTATAGCCAAAACTCTTTAAAATGTTTAATGCCGGTCTTCTCTCTTTCGGCTTTTTAATCAAAAAGAGTACTTGAAAGGAAGTTCTAAATTTGTGTAACCTAACAAAAATTTTACATTTCCTAATTCGGCGCTAATTTTAATTCTCTTAAATTAAAAGAAATTAACAGGTGGTAATTACACGAGATGTAATAGTGTAATAAATTACCTTATTGAAATATTTCAATGCGTATTATTAATATTATGTAATTATTTATTTTATTTATTTAGGTTTTATATTTATTTAATTTATTATTTTATTTAATATTACTAATCCGCTACAAAACTGAATATTTGATGGTTGGAATTATTACTAACAGTTATGACTATGACGAACAGCAAAGATTCTGATAAAGGATTAAATTGACATTACAAAAATAAATACACAAAATAGATTTACACGATAATATTTTGATGATCTAAATAATATAATTTTAGAATAACTAATTGTATAATTTATAAGTAAACCAACAGTTTTTTTTATGCGCCCAATGTGGGGCACGCCACGCTACATTCTACCTACTCTACACTGAGTTGCCGGGCATTTTAAACTAAATATACTATACTAAGTACAACTATCTTTAGCATGGTAAACACCATCAATTTTACCTCCATTTAAATCCTCTAGTTCATAAAGATTATTCATTTTAAATATGAGTCAATAATTTAATGTAATTATTAAAAAAAATATATATATAAATATGTATGTCTATAAATCTATAAATTTTCGTAATACTAAATATCTTAATTTTTTTATAACCTTACAAAATTACTTTATAATACCAAAAAAAACAATTACACTATATACCATATACCTACAAAAAAAATTACTAAATTAATAATACCAATATAACTAGACTAATATACCAATAGACTTATAACTACACTAATATACCAATACTTATAGTTAATTCACTAATTCTAATACTATTATCCTATATTATAATTAGCTGAATTATGACCTAACTATATACCTTAGTATTTAAATAATTTTTAATATCAATTTTTTTCTAAACAGAAGCTTTTATTAAAATTATTATCTTTTATTGAGCACTAAATGTTCAATAAAGATATAAACTTTAATTTTTTTTAAAAAATATATAAGGCTAGTATTGTTGAACCATACAAAACACTAGACGAATTCCACGAAAATATTAACACAAAGATTGTGATGATATATTTTTTTTATATATATATACTTCAATTTATTTATATGGTGGATCACTTTCAATATTGAATTCACCATAACGCCATATGCAATAAATAATCTAATTTTAATTAAATTTATTGAACAAAAAAAACTTATGTTGTAACCTAAATAATATTAGTTATCAACTCCAGTGGCAACTACGATCTGCCGTAAAAGACTTTAATCTATAGGACTTCACTTTTGTTGTTCTAAAACATAATTATTTACTTTTCTGATTGAATTAATACATTAGATAATATTTAACATGCAATTAACAGTCTGCTAACGTATAGTTTACAGTACTGGTCATGTAAATTTTTATACTAAAACGAACTAATCAAAAGTTTACAAAAATACCTATGAAATATGAACCCATCTGATGGCAACAGAACTGCCTGACAGTGCCTACAATATCTGGACTCACCAGTGCTCATAATAACAAAAGCATTTAGGTGTCTGCATATATTCACGTAATATTAAATTTACTGAAATTTTTTGATTTTATTTAATTTAATATTTATGTACATAACCTTAGTTATGACTGAAACAAAAACTACCATTCACAAAAAAAAATATAATTTAACAGACATTTAACTATAAATAACTATTACAATTTTCGTACAGAAAATATATCAGGGATAAGCAATTAATAGTATTTATTTATAAAGTACTTTTAGATTGAAAACCAAAAAAAAAATGTTTCCAATTTATAAACAAATATAACCAGTTGGACTAAATTATTTGCCAATTTATAACAATAATCGGTGTTAATTTTTTTTTTAATACTATTTTATCTTGACAAGCTTTCCAGGTTGGGCTAACAGTTGAGCCTATCGACTGTTGTGCCTATTAGTTGGGCGCCAATTTATAATTAAATTGGTGCCATTTTTTACATACTATTTTTTTCAATCTATAGCAATGGAACCTATATAAGGTTCGACCTTGACCAGTTGGGCGATATAACCAGTTGGGCCTGCTAAGGTTGGGCGCCAATTTATAACCATCTTCTTACTTTACCAGTGTTCTGAACTGTTGGTTTACTTAATATGTAAGCCGCATACATCCCACTCAACAGACAGGTCATCGGTTATTATAAGGCAACTGGTACGCTAACATTTACTCGACTAACTCAACGGCTGGGGTGGTTCTTGTCTACCTTATAATAACCTCGAAGAAGTTATAAATACGCGTACCATTTTTGGTAACAAGTGGGCTTGAGAAACCATTTATAGGCACCCACGACATTGTTACGGACCAAATTTATACAACAAAAAAAACTATTAAAATGTGACCATCGGACATTACGCGAATATATTCAGACTGGAATTAACAGAAAGTACAGAGAAAAACTATTGAAACTACTTTAATTAAGACAATATTAATTTTACTAACTACCACAAAAAAAAATATTAACAAAAAAAACTTTATCTAAATGAAACTTAAACCGACTTTCCATTTGGTAACAACATAAATTTGCGCGGTAAATTAGGTGTTGTAATTTACCTGGTCTAATTACCCACCCTGTATGGTAATATTTACCATATCTCCATGACCAGCTTTTGACCGAAATTAAATAAGCTTGGTCCCTTCATTTTTTCCATTTTAATTACGAACTACATAAATATAATTATTTCTTGCATAACTTTAGGCACACGGTAAATTCAACGAAGTTAACATTTTGACCCGCGTAAATAAAATATAACACAAATAATTTCCATTTTACGATATATAAATTTATTTAAATAAAGAACTATCATTTATTTATAGTATGCATAACTATATATGTATATCAATTAAATAAAATAAATATAGATTAAAAAAAAATTTATATATATATGTAAATCATCATCATATAATATGATCAATCATTCATAATTTTAATAATAATTCTTATAACAATAATTAAGTTTTATTGTAAATCATTTTTATAACCAAAATTAAATTATTGTACCAATTCCAAAATTTTTTTTTTTTTATCGAATTATTTATTTTAGAATTTAGTAAAAATACTATTTCAACATAATGGATTTATATTATAGCATAATAATTTTAAATCTTATTAATGACAATTCACACTATCACGTATTTTCAATATCAATTTGGTTTTGGTACAAAATTAATTTTTTTTTATACTATATTATTATTATTAATCATTTTAAGCATGTAGTTTTTTTTTATTTTATTTAATTTATGAACTTTTTACTTTAAATTTTAATGAAAAATGATCAAAATTATAAAAACAATAAATTAAATTTTATTTATGCACTCACCAATAATTTTCGGCATGACTCCATGTACATGTAGCTGCTTTAATTCTTTTTTTGTGCTAAAATAAAATGTTTATATAATTTTACATACTAAACATATTAGTACATTTTAAACTATGTTTAAATCAATTTTTCTTTTTTCTTTACAGAACATTTTTTTTTTATATATCGATATTTATATGACATTAATTTACTGATTTACTCTACACAAACTTAATATTTTTACATTTACTTTACACCTTTTTGTATTGATATTAATTTTTTTTATTATTTTAATTAATATAAGTCACTATTTAATTTTTTTTTTTTTATACAATTTCTAATAATCACTAATTATTATGATTCAAATAATAATAATTTAAATAATAATTCATCTTTTCACATATAAAAGATTAATTCTCAGGCGCTGGATAAACTGCTAATTTCCAATTTCTTTGATTTTAACTATTAAAATGTTACCATTTTAAAAATCTATACCAGACAAAAAAAAATCTAATCCAGGCATAACTATCTAAACCAGGTATAAAAATTCGAAACCAGGCCTAAAAATCTAATCCAGGCATAAAAAATGTAATCCAGACATAAAAAATTTAATCCAGGCATAAAAACCCTATTTTTAAAATAGAAATATATTTTATTTAATTAACTGATTTACGTATTTTAAATATTTTTTACCTTTCGGGTGATGTTATAATAGAATATATTTTAAATACTGCTACACCAGAATAATTTATATCTGCTTAATAAATTTTACTATATTTCTATTCCATGTGATTTTAATTTAAATTATTCTCTTCGATAATTTATTTATTTCAATTTTAATTAAATTGATCTCGTTTGTTTAATTATAAAATCTCCCATTATAATTTTGATGGTCAAGATTTTTTAAGATCAATTTAGAAAAAAAATTCTAGCCAAAACTCTTTAAAATGTTTAATGCCGGTCTTCTCTCTTTCGGCTTTTTAATCAAAAAGAGTACTTGAAAGGAAGTTCTAAATTTGTGTAACCTAACAAAAATTTTACATTTCCTAATTCGGCGCTAATTTTAATTCTCTTAAATTAAAAGAAATTAACAGGTGGTAATTACGCGAGATGTAATAGTGTAATAAATTACCTTATTGAAATATTTCAATGCGTATTATTAATATTATGTAATTATTTATTTTATTTATTTAGGTTTTATATTTATTTAATTTATTATTTTATTTAATATTACTAATCCGCTACATAAAATGTGATGTTATTGTAATGAATAGAGAATTGACAAAAAATCGCAATTAGAAAATTAAGGTTAGATTAGAATTTTAACTACAACAAATAAATATATAATAGAAGTACAAAAATATAATTTATATTATAATTTTTTTTTATAGAACTTACCAATAACTTAATTTTATCAAAAATGAATTAAAATTAAATATTTTTGTTTTATTATTATTATTTCTAAAGCATCACAAACGACAAACGTTTTCAAAACCATAAACAAATTTTTCAAAATGGCAAATGTCAAATGTTGTCAACATAACCTCAAAATATAAAACGAGACTAGTGCTGCAGGAATTCGAAGAGGAACTAATAATAATTTTATAAAAACGTTTTTTCTAAGATTGCAGGCCGTGACTATAAGGAATAGAAATACAATGGTCATATCGTCAAACCGTTCTATATCAAACCGTTTTTCATATACGCAGTAACATTTATGTTCTAAAAACCAAAATTGACAAAGTTTAGAGTTTCTTGTTTAGTCAATATCCACTTCCATTACTTTTTATTTTAAATTGAACATTTTTACATTGTGTCTTGTTTATAAGAAAACATGTACTAACATGTTCAATACGCCTTAAAATTAAATTTTATGTTTAATATGTAATTTTAAAATTTAGTTCTATCTTGGTCAATATCATATAAGCCTTATTAAGTTTTAAAGGATATTGATAAATGTAATTTTATTGTGTGGTGCTATTTTGTTCAATATCAAGTATTTCAAGCGATATTAGTCAATATCCATAATTATAGTTAAGTGTAAGTTTGGTCAATGTCCAAAATCCATTAGAAAATTGATCAATATACTATGTCAAAAATGTTATCTTTTTCACTATTTTCTTGTTTAATATCCAAATTTTTGTTCAATATCCACTATTTCAACAAAAAATTATGTAGAACAAATATGTTCAATGTCAAAATCGACACAGCCGAATATTTTGTTAAATATACAACAAACCATTAAAGTAATATTAAGTTTAAATATAGTTTCATGTTTAGAATTAAAGTTTAAATTTATTAAAACAAACAAAATTTACATAGTTAAAAAAACAACACTTGTTGCTCTAAAAGAGTAAAAATTGATTTCCCGAAAAACTAAAAATTGGACTTTGAACAATATAGCACTGGGGTGACGATATGTATTATAAAAATAATATTGGTTTACTATTACAAATTAAATGTTGATAATGGGTGTAGTATCCGATTTATGGCTTTAACACCAAAATATATGCAAATTTAAATAAATTAAAAATTATGTTTTCTGAACAATATATTTCTGGCGCCAAAAAGTATGTAATTTCTAAAAAATTAAGCTTTTGTATTTTCGTTAATTATTGGCGATTTTTAATAATTACTTGTACTTAGTGGTTATCTTTTCCATAAGGTAGTTAGATATTTTATAATTTTCCAATAATTTCCGAATAAACACACCTGATCTAATTTTTGCTGATGTAATCATTAAAATCTTTCTATTTTTAATATTAAATTTTTTACCCTTTTATTAGCCAAGAATCTAATTTATTCCAATATGTATAATCACAAAACACTTTAATTTATTATTTCACAATTCCATATGTATTTATTTGTTGTTTAAATCCAAGTTATCACTTATTTTTAACAGCGATATTTATCTCAACCAAACAACACCTTTGACAGCAAAGTTTATACAATGAATCACAAATACAAACCCGCAATTGTGTTGAAAGATCATATGGAGTATGGAAAAGAAGGTTTCATATTTTGGCAACATATATGAAATTAAAAATGATTACAATACAAAGTGTGATCATTGCTACTGCTGTACTATATAACAATTTTGTGAAAACAACGAATTAAATAATACCCCGCCACTTCGTGATTTTTTAATATGGAACAAGTGGATTATGTCATTAAAGTAGACCAGTTATTAGTACCTGTGAATAAGTACCTGATCGGCACGAAATTTTTTGATTAAAAATTAATTTAAAAATCTTTCTTAATATTTTGAATGATATTTTGTTTCAAAAATAATTAATGAAAAATAATGAATTGTAAATAAAATGTTTTATTGATTACAAAAAGTTTCCATAAAATCATGTTTTTTATATTTACCAAAAGTTAGTCCATACTACTTTTAAATTGGCTGCAAAAGACATCAAATTATTTTAACGTATAATTTTAACATGATTTATATAATTTTATATGACAAATATATTTTATGGTAAAAGTATACGATAAAATAACTTGCCTTGAAAAAATATGAAATGTCAATGAGTCCAAAAATATTAGTATACACAGTAAAAAAAATGAAAATTATTTTTTTAAATATTCTAATTCACATTGTAAAATTTTTATTTTCACTTCAATTTATTCCTTAAGGAATTCCATCTGTAGTTGGTGATTTTCCTTCATTTGTTATATTTCCAAAAGATTTTTCTCGTTTTGGTACGATTCTGTCACCAATTCCAACTTTTCTTCAGATAAAGCTCGCCACTTGTCTGTCACCAAATTTTTCTTCTTCATTATAAGACATAACAAGCTCAACAGCTTGTTTGGTGTATAGTTATTCTATACTGTGTTCGATTTTTCTAAAATGTTTTATAATTATAACATAAAATATTAATTTTGTGTAAATTTTACTTTTTCTGGTACTGTTTTATATTTTCTCGAAGATACAAGATCTCATCAATTACAAGATCCGACTCATCAATTAAAACTTCTAAGTTATCGTTAAACCAGAGAACTGTAAAATGCAAAATACAAAATATTTGATATTTTATTATTTTCATATTTTAAAACTATACTCACCATTGTTGTCAAAGACACCATCGGAATCATATAAAGAAGGCAAGCCTTCTATTTGTTCACCAAGAAGATCATGTATAGTTTCATCTACTGAATTAATCTCAATATTATTTGCAGGACCGCCACCTGTCAAATAAATTGATTTTTTATCTTTGGCAAATTTTTTTTTTTTAGTATTTTTTTAATATTGTCATATTTTTTTCTTAACACCATGGCACTGCGAAAAATTTGGCCGCTTTTAGAATTGAATTCTTTTTCTAATTTTTGCCAAGCCATTTCTTTTTCACTCCAATGGATTCCATTAGTTTTTTTACATTCTATCACATTTTTGTTTTTTATCACTTGGTACATTGAAATTTCGATTTCTTGTCCACTAAAATTAGTAGTTCTTCTTTTGTCCTCCATAATTATATATTTATACATATAAATTTATAATTTGAACACCGAATAAAAATAATTTTTTTCAAATTTAAATATAAATAAATAAACAATAACACACAAACTCACAAATTTGAATGACAGTTGACATATTTATGTTCCATATCCATTATTTTCAATTATCATGCACAATAATTCACATTTTTTGGTATATCTAAGCTTAGGGAAAATTTTAACTGAGAAACCCAGTGAGCTTTAGTTTCAGGCTTAAGCTACACAATCGGATTAGTTAAGCTTTAACTTCCACTGTGAAATCACCCTAATGGTCGAAATCCGTTGGGTTTTTTTTTGTTGCGTTGAAGCATGTTTTGCTGCAAATATTATATAGAGCAAATGGGTTTTTTGTAACTAATTACATGGCTGCAACACAAATGTGTTGCGTCAAAGCAATTATTTTGTATTTGAAGCATAACTGATCGGTTATTGGTTATTGGAGCCTTTTACTTTATAATGAAGAAATGGATTCGGCGGCGGTTCTAAAACGAACCACTTATGTTATTCAATAGGTACCCTTTCGGCAATTCTCTACTTAAACGTTATAAGTTGAATACATACGAAATGATTTTTAAATAACATTTCTTAGAAATATTTTTTTTTGTAATAAAAAGATTTGTTGAATTTTTTAATTTAATTTATGAAATTTAAAATTATTATTTAGTAATTTTAAAATTCTACCTCATATACATTATGTATATGGACATAACATACTAAAATTAAATTATTTTTATAAGTTTTTATTATTTTTGCGCGCCCTATATTGGCTGCAACTTACATCAAATTATTTTAACGTATAATTTTAACATGATTTATATAATTTTATATGACAAATATATTTTATGGTAAAAAGTATACGATAAATAACTTGCCTTGAAAAAATATGAAATGTCAATGAGTCCAAAAATATTAGTATACACAGTAAAAAAAAAATGAAAATTATTTTTTTAAATATTCTAATTCACATTGTAAAATTTTTATTTTCACCTCAATTTATTCCTTAACGAATTCCATCTGTAGTTGGTGATTTTCCTTCATTTGTTGTATTTCCAAAAGATTTTTCTCGTTTTGGTACGATTCTGTCACCAATTCCAACTTTTCTTCCGCTAAAGCTTGCCACTTGCCTGTCACCAAATTTTTCTTCTTCATTCTAAGACATAACAAGGTAAACATGCGGATCTTGGCAACTGTAGTATCACCAAGTTAGTAAGTAGAGGTGGTGTTTGTCGCCACTGCTCTTGATACTGGTGAAGAACAAAGTATATTTACTAAAGGATGATGGTAATAATGCATCTGCGTATGCGGACGATTTAGCGATACTAGTTTCTGGCAAGCATTTTAGTTTAGTTTTAGTTTTTATTAGTTTTAGATAAAAAAAACTTTTTTTAACAATCAATTACAATAATTTTATCTCAATAATTTTTTTTTACAATAATTTTTACAATATAAATTCGTTTAATGTTAAATCTTCCAAATGATTGTACGACAAATTGTGACAATTTTCTTTTATATGCGTATAAATTAGTTTCTATTTTAATTTCATTTGGCATATTATTAAACATAATTAATCCCCTATTCAAAATAATATTTTGTGTTCTAACTAATCTAACTCTTTGAATTCTAAAATCATTTACATAATTTTAAATCTTAAATTTCTACTTCACATAATCAGCGAAATTAAATTGGAAGCTAAATGTCGAAGAATGAGTCAAGAAGGCATATGTAGCTTTATTTTCTAGTAAAAAAATGTTGGTAAGAAAGGTTGGTTGAAGCCGCGCATAGCTCTATAGTTGTATACGGCCACAGTAAGACTAATTCTCACCTACGGTTTTATAGTATGGTGGCCAGCACTGGGAAAGGAGTATAACCGTACCAAGCTAGGTAGGGTCCAGAGGAGTGCATGCATAGGTGTTACGAGAGCGTTTCAATCAACGCCGAGGGATTCACTGAATGCAATCATCTACCTTCTCCCTCCTGACCATACATATCAAATACATATCTATTTGCAGTGCAGTCAGACTAAGACAAAGTGGGTCATGGCTGAATAAACCCTACGGCCATTGTAGTATCCTTGGCCTTATAAATTGACAGATTATACCATCCTCAAGATAAGAATTTCAAGGTCCTCATACCATCCAGAGGGGAGTGGATGAACAATAATTCACTACAGTATTCACCGACGGTTCAAAGATGGACTGCGGCGTGGGTGCTGGTGTGTATTCGAAAGCACTAAATATTAGATAATCCTACAGACTACCAAACAGCTCTAACGTATTCCAGGCATGTCAACTACTCGGTGAAGCAAACCCTACTTGTAATAATGTTGCAATAGTATCAGACAGCCAGGTAGCTATCCTGGCACTAAAATCTTCACAAATATCCTCCAGACTAGTCGGCATGTGCGCGGCAGAGCTGGCGCGTCTGGGTATCGGATACAACGTTGAGCTACTCTGGATTCCTGGTCATAGGAACATCCCAGGGAACGAAATGGCCGATGAATTAGCGAGACAGGGCTACAACCTGGAGGTTTCGCTAGCGGAACAGGTCAACCCTCCCATTAACACGGTAAAAAGATATTTACCTTCACCCCAAGCTAAACTCTACGTGGTTAGATCTAACCACTTGTAAAACAACCAAGTAAACCTGGCCGTTATACAATAAGGGTAAAACAGACAACCTCCCTCCTAAATATCTCCCGGAAAACATAGCCAGAACAGTAGCTTCGGGGCACTGGCTCATTGGTGATTATACCGCCAACTTGGCATCCCGTTCAACCACATATTCCGCACCTGCAAAGAACTGAGCGAAAAAGAAACGGTAACGCACTTCGTCTGTAAGCGCCCGGCGCTGGCTAGGGCCAGGTTCTGCTCGCTTGGTAGTCCTTTCCTCAAATACCTCAACGTCAAGTTTCTGAACGCTACGAGGTGGATCTAAAACTACCCCATCGTTACGAGAAAACAATGCCTTTGGTCACGCGAGTTAGTGTTATCAAAATGGCGCAAATGCGCTACTCCACGTAAGCTGATATGGAGTCCGCCACTTGAACCAACACAACAAATTTTTCTTCTTCATTCGAAGACATAAAGATGGCTGGCTCGGCAGCTTGTTTGATATATAGTTATTCCATACTCTGCTCGATTTTTCTAAAATGTTTTATAATTATAACATAAAATATTAGTTTTGTGTAAATTTTACTTTTTCTGGTACTGTTTTATATTTTCTCGAAGATACAAGATCTCATCAATTACAAGATCAGACTCATTTATTAAAACTTCTAAGTTATAGTTTGAACCAGGGAACAATAAAATACAAAACATTAGATATTTTATAATTTTCATATTTTAAAACAATACTCACCATTGTTGTGAAAGACACCATCGGTATCATATAAAGAAGGTATGCCTTCTATTTGTTCACCAAGAAGATCATGTATAGTTTCATCTACTGAATTAATCTCAATGTTATTTGCAGGACCGCCACCTGTCAAATAAATTGATTTTTTCTCTTTGGCAAATTTAGAATTGAATTCTTTTTCCAATTTTTGCCAAGCCATTTCTTTTTCACTCCTATGGATTCCATTAGTTTTTTTACATTCTATCACATTTTGGTTTTTTATCACTTGGTACATTGAAATTTCGATTTCTTGTCCACTAAAATTAGTAGTTCTTTTTTGTCCTCCATAATTATATATTTATACATATAAATTTATACTTTGAACACCGAATAAAAATTATTTTTTTCAAACTCAAATATAAATTAATAAACAATAACACACAAACAAACTCACAAATTTGAATGACAGTTGTCATATTTATGTTCCATTTCCATTATTTTCAATTATCGTGCACAATAATTCACATTTTTTGGTATATCTAAGCTTACGGAAAATTTTAACTGAGAAACCCAGTGAGCTTTAGTTGCAGGCTTAAGCTACACAATCGGTTTAATTAAGCTTTAGCTTCCACTGTGAAATCACCCTAATGGCCGAAATTCGTTTGCGTTTTTTTGTTGCGTTGATGCATGTTATGCTGCAAATATTATTTAGAGCAAATGGGTTTTCTATGTAACTAATTACATGGCTGCAACCATAGACACATACTTAGACAGTGCATACACTCATCAACTCGATAGATGGCGTTACGTGTAAAAATGTATGAAAGTATATCTAATAATTTTTCTTCATATATTTTTAAGATATACTTTATTTTACATAGGAACAAAAATATATTTTTGCTCTTTCAAATAGGAACAAAAATATATTCAATATGAAACTAGATTTCTCAATGTGTTTTTCTCATTATAGGTACCTACACAGAATTTCCTCATCATTTAGGTGTATATGCATTTTTATAATTTTTATTTCTTTCTTGTTCTTAGATATCTTGCATAAAAAAAAATATTACAAAAATTGTTTTTTTTTATGTATCTGAAAAATTCTAAAGAATCAAATATATGTATATATAATTAGCTCGGATATCGGATTCAATTTCATTAATTTTATGTTTCATAAAAATACTTTCAAAATTTGATTGCGAGTAATGTACTTTTTAATTACCATGTTATGAGTGTGATGACTTTTCTAACCAATTTAGGTACCGGCAAACAAACAGAGTGCCATCAATACTTCAATTATATACCCTCAAAATAAATATTCCCTTGGTTACCTATATGTGGTATTTAAAACTAGATTATCATGCTAGCGTGTTGACTGTACACCGAGATTCAGAAGGGCTAAATATTGAAAATTTCTAAAAGCTTAGGTTGGAAATGTTGGGCGCTTTACTTTCGAAACTTAGAAACGCTTATAACTCAAATTAGATATCGATATTTTGAAAGTATATTAATTTACTGAAATTTCGGGACTTTCACACTGTATAACTGGGTTAGTCAGGTAATGATAAAAGAAAAAACTCTTTTTGAAAAATGAATATTGTTTTGGTTACCTATATACTTAAAGGCGTTAAGGTGCTAAAAAATGAATAATATTAACGAAAATTGGAATTACCAAAAACTCAAAATAAAATAAAAAATAATTGAGGTAATAATACCAGTATATTAATTTTTACAAATAAATTAAAAAACAGGCAAAATTAATCATTAGGAAAATTAAAAGAAAATAGTGGCAATATATAGATCTACCTTATATTATTTTTATTTTAAAATCGTATAAAAACATTAAAAATTTAAAATTGTTATCTATTCTTGGATTATTTGTGAAAGATTCAAATCTTACTTGTGATATAAAACTTTAAAGTGTTTAATTTGAATTTTTTGTGGATTGTTTAATTTATAGAATTTACATCGTTTTTTTGCATAATATAATTTTTTATTTTTTAATTAAAAATGCAGCGGAAAGTAAAGTGTAATGTTTGTAAAGAGCTATCAATTAAGTTTCCATCAAGAAAATATTTTAAAATTCCAAATGATGAAATTGAAAGAAAAAAATGGCTTGAAATATTAGGTAAATATTATAAACAATAATTAAAATTCCACAAAATTAATTTTTTTTTATTTTCAGGAATTAATAACGAAAATATGCCATCTTCATATGAAAGTTATGTATGCGACAAACATTTCGGAAGTGATATTTCAAGTAGAAAATTAAAAAAAGTCATCTTGCCAATAATTGACAATGGTTCTTCATTTAAAAAGAATACCAGTGATAAAACTTATCATAATGTTTTTAATCATAATGAAATGTGTGCTGCTGGTACTAGTAGTAATACAATTGAAGGCAATCAAAGTCAAAATAAAAATAGTGGTGATGAAAATATTGATATTTCCTAATTTGAAATTGAGGAGGAATCAAAATATTTCAGTTTGTGTACTGATAATGAAATTGATTGCGAAGAGTGTATGGAAAGTAAGCAAGCAAAACAAATTCAAATTTTAAACAGTATTTTATTTAAAAAAAAATAACGAAATCAAGTAACTATTGAAATGCAAACGTGAAAGTAAATGTTTACGTGCACAATTGGTTAAAAAATCATTAAAAATTGAAGCATTAAAAAAAATCCAACCAGAGAATTTTTGAAAAAAATTATTCTTTGAAAAATGTTAATGCAATAACAAAAAATATTTGTAAGTTATTTTTGAAAACAAACACCAACTATAATTTAGCTGACAAATATATGGCTCAAAATTTATATTTGCGCTCGCCATCAATGTATAAGTTTTCAAGATCAAATTGTCATGTTAAGCTTCCGCATCATACAACAATTCAAAGATGGGCATATTTTACAATGATTGAATCTGGACTAAACAATAAATTAATAAATGAAGTTAAAAAAACATTAAGCAATTGGAAGACACGGACAAAAAAAGAGCTAATATACGACCAGAAGCATGATCAAATATTTGGTTTCGTAGATACTAACAATAAAAAAGGAACTATGCTTGCCAATAAAGCATGTTTTTTATGCTTCGAGGTGTATTCAAAAATTCGAAACAACCAATATGTTATTATTTAACAAATAATGGACTAAAAGGTTTCGAATTAGAAGAAATTGTAAAAACGTTAATAATCAATCTTCAATAGACATTGGGCATTAAAATAATTGTCATTGTAGCGGATCAAGGGTTAAACAATAGGAGCTGCTTCACTAAACTGGGCATAAAAACAGAGCAACCATATTTTTTTTTAAATGGTGAAAAAATATTTGGAATATTTAATGTTCCCCATTTACTAAAATCTTGTAGAAACGTTTTAATAAGTGGTGATATTTCGTTTCGTTCATCTGGCCAGATTGCTTCTTTCAAGACAGTAGAGAGTATTTATAGAACCGAACAAAATTCTACAACTAAAACATTATGTAAATTAACGAAAAAGCATTTATATCCCACAAATTTTGAAAAAATGTCAGTTTCAGTAGCAGCGCAACTATTGTCCAATACTACGGCAGCCAATTAATTAAAACAAAATATTCTACAATTTAATTAACATATTTTATATTTTAATATCTTTACTATAGATTTAGAAATGGATACCACTTTAGACATGGAAACAGAATATGAAGACGAGCATAATAATAACAACATCGACATTGACCAAAAAGAAGTTCAAACTAGAAGTAAAAAAGGAAAAATGAAAATTTAAAATTATTTTTGAAATAGCGCATACTAGTGCCATCTGTTGAACATTATATCGTTAGATATACACGTTTAAAACGTAATTAAGAATGCATTGTGTAGAATAAGTGTCTATGCTGCAACACAAATGCGTTGCGTCACAGCAATTATTTTGTATTTAAAGCATAACTGATCGGTTATTGGAGCCTTTTACTTTATAATGAAGAAATGGATTCGGTGGCGGTTCTAAAACGAACCACTTCTTTCGGCAATACTCTACTTAAACTTTATTAGTTGAATACATACGAAATGATTTTTAAATAACTTTTCTTAGAAATATTCTTTTTTGTAATAAAAAGATTTGTTGAATTTTTTAATTTAATTTATGAAATTTAAAATTATTATTAAGTAATTTTAAAATTCTACCTCATATACATATGTATATGGACATAACATACTAAAATTAAATTATTTTTATTGTTTTTGCGCACCCTATATTGGCTGCAACTTACATCAAATTATTTTAACGTATAATTTTAACATGATTTATATAATTTTATATGACAAATATATTTTATGGTAAAAAGTATACGATAAAATAACTTGCCTTGAAAAAATATGAAATGTCAATGAGTCCAAAAATATTAGTATACACAGTAAAAAGAAAATGAAAATTATTTTTTTAAATATTCTAATTCACATATTAAATTTTTATTTTCACCTCAATTTATTCCTTAACGAATTCCATCTGTAGTTGGTGATTTTCCTTCATTTGTTGTATTTCCAAAAGAT
Organism: Rhamphomyia laevipes; assembly: GCA_963920725.1. Lineage (NCBI taxonomy): Eukaryota > Metazoa > Arthropoda > Insecta > Diptera > Empididae > Rhamphomyia > Rhamphomyia laevipes. The sequence goes on from OY987255.1 coordinate 102,680,236, forward strand.
TTTTCTCGTTTTGGTACGATTCTGTCACCAATTCCAACTTTTCTTCCGCTAAAGCTTGCCACTTGTCTGTCACCAAATTTTTCTTCTTCATTCTAAAACATAACAAGCTAAACATGCGGATTTGGCAACTATAGAATCACCAAGCTAGTAAGTAGAGGTGGTGTTTATCGCCACTGCTCTGGATACTGGTGAAGAACAAAGTACTAAATATACTAAAGGATGATGGTAATAATGCATCTGCGTATGCGGACGATTTAGCGATACTAGTTTCTGGCAAGCATTTTAGTTTAGTTTAGTTTTTATTAGTTTTAGATAAAAAAAACTTTTTTTAACAATCAATTACAATAATTTTATCTCAATAATTTTTTTTTACAATAATTTTTACAATATAAATTCGTTTAATGTTAAATCTTCTAAATGATTGTACTACAAATTGTGACAATTTTCTTTTATATGCGTATAAATTAGTTTCTACTTTAATTTCATTTGGCATATTATTAAACATAATTAATCCCCTATTCAAAATAACATTTTGTGTTCTAACTAATCTAACTCTTTGAATTCTAAAATCATTTACATGATTTTAAATCTTAAATTTCTACTTCACATAATCAGCGAAATTAAATTGGAAGCTAAATGTCGAAGAAAGAGTCAAGAAGGCATATGTAGCTTTATTTTCTAGTAAAAAAATGTTGGTAAGAAAGGTTGGTTGAAGCCGCGCATAGCTCTATAGTTGTATACGGTCATAGTAAGACTAATTCTCACCTACGGTTTTATAGTATGGTGGCCAGCACTGGGAAAGCAGTATAACCGTACCAAGCTAGATAGGGTCCAGAGGAGCGCATGCATAGGTGTTACGAGAGCGTTTCAATCAACGCCGAGGGATTCACTGAATGCAATTATCTACCTTCTCCCTCCTGACCATACATATCAAATACTTATCTATTTGCAGTGCAGTCAGACTAAGAGAAAGTGGGTCATGGCTGAATAAACCCTACGGCCATTGTAGTATCCTTGGCCTTATAAATTGACAGATTATACCATCCTCAAGATAAGAATTTCAAGGTATTCATACCATCCAGAGGGGAGTGGATGAACAATAATCCGCTGGATGCATATTACACTACAGTATTCACTGACGGTTCAAATATGGATTGCGGCGTGGGTGCTAAATATTAGACAATCACTAAATATTAGACAATCCTACAGACTACCAAACAGCTCTAACGTATTCCAGGCATGTCAACTACTCGGTGAAGCAAACCCTACATGTAATAATGCTGCAATAGTATCAGACAGCCAGGTAGCTATCCTGGCACTAAAATCTTCACAAATATCCTCCAGACTAGTCGGCATGTGCGCGGCAGAGCTGGCGCGTCTGGGTATCGGATACAACGTTGAGCTACTCTGGATTCCTGGTCATAGGAACATCCCAGGGAACGAAATGGCCGATGAATTAGCGAGACAGGGCTACAACCTGGAGGTTTCGCTAGCGGAACAGGTCAACCCTCCCATTAATACGGTAAAAAGATATTTACCTTCACCCCAAGCTAAACTCTACGTGGTTAGATCTAACCACTTGTAAAACAACCAAGTAAACCTGGCCGTTATACAATAAGAGTAAAACAGACAACCTCCCTCCCAAATATCTCCCGGAAAACATAGCCAGAACGGTAGCTACGGGGCACTGGCTCATTGGTGATTATTCCGCCAACTTGGCATCCCGTTCAACCACATATGCCGCACCTGCAAAGAACTGAGCGAAAAAGAAACGGTAACGCACTTCGTCTGTAAGCGCCCGGCGCTGGCTAGGGCCAGGTTCTGCTCGCTTGGTAGTCCTTTCCTCAAATACCTCAACGTCAAGTTTCTGAACGCTACGAGGTGGATCTAAAACTACCCCATCGTTACGAGAAAACAATGCCTTTGGTGACACGAGTTAGTGGTATCAAAATGGCGCAAATGCGCTACTCCACGTAAGCTGATATGGAGTCCGCCACTTGAACCAACACAACAAATTTTTCTTCTTCATTCGAAGACAGCAAGATGGCTTGCTCGGCAGCTTGTTTGATATATAGTTATTCCATACTCTGCTCGATTTTTCTAAAATGTTTTATAATTATAACATAAAATATTAATATTGTGTAAATTTTACTTTTTCTGGTACTGTTTTATATTTTCTCGAAGATACAAGATCGCATCAATTACAAGATCCGACTCATTTATTAAAACTTCTAAGTTATAGTTTGAACCAGGGAACAATAAAATACAAAACATTAGATATTTTATAATTTTCATATTTTAAAACAATACTCACCATTGTTGTCAAAGACACCATCGGAATCATATAAAGAAGGTATGCCTTCTATTTGTTCACCAAGAAGATCATGTATAGTTTCATCTACTGAATTAATCTCAATGTTATTTGCAGGACCGCCACCTGTCAAATAAATTGATTTTTTCTCTTTGGCAAATTTAATTTTTAGTATTTTTTTAATATTGTCATAGTGTTTTCTTAACACCATGGCACTGCGAAAAATTTGGTCGCTTTTAGAATTGAATCCTTTTTATAATTTTTGCCAAGCCATTTCTTTTTCACTCCAATGGATTCCATTAGCTTTTTTACATTCTATCACATTTTGGTTTTTTATCACTTGGTACATTGAAATTTCGATTTCTTGTCCACTAAAATTAGTAGTTCTTCTTTTGTCCTCCATAATTATATATTTATACATATAAATTTATAATTTGAACACCGAATAAAAATAATTTTTTTCAAACTCAAATATAAATAAATAAACAATAACACACAAACAAACTCACAAATTTGAATGAAATTTGTCATATTTATGTTCCATTTCCATTATTTTCAATTATCGTGCACAATAATTCACATTTTTTTTAGCTTCCACTGTGCAATCACGCTAATGGCCGAAATTCGTTTGCGTTTTTTTGTTGTGTTGAAGCATGTTTTCCTGCAAATATTATTTAGAGCAAATGGGTTTTCTATGTAACTAATTACATGGCTGCAACCATAGACACATACCTAGACAGTGCATTTCATATAACAAATATGAGCTGCATAAACTCATCAACTCGATAGATGGCGTTACGTGTAAAAATGTATGAAAGTATATCTAATAATTTTTATTCATATATTTTTAAGATATACTTTATTTTACATAGGAACAAAAATATATTTTTGCTCTTTCAAATAGGAACAAAAATATATTCAATATGAATTTCTCATTTCTCAATGTGATTTTCTCATTATAGGTACATACACAGAATTTCCTCATCATTTAGGTGTATATGCATTTTTATAATTTTTATTTCTTTCTTGTTCTTAGATATCTTGCTTGGAAAAAAAAATATTACAAAAATTGTTTTTTTTTATGTATCTGAAAAATTCTAAAGAATCAAATATATGTATATATAATTAGCTCGGATATCGGATTCAATTTCATTAATTTTATGTTTCATAAAAATACTTTCAAAATTTGATTGCGAGTAATGTACTTTTTAATAACCATGTTATGAGTGTGATGACTTTTCTAACCAATTTAGGCACCGGCAGATGACTTTTCTAACCAATTTAGGTACCGGCAAACAAATAGAGTGCCATCAATACTTCAATTATATACCCTCAAAATAAATATTCCCTTGGTTACCTATATGTGGTATTTAAAACTAGATTATCATGCTTGATTGGATTTATTTGTTAGCGTGTTGACTGTACACCGAGATTCAGAAGGGCTAAATATTGAAAATTTCTAAAAGCTTAGGTTGGATGGGCGCTTTACTTTCGAAACTTAGAAACGCTTATAACTCAAATTAGATATCGATGTTTTGAAAGTATATTAATTTACTAAAATTTCGGGACTTTCACACTGTATAACTGGGTTAGTCATGTAATGATAAAAGAAAAAACTCTTTTTGAAAAATGAATATTCTTTTGGTTACCTATATAATTAAAGGCGTTAAGTTCCTAAAAAATGAATAATATTAACGAAAATTGGAATTACCAAAAACTCAAAATAAAATAAAAAATAATTGAGGTAATAATACCAGTATATTAATTTTTACAAATAAATTAAAAAACAGGCAAAATTAATCATTAGGAAAATTAAAAGAAAATAGTGGCAATATAGATCTACCTTATATGATTTTTATTTTAAAATCGTATAAAAACATTAAAAATTTAAAATTGTTATCTATTCTTGGATTATTTGTGAAAGATTCAAATCTTACTTGTGATATAAAACTTTAAAGTGTTTAATTTGAATTTTTTGTGGATTGTTTAATTTATAGAATTTACATCGTTTTTTTGCATAATATAATTTGTTATTTTTTAATTAAAAATGCAGCGGAAAGTAAAGTGTAATGTTTGTAAAGAGCTATCAATTAAGTTTCCATCAAGAAAATATTTTTAAATTCCAAAGAATGAAATTGAAAGAAAAAATGGCTTGAAATATTAGGTAAATATTATAAACAATAATTAAAATTCCACAATATTAATTTTTTTTTATTTTCAGGAATTAATAACGAAAATATGCCATCTTCATATGAAAGTTATGTATACAACAAACATTTCGGAAGTGATATTTCAAGTAGAAAATTAAAAAAAGTCACCTTGCCAATAATTGAGAATGGTTCTTCATTTAAAAAGAATACCAGTGATAAAACTTATCATAATGTTTTTAATCATAATGAAATGTGTGGTGCTGGTACTAGTATAGTAATACAATTGAAGGCAATCAAAGTCAAAATAAAAATAGTGGTGATGAAAATATTGATATTTCCTTATTTGAAATTGAGGAGGAATCAAAATATTTCAGTTTGTGTACTGATAATGAAATTGATTGCGAAGAGTGTATGGAAAGTAAGCAAGCAAAACAATAAAAATTGAAGCATTAAAAAAAAATCCAACCAGAGAATTTTTGAAAAAAATTATTCTTTGAAAAATGTTAATGCAATAACAAAAAATATTTGTAAGTTGTTTTTGAAAACAAACACCAACTATAATTTAGCAAACACCAACTATAATTTAGCCATTGTAGCGGATCAAGCTTCACTAAACTGGGCATTCACTAAACTGGGCATAAAAACAGAGCAACCATTTTTTTTTTTAAATGGTGAAAAAATATTTGGAATATTTGATGTTCCCCATTTACTAAAATCTTGTAGAAACGTTTTAATAAGTGGTGATATTTCGTTTCGTTCATCTGGCCAGATTGCTTCTTTCAAGACAGTAGAGAGTATTTATAGAACCGAACAAAATTCTACAACTTAAACATTATGTAAATTAACGAAAAAGCATTTATATCCCACAACTTTTGAAAAAATGTCAGTTTCAGTAGCAGCGCAACTATTGTCCAATACTACGGCAGCCAATTAATTAAAACAAAATATTTTACAATTTAATTAACATATTTTATATTTTAAAATCTTTACTATAGATTTAGAAATGGATACCACTTTAGACATGGAAACAGACTATGAAGACGAGCATAATAATAACAACATCGACATTGACCAAAAAGAAGTTCAAACTAGAAGTAAAAAAGGAAAAATGAAAATTTAAAATTATTTTTGAAATAGCGCATACAAGTGCCATCTGTTGAACATTATATCGTTAGATATATACGTTTAAAACGTAATTAAGAATGCATTGTGTAGAATAAGTGTCTATACTGCAACACAAATGCGTTGTGTCACAGCAATTATTTTGTATTTGAAGCATAACTGATCGGTTATTGGAGCCTTTTACTTTATAATGAAGAAATAGATTCGGCGGCGGTTCTAAAACGAACCACTTAAGTTATTCAATAGGTACCCTTTCGGCAATACTCTACTTAAACTTTATTAGTTGAATACATACGAAATGATTTTTAAATAACTTTTCTTAGAAATATTTTTTTTTGTAATAAAAAGATTTGTTGAATTTTTTAATTTAATTTATGAAATTTAAAATTATTATTAAGTAATTTTAAAATTCTACCTCATATACATATGTATATGGACATAACATACTAAAATTAAATTATTTTTATTGTTTTTGCGCGCCCTATATTGGCTGCAACTTACATCAAATTGTTTTAACGTATAATTTTAACATGATTTATATAATTTTATATGACAAATATATTTTATGGTAAAAAGTATACGATAAAATAACTTGCCTTGAAAAAATATGAAATGTCAATGAGTCCAAAAATATTAGTATACACAGTAAAAAGAAAATGAAAATTATTTTTTTAAATATTCTAATTCACATTGTAAAATTTTTATTTTCACCTCCTTAACGAATTCCATCTGTAGTTGGTGATTTTCCTTCATTTGTTGTATTTCCAAAAGATTTTTCTCGTTTTGGTACGATTCTGTCACCAATTCCAACTTTTCTTCAGCTAAAGCTTGCCACTTGTCTGTCACCAAATTTTTCTTCTTCATTCTAAAACATAACAAGCTAAACATGCGGATCTTGGCAACTGTAGAATCACCAAGCTAGTAAGTAGAGGTGGTGTTTATCGCCACTGCTCTGGATACTGGTGAAGAACAAAGTACTAAATATACTAAAGGATAATGGTAATAATGCATCTGCGTATGCGGACGATTTAGCGATACTAGTTTCTGGCAAGCATCTTAGTTTTGTTTAGTTTTAGTTTTTATTAGTTTTAGATAAAAAAACTCTTTTTAACAATAAATTACAATAATTTTATCTCAATAACTTTTTTTTACAATAATTTTTACAATATAAATTCGTTTAATGTTAAATCTTCCAAATGATTGTACGACAAATTGTGACAATTTTCTTTTATATACGTATAAATTAGTTTCTACTTTAATTTCATTTGGCATATTATTAAACATAATTAATCCCCTATTCAAAATAACATTTTGTGTTCTAACTAATCTAACTCTTTGAATTCTAAAATCATTTACATGATTTTAAATCTTAAATTTCTACTTCACATAATCAGCGAAATTAAATTGGAAGCTAAATGTCGAAGAAAGAGTCAAGAAGGCACTTGGCATTCTCTAGTAAAAAAATGTTGGCAAGAAAGGTTGGTTGAAGCCGCGCATAGCTCTATAGTTGTTTACGGCCATAGTAAGAATAATTCTCACCTACGGTTTTTTAGTATGGTGGCCAGCACTGGGAAAGAAGTATAACCGTACCAAGCTAGGTAGGATCCAGAGAAGCGCGTACATAAGTGTTACGAGAGCGTTACAATTAACGACGAGGGATTCACTGAATGCAATCATCTACCTTCTCCCTTCTGACCACACATATCAAATACTTATCTATTTGCAGTGCAGTCAGACTAAGAGAAAGTGGGACATGGCTGAATAAACCCTACGGCCATTGTAGTATCCTTGGCCTTATAAATTGACAGATTATACCATCCTCAAGATAAGAATTTCAAGGTCCTCATACCATCCAGAGGGGAGTGGATGAACAATAATCCGCTGGATGCATATGACACTACAGTATTCACCGACGGTTCAAATATGGATTGCGGCGTGGGTGCTGGTGTGTATTCGGAAGCACTAAATATTAGACAATCCTACAGACTACCAAACAGCTCTAACGTATTCCAGGCATGTCAACCACTCGGTGAAGCAAACCCTACTTGTAATAATGTTGCAATAGTATCAGACAGCCAGGTAGCTATCCTGGCACTAAAATCTTCACAAATATCCTCCAGACTAGTCGGCATGTGCGCGGCAGAGCTGGCGCGTCTGGGTATCGGATACAACATTGAGCTACTCTGGATTCCTGTTCATATGAACATCCCAGGGAACGAAATGGCCGATGAATTAGCGAGAGAGGGCTCCAACCTGGAGATTTCGCTAGCGGAACAGGTCAACCCTCCCATTAACACGGTAAAAAGATATTTACCTTCACCCCAAGCTAAACTCTACGTGGTTAGATCTAACCACTTGTAAAACAACCAAGTAAACCTGGCCGTTATACAATAAGAGTAAAACAGACAACCTCCCTCCTCAATATCTCCCGGAAAACATAGCCAGAACGGTAGCTACGGGGCACTGGCTCATTGGTGATTATGCCGCCAACTTGGCATCCCGTTCAACCACATATTCCGCAATTGAATTTGTAATAACTTGTGATTCACCTTCTAGTTCTATCTTCTATCTGTGAAATACAATTCTTGTATGAACTATCTTTAGAAGAAGCATCAATGCCTCATTTCTACTAACAACAGGCAGAATATGCCAAATTATGTTCTTGGAGTTCAGAGATTGAATGTTTAGAATTTTTAAGGCAAGTTGCCCTGTGTAAATGAAACGCTCGAATTGACTTCAAAATTAAAAGTGATTTTATTAATTAATTTTGCTTTCTTATATACTATTATTTTGTTTACATTAATAAATTATATAAATTCTTTAAATTCTATATGCTAATGCAATTTTACTTAAACTATATAAAAATTTAGGTAATATGATTACTATGCTTATTATGCTTATTTAGCTAATTATTATTATTATGGGAAAATATAAAATTTTACTTTATAATATTAAAATTTAATTTACATTATTAGAATTAATGTTAATATTATCAAATTTATTATTTTCACACGGTATATGTTTATATATGTATTACACCCTCAATCTCTTATACCTTAATATTTAATCGTATATATATTTATTTGTTTATATTTAATTTATTTTAAGATGCTAATTTTGTTAATATGCTTAATAATAATTTGTAAATTGTTTTTTAAAAAATATTAGAATTTATTTTGTATTTATTCATTTTGTTTCTTAGTTATTTTTAGCCTATTATTATGTATTTCTTTAATTTCATTTTCTATTTTTATTTTAGAATTTACACCATTTAATTCTATGACCTCATACGGTCCTTTGTATGGTGGTTGTAATTTTTTACGACTACCTACTTTCAACTAAACAAAATCTCCTACGGATACTTGCAATGTGTTCGTGGTTTTGTCAAATAATTGTTTGCGTTTTGCTTTAGCTATGTCTAATAAATTTTTTGCTTTTATTTGAGCTTTTTGTAAACGAAATCTTAGTTCTTCTGCGTAATTTTCGATATTATAAATTGGTACATTATATGCTAACTTTTCATCTGTTGGTAAACCAACTAATCTCCCAAAAATAAGTTCATATGGTGATATTTCTGTGTCTGTATGTGGTGTGGTGTTATAGCTAAATACATAATATGGTATCCATTTATCCCAATTGAATTCTTCTGTAAAGGATAACAAGTATTCATTTAATACCCTATGGTTTCTTTCTATCGATCCTAATGTTTCATGATGGTATGATCCTAATGTTTCATTCACAAATTCTGTTCCTAAATCTGTTTTTAAAGTATTAAAACTACCATACCTCAGTATGAATTGTTCCACTAATGCTTTAGCAATTGTTTCTGCCTCTTTGTTCTCTAAAGGTGTCGCTTCTATATATTTAGTTAACTCACATTGTATTGTTAAAATATATCTATAATTATTTGATATTCTTAATGGTCCTACTGTATCTAACGAAATTATTTCAAAACTTCTAGTTGGTGTTGGAGTGATTATCAATTTTTCTTTAGTGTGTCTCGTTTGTTTATTTTTTGCGCATGATTTACAATTATTTACATATTGTTTTACCATTTTGTTCATATTTTTCCAAATATACCTTTGTTTTATTTTGTTAATAGTTCTTTTTACTCCTGTGTGTCCTCCTGAATGAGCTGAATCGTGGAATTCCTTTATTATATTATTTCTTCTGATGACGTCTTCAATTGGCGCATTATATATCATTATTTTTAAGTTTGTTTGCATATTCTTATTTAATTTATTAAAGATATCTTTAAATTTATTTATATTTATATATTTAAATATTTCATCATTACTTTTCATTGCTAGCATATTTATATTTTTAATTTTCATTTCAGATATTAGTTTCTCCAGAATCGAACCTAAGTTGCGATGTGGATTATCACTAACTTCTATTATAATATTGTTTTTAATTATATTAATTTTTGGCAAACTTTTATTATCTATATTATTGTATATTATTTTCTTGTCGATTTCTTGTGTTGGTTTTTTCTCATTCATTTTAAATATTAAGTGTTTTATATTCTTTATTTCGGATATTGATGTGCAGTTCCATATATAAAGTTGATCAGGCTTTATATCAGCTGCTGTTGGAGTATTATTATATACTGTTTCTATTGTATTCTTTTTCACCATGGCTCTAGTTAAAACTTTTACGCTACTAGTAGGAATCATAGCTTTCAAATAATCAGAATCTAACTTTATTCTAGATAGAGCATCTGCATTCGTATTCATTTTTCCTTCCTTATATATAATTTCGAATTCATAATCACAAAGATCTAGTCTTATTCTTGTTAACTTTGATGATGGATTTTTGTGTGTAAATAAACTAATTAATGGTCTATGGTCTGTGACCACAATAAATTTTCTGCCATACAAATATGGTCGAAAGAAATTTATTGCCCAATGTATGGCCAGTAATTCTTTTTCTATTATAGGTTTATTTACTTCGTGTTTATCTAGAGTTCTATTGGCATACGAAATTGGTAACTGCGAATTGCGAAGCATCAGTCGTTAAAATGAATGTTTCTTCAAAATTTGGATATTTAAGTATTGGTGGATTTATTGGTGGACATTCACTAGACCATGAAAAACCACCATTTTTTTTTTGTTAGTGTATTCAATGGTTTTGCTATTTCAGCGAAATTTTGAATGAATCTTCTAAAATAATTGCAAAATGCTGTGAATCTCTTAGTTTCATTTGCATTTTTGGGTACTGGATAGTTTAATATCACATAATATTTTTTGGGGTCGGTTTTGATTCCTTTATCAGTAATAAGATGTCCCAAATATGTTACTTCTGTCTTCAGAAAGTTACATTTTTGTGGGTTCAATTTTAAGTTATATTTTCTCAGTTTGTCAAATGTTTTTATTAAATTTGCATTATGATGTTGTAAACTGCAACCAAATATATTAATGTCATCTACATACAGAAATGCTTCTGCATCTAGTCCAGATAATGCAATAAGAAAACTATTTGTTGATATTTTTAGTTCAAATGGTAATCTTTTAAATTGATATAATCCTTTATTCGAAGAAAATGCTGTTAATGGTCTTGATTCTTTTTCTAATTCGATTTGATGGAATGAACTTGTTAAATCCAGTGTTGAAAAATATTTCGCTCGTCCAAGATTGTCCAAAACATCTTCCAATCTTGTTAAAGGAAATTTATCGTCCATTATCTTTTTATTTAGTTGTCTGAAATCTACTACTAATCGCCATTTTTCATCAGCATTACTGCTTTTTTTTGGTACTATAAGTAGTGGTGAATTATATGGACTCATTGAAGGTTCAATAATGTCTTCATCAATCAGTTTTTGTATTTGTTTGTTTATTTCTTCAGTCTGAGCTTGAGGAAGTCTATAATTTTTTATGTATACTGGGTTTTCATCCAGTACTGAGATTTTTTGTTTATAAAAATTATTTGTGCTTAAGATATGTCCTGTTAGATGAAATATATCTAAATATTCTCTACAAATTTTTAGTATCGAATCCTTGTATTTATCATCGATATTATCCGTATTTAATTCTGCCAATAATTTGTTATAACGTTCATCTTTTGTTTCTAAACTATTCCTTTTTCGAAGGTTTATTATATATGATAATCTTTAAGCGATTGTATTTCTGGTTCTATATTTTTTAATATTAGTTCATGTTCCAATGTATTTAAAATTTTTATGTGTGCTACTCCTTTTGCTGGTATTATGCTGTTGGCTAAAAAAACACCTTCCCGCAATTCTTTACTCATAATTATACTGTCTTATTCCACTTTTATATTATAGCTCGAATTTGCTGCATTCTCGCTGGTATAATTATATTTTCTATATTTAATGGTAATTTAGTTATCATTGGTAAAATTATTTTTATATTGTTTACATATATTGCAATCGTGAATGTTTCTTAATCAATTTTACATAAATTTTTTGACAAAAAATCTCGTCCTAGTATACCATCTGTTAAAATTGGAAAATCCTTATCTACGATATGGAATTCTTGTGTTACTTTTTCGTTTTCTATATATATATTTGTAAATGTACTACCAATGGAAAATGTTTCAGAGTCTGTAACTCCAGTTATTTTACAACTTGAGTTTTCTAATTTAACATCATTACATAATTTATTTTGTTTAAGTATGGATATATCTCCTCCAGAGTCTATTAAAAATGTTTTAGTGCCTAAAGTTATGTCTGTGGAAATTGTAATGTAGTTTGTTAAATTTTTATTTAGAGCATAGATTTTTATTGTAGAATGTTGTTGCAAACTCTTAGATTCAAGTCCCTCGATTGTTGGACATCGGGGACTGCTGCCTCGTTTCCCGAGTGATTAACATAATTTATACGACTATGATTTTGATAACGGTTGTTATTATTTCTGTTATTTGTATTGTTTACTTTGTTGTTATTTTTGTTATTAATTCTATTATTGAAATTGTTATTATATCTGTTATTAGTACTCATTCTGTAGTTAGAATTTCTATTATTGCTTGTGTTATTATAATTGTTGTTATTATATCTATAATTATTGTTATTGGGTGTTGTTCCTCTGTTTTGCCAATTTCTGTTATTACCGTGTATTCTATTTGTAGAATTTCAATTCATGTTATATTGTCTTGGATATCTTGAATAATATTGATAAATTCGTGATGGTTCAATCGGTTGCTCAATTTCAGCTGCTAATTGTACAGCTTCCTGTAGTGTTTTTGGCCTGGCTGCAAAAACAGTAGATTTTAAAGGTTCGTTCAATTTATTTTTGAAAACATTTAGGGCTATTTGGTCATTTAGTTTCCCGATGAGCTCTTTGCTATCTTCACCTTGTTCTGTTATTTGTAATGTATTGAGTTCAGCAGTTAGATTTTCGATTTTTGCTGCAAAATTTATTATACTTGAATTTGATTGTTTTATTTTAGATAATTCGGTGTGTAATTTTAACGGTGTAGTGTTTATTTAAAAATATCTTTAAAAGTCTTTTTTAAATTTATAAAAGATGTTGGTGTTTCTGTTGAACTCAGTTTAATTCTGACCGTTTCTGAAAGTTTAGTCTTTACAATGAAGTTTATTAATTTCTTTTTTTCGTTTTCATCTTTTAAAGTCTCATGGATGTATTCTATTAAGTTTAAGAAGTTATCTAATTTTTTAACATCACCCTCAAATTCGGGGATTATTTTAAATGTTGTAGCAATATCAAATGTAGCCATTTTTATAATATCTTTGTCTTCTTTAAGTTCAGTATCTTCTTGTTCGTCTTTAGTGTCGTCGTCTGTTATGATTGAATTGTCTAGAAATTTTTGTGAATATTTATTTAAAGTAACTAATAATTCGTTGTATGTAGCAAAGAATTTGTCCTTGTAAATTTTTAATATATCTTGGTTGGTTGATTTTGAAAGAGATTCAAAAAAGTTTTTGTATTTCCTATATATATATTTTTTACAATAGTATGTTTATTCAGAATATATTCTGCAGTGAAATTTCTATTAGGGTTCTTTTTGAATATGAGTAGTATGTTGTTTAAATTATCATTAAGATTTTTTAATTCTTCTAAATTTGACATAAGGAAAAACTTTTCATTTTTGAGTAATATTTTTACATTATTTTAATTTTATATAATTTTTTTTTTTTTTTTTTTATTTTAAACATTTACATTATTTCTAGCAACTTCTTGCGCTATTTTTTGTGCAAAATATTTTTTTATAAAATTATACAGAATTTCCAATACAACTACTACTAAAACTATTACAATTATCAGCTTAAATGGTGTTAATTTAAAACGTTCTTCTTGTTTTGTATTTATAGTTGTCGCACTACCAGCACTATTGTTTATAATTACTTCTTCAGGACGGGAATGTTCATTACCCATGTTTTAAATCATAAATTTAATTATCTGAATTTAATTTATATGCAGCTTCTAATATACTAAAATTTTTATTAAACAAATTTGATATTTGTTTATCTATTTCTTTCTGCTTGTTTTTTCTCTGCTTTTGTTCTTCTCGTTATTTCTTTTTAATTTTTTTGATTTGTTGTTGAAAGAATTTTTGTTCTTCTTTGGTTTCTGCTATTTTGTAAATTCTATACAAATTTTTTAATTCTTTAAGCCGCTGCACTATCTTTCCGCCCCTTCTTTTTGTTGGAATTGTTGATGGCTGTTGTACTGTTGGTGTACTGCGACTTGATTGCGTCCTCTTTCTGTATTCTTCAATAGTAAGTGGTTTGGGACCCGCTTCCGGAAGCTTCTTAATTTCTTTCTCCAATTCGATCGGCAGGATCGCCATGTAATAACTCGTGATTCACCTTGTAGTTCTATCTTCTATCTGTGAAATACAATTATTAGTGAACTATTGTAATGGGTAGGTTTTCGGAATTTTAAATTTCGTAAAAATGACCCAACCATTTATTATTTACTTTAATTAATTTTGAAATTTAGTACACAAAGGAAAAAAAAAAGAAAATCTCTTTTCGCGTAGTTTTTTTTTCAAGCATATTGAGAGAGATATTTGAAACAATGCCCTTAGCAACAATCTATACAAATCTGATAGTTTTGTAAATCAACAAAATCACTTTTTAATTGGTATAGAATATGGTCCGATATCGATAGGAGAATGGTATTGATTTTTTTTTGATTAAGTATGATCTGCGCGGGATGAGAGAAAGTTTTTTTTTTGGGACTCGAAAGTTAACTCTAGTACAGAGTAGGTCGATTAGATTTTTTTGATTTGATATTTTTTTTTAAGATAAAAGTTAAAAATCTTTATTTAAAATTGATAAATAATGTAAAATATTAATAAATAAATAAAAACGGACTATCCAATAAATATTTGATAATAAATAAGTTAAATAGTAAAATATACTATATATATTAATAATAAAAACTTAAGTTTAAAACTATCTTAAAAAAATAATAATTTACCAAACGGAGAAAGAATAAAATAAAAATAAGCTATAGTATTAAATAAATAAGTAAAAATTGAAATAGCTATTAAATATTAAATGCTTAAAATTAAATAATTATTATTTTAGAAATTCTAATATCAAGTGAAAAAAAAAACCCTCCAAAATTAATTTTTTTTTTGTGAAAATATATATATAAAATTAAAATGGTGGAAATATTTTAAAATTATAAAACTTAATTCTAATAAAAGTGTATATCACAGATTATTCATTTGAATCGTATATCACAGTGGTTTTTTTTTAAAAAAAAAAAATATAATTTTAAAATATGGTTAATTACATCTATATAGAATTTAAATCACAATTTTTTTGTTAATAACTATAATAAAACAAAAAAAAAACAAAAAAATCAATTATTTCAAATTTGTCTTAATATTGAAATATATGAAGAAATAAACTATATAAATAAATATATCACAGTTCGGGAATTAAAGTTGTATCATGATTCAATATATATAAATATATCATGACACAAATTGTCTAAAAATTTCGTAATATTTAAAATATTTTATCAAAATTTATTACAAAAATATATCACAGAATTATAAATAAATACATTGTACGACGAAATAATTTTTTTTTGTCATCGTACAAAATCTAAATCGAATAAAAAAAGGCAGAATATCTACAGTGTGGGACAAAAGCTAGCTTCTACGAAGATTTTTTTTTTGTTTGCTAAATTTTGGTTAATTCATTAAATTTTTGTAATTTTTTTATTAAGTAAAATAATAAGTAAAATTTTAAAATTAAAAAGTAGTTTTTTTGCAAATTTTTTTTTGTGGCATACATAATATTTTTATTTGTGGTATTATTTTTTTTTTGCTATGTTGTTCTTCAACAACATAATTTTTACAGCTCGCAGTTCGACACCAGGCCTGTTGCTGAATTCTGCTGCTAAATAAAGGTACATTTAACTATATTAAACATAAAAATCATATAAATAAATATATTATGCCACTTATGCTAAATTTAATTTATTATATATACAAAAATACTAAATTTTGAAGTTTACCTGAATTTGATTAAATGATTTGAATTAGTATTGGTCTTTTTAAAGATATTATTTAGTATATTTAAAATATTATTAATGAAAATGAGAATTCAGGGTAGTAATTTTTCTTTGTGTAATAAAAATTTATATTATTATAATTGAAAATTAAATCGTTTAAATTGTTTTTTTTTTTAAATCATTAAATTTGTTATTATTAACTTAATTATTAAACATGGTAGAATTTTATTCTAAATAATTTAGTTTTATTATTAAATAAAATAAATAGTATTTTTTTTCATAGTATATGAACAACATTTTTTTGTAGAAATTAATTTTGTTTTGCTTTTAATAAATTATGTAGAATTTAAACTTTGATTTAAATATTTTTTTTTCTTTTGCTTATTTTTTTTTTGATTGGTTTTAATAAAACAAAAAAATTATGTCCAGCGTAATGGAATAAATTCTTTTTATTTTGATTTTGAAAACTTTCAGATTGACGTGAGCCAACAAAAACATCATAATGTAAATCAATTTTATTGAACAACATTTAAATTTTATTTAGGGAATCTTATATTATATATGTTGTTGGAACAAAATATAGATACATGGTAGGGTGGGCAGAATAGATATATGTCATCTATATATCTTCCAAAAGCAATAGTTGTTCGCTAATTTTCAACTTTTAGCCAATTTGATTTAATTTATGTTTTTCTTCAACAAACATAGAGTTTTGGTGTGAAATTTGTTTGGGGAACCGAAGTATTACCCGGGATTTTGATTTAGATTCAGTAGTTTACCAGTTTAATTTGTTTTTGTTGTTATTTAATTAAAGCACGCAATTATTTTTTTTGTGATGACATGGCAGCGCATAAGAACCTCCCCACATCTCTCTGAGCTAAGCAAGAGCATCGCTAGGCGTGCCGCGCATGGATATAACTATCCGAAAGCCACAATACCAGAAAGTTTCATTAGAAAAATGGCGCCCAACGTGGGGCTCCAACGCTCGTAAGATTAGCTTAAAAGTATATTTTTTTTTGCTACAGAGTTTTGGCCCCTAAAATTATTTCAAATTATTTTTATTTTTGTTTAAGTTAATTTCACTTAAGGGTTTGTTGATAGTTTTAATGCATACAGGTTGGAAGATACAATAATTGTTAATCTCGGAATACAAAATCTGGCTGGAATTTTAGCTAGTTATTTGTCCAGTGGCGCAATTATTGACTTGTTCAGGTGTTAAATGTAATACTTCTGTTAATTATCTGACCAGTTTATTTTTGTTCAGTACCTACATTATTATTTTTTTTCTCGTTTGACTTTCTAGGGTATGTGCTGGCTGGTTGAAATGTTTGTGCATTGGATTTGCTGATTTTGGCTATAGGATTAAGCTACCTTCAGACCGGCATTAAATGTTACAATTGTCAGCATAGATTTGGGTTAATTGTGATAGAAAAAAAAATGCATACTTTAATTTCAAAGATATTATGTCTTTTAAAATTCATTTGATTTTAGTTTCAGTTTATATTTCAATTAATTTATTTACAAGCTGGTTTGTTGAAAAAAAAAAGAAAAAGAAAAGTAACACTATTGTTTTTGTAGTTAAATGTTTGTTGGCTCCGTCATGAAGAAATTGTCAAAATCAATTTTTACATGCAAAATTTATTGAAAATTTATTCGTTACAATAAATATATAAATATTTATATTCAAATCTTGATTAAATTTTTATAAAATTAATCATACAATCCTAATATCGGCGATAAAATATATTATACTTTTATTTCAATTTTTTTTTGATTTGGTTGATTTACAAAATGTCCGAAATTTCTGAGCAAATCAATAAAGAGTTCATTAACTCAAATGTAAATTGTGGTATTTGCACAGAAATATTACAACCATTGAATGAAATTGTAACCACAAAATGCAAACATCTATTTCACATGATGTGTTTATCTCAATGGCTGAGTAAAGCTAATACGTGTCCAAATTGTCGTGAAAAATGTACTTTATCTGAGTTAAAACATTTTACTCCATTGAAAACTAATCCCAGTCGTAATCTAGGTGCTATTTCGAAACGTGTAACTAGAGCGGAAGCTTCTAGACTTCAACCTAATGTAAATATATCTGAACATAGTTCAACTTCAAAGCCTTCTACTAGTTCAAATATCGAACTACCATCAAATCGTAATTTACAACAAGAATTTATTTTACCTAACTATCCGGCTGAAACCGAAAGCGCTGCTAGGGTAGTTGATCCGAATATAAATCGCGTTGATAATACTTTCGAAATGTCATCAATAAAAGATATGCTAAAAGAAATACTTGAATCTAATCAAAGTCTGATTAGGAGTAATATGCAAGAAATTACTATAACTATACAAATCGGTTTAGAAAATGTACAACGCAGCCAAATTCAATCCGCGTCTGGTAGTGCTAATTCTGATCCGCAAATACAAAGTAACATACCTAGACAATTCAATAATAATCAAAATTATAGACAACCTGAACCAAATTCGGTTCCTGATTTTACTAGAGCTCCTCCGAATTTAGTTATCCCTAATCCAGCTGTGAATTCACGAGTATATACTGGTTCCGCTGGTGCTACAGATTTTCCACAAAACAATTACCAAGCTAATTCCAATTATAATGGTAGAAATAATAATAATAGCAGAAATAATAATCATGATTTGGGGTTTGATACTCAGAGGCATGCTAATATTATTAAAAGTTGGAATATCTCATTTGATGGTAGTAATTCTAACTTGAGCGTGGATGAATTTATTTATAGAGTTGAGGCCCTTACTCACCAAACTGATAACGTGCACATATTATTTTCTGGTAGAGCAAATGTATGGTTTTGGCGTTATCATAAGCGTAATAGATACATAAATTGGCCAGATCTTCGTCGAGTTTTAAGAATGCAATATCACGATCGCCGGCCAGATGAAGATTTTATTGCAATGATTCGTGAACGTAAACAAAGATCTAATGAAACGTTTGATGAATATCACGATAATATAATGAGTCTTTGCGATAAACTTAACACCCCTCTTTCGGATGGCGAACTTTTGTCTATTCTTAAAAAGAATCTTCGCGATGATGTGCGTAAAGATCTTTTATTTGTACAAGTTTATAGTATTGACCATCTTCGAAATTTATGTACGGAACGTGAACGATTGGTTTACGAAATTAGAAATAGAAATCGCGATTTTCGTTCAGGCGTGGGTTCGAGGCACATTTCCGAAGTAAATTTAGAATTTGGTGATGAAGAAATAGAGTCGGATAATACAATTGAGATAGCTGAGTTAAACGCTAAGAAAAATTCAGGTAAACCAAATAATAAACTTATTTGTTGGAACTGTAAAGAGGAGGGTCATCGATTTACAGAATGCTTATCCAAGCCTAGATTGTTTTGTTGGGGCTGTGGAAAAGATGACGTCTATCGAACTCAATGTACAAAATGTAACCCTGTCGCGGAAAACTCCAAAGAGAGCGGGAATCGATCCGTCAGTTTCCGCTCGGAATAACAGATTCGTTTAAGATTTTTTAATTCTTCTAAATTTGACATAAGGAAAAACTTTTTATTTTTGAGTAATATTTTTACATTATTTTAATTTTATATAATTTTTTTTTTTTTTTTATTTTAAACATTTACATTATTTCTAGCAACTTCTTGCGCTATTTTTTGTGCAAAATATTTTTTTATAAAATTATACAGAATTTGCAATACAACTACTACTAAAACTATTACAATTATCAGCTTAAATGGTGTTAATTTAAAACGTTCTTCTTGTTTTGTATTTATAGTTGCCGCACTACCAGCACTATTGTTTATAATTACTTCTTCAGGACGGGAATGTTCATTACCCATGTTTTAAATCATAAATTTAATTATCTGAATTTAATTTATATGCAGCTTCTAATATACTAAAATTTTTATTAAACAAATTTGATATTTGTTTATCTATTTCTTTCTGCTTGTTTTTTCTCTGCTTTTGTTCTTCTCGTTATTTCTTTTTAATTTTTTTGATTTGTTGTTGAAAGAATTTTTGTTCTTCTTTGGTTTCTGCTATTTTGTAAATTCTATACAAATTTTTTAATTCTTTAAGCCGCTGCACTATCTTTCCGCCCCTTCTTTTTGTTGGAATTGTTGATGGCTGTTGTACTGTTGGTGTACTGCGACTTGATTGCGTCCTCTTTCTGTATTCTTCAATAGTAAGTGGTTTGGGACCCGCTTCCGGAAGCTTCTTAATTTCTTTCTCCAATTCGATCGGCAGGATCGCCATGTAATAACTCGTGATTCACCTTGTAGTTCTATCTTCTATCTGTGAAATACAATTATTAGTGAACTATTGTAATGGGTAGGTTTTCGGAATTTTAAATTTCGTAAAAATGACCCAACCATTTATTATTTACTTTAATTAATTTTGAAATTTAGTACACAAAGGAAAAAAAAAAGAAAATCTCTTTTCGCGTAGTTTTTTTTCAAGCATATTGAGAGAGATATTTGAAACAATGCCCTTAGCAACAATCTATACAAATCTGATAGTTTTGTAAATCAACAAAATCACTTTTTAATTGGTATAGAATATGGTCCGATATCGATAGGAGAATGGTATTGATTTTTTTTTGATTAAGTATGATCTGCGCGGGATGAGAGAAAGTTTTTTTTTGGGACTCGAAAGTTAACTCTAGTACAGAGTAGGTCGATTAGATTTTTTTGATTTGATATTTTTTTTTAAGATAAAAGTTAAAAATCTTTATTTAAAATTGATAAATAATGTAAAATATTAATAAATAAATAAAAACGGACTATCCAATAAATATTTGATAATAAATAAGTTAAATAGTAAAATATACTATATATATTAATAATAAAAACTTAAGTTTAAAACTATCTTAAAAAAATAATAATTTACCAAACGGAGAAAGAATAAAATAAAAATAAGCTATAATATTAAATAAATAAGTAAAAATTGAAATAGCTATTAAATATTAAATGCTTAAAATTAAATAATTATTATTTTAGAAATTCGAATATCAAGTGAAAAAAAAAACCCTCCAAAATTAATTTTTTTTTGTGAAAATATATATATAAAATTAAAATGGTGGAAATATTTTAAAATTATAAAACTTAATTCTAATAAAAGTGTATATCACAGATTATTCATTTGAATCGTATATCACAGTGGTTTTTTTTTTTAAAAAAAAATATAATTTTAAAATATGGTTAATTACATCTATATAAAATTTAAATCACAATTTTTTTGTTAATAACTATAATAAAACAAAAAAAAAAAACAAAAAAATCAATTATTTCAAATTTGTCTTAATATTGAAATATATGAAGAAATAAACTATATAAATAAATATATCACAGTTCGGGAATTAAAGTTGTATCATGATTCAATATATATAAATATATCATGACACAAATTGTCTAAAAATTTCGTAATATTTAAAATATTTTATCAAAATTTATTACAAAAATATATCACAGAATTATAAATAAATACATTGTACGACGAAATAATTTTTTTTTGTCATCGTACAAAATCTAAATCGAATAAAAAAAGGCAGAATATCTACAGTGTGGGACAAAAGCTAGCTTCTACGAAAATTTTTTTTGTTTGCTAAATTTTGGTTAATTCATTAAATTTTTTTTTGTAATTTTTTTATTAAGTAAAATAATAAGTAAAATTTTAAAATTAAAAAGTAGTTTTTTTGCAAATTTTTTTTTGTGGCATACATAATATTTTTATTTGTGGTATTATTTTTTTTTGCTATGTTGTTCTTCAACAACATAATTTTTACAGCTCGCAGTTCGACACCAGGCCTGTTGCTGAATTCTGCTGCTAAATAAAGGTACATTTAACTATATTAAACATAAAAATCATATAAATAAATATAATAAATAAATATATTATAATAATTTAGTTTTATTATTAAATAAAATAAATAGTATTTTTTTTCATAGTATATGAACAACATTTTTTTGTAGAAATTAATTTTGTTTTGCTTTTAATAAATTATGTAGAATTTAAACTTTGATTTAAATATTTTTTTTTCTTTTGCTTATTTTTTTTTTTGATTGGTTTTAATAAAACAAAAAAATTATGTCCAGCGTAATGGAATAAATTCTTTTTATTTTGATTTTGAAAACTTTCAGATTGACGTGAGCCAACAAAAACATCATAATGTAAATCAATTTTATTGAACAACATTTAAATTTTATTTAGGGAATCTTATATTATATATGTTGTTGGAACAAAATATAGATTCATGGTAGGGTGGGCAGAATAGATATATGTCATCTATATATCTTCCAAAAGCAATAGTTGTTCGCTAATTTTCAACTTTTAGCCAATTTGATTTAATTTATTTGTTTTTCTTCAACAAACATAGAGTTTTGGTGTGAAATTTGTTTGGCGAACCGAAGTATTACCAGGGATTTTGATTTAGATTCAGTAGTTTACCAGTTTAATTTGTTTTTGTTGTTATTTAATTAAAGCACGCAATTATTTTTTTTGTGATGACATGGCAGCGCATAAGAACCTCCCCACATCTCTCTGAGCTAAGCAAGAGCATCGAAAGCCACAATACCAGAAAGTTTCATTACACTATCTTTAGAAGAAGCAGCAATGCCTCATTTCTACTAACAACAGGCAGAATATGCCAAATTATGTTGTTGGAGTTCAGAGATTGAGTGTTTTGAATTTTTAAGGCGTGTTGCCCTGTATAAATGAAACGCTCGAATTGACTTCAAAATTAAAAGTGATTTTATTAATTAATTTTGCTTTCTTATATACTATTATTTTGTTTACATTAATAAATTCTATAAATTCTATAAATTCTTTAAATTCTATATGCTAATGCAATTTTACTTAAACTATATAAAAATTTAGGTAATATGATTATTATGCTTATTTAGCTAATTATTATTATTATGTGAAAATATAAAATTTTACTTTATAATATTAAAATTTAATTTACATTATTAGAATTAATAATAATATTATTAAATTTATTATTTTCACACGGTATATGTTTATATATGTATTACAAATTCTTTTTCTAATTTTTGCCAAGCCATTTCTTATTCACTCCAATGGATTCTGTTCGTACCCGACCATGTGTATCTTTTATTTGTATACTAATGTCAGTCAAAATGTCATCACATCAGCGGCTAGCGGCTTAGCGAGGAAAACATGATGCTTTCCAATAAATTATAATTAATTTGCATTATATTTTTTCATTATTTAATACTGGCAATATTGTAAACTCTCATTTTTCACAAATACATTTATATTATATAATATTAATTAATTAAATAATAGATTTTATCATTCTATGTACAAATTTTATATAATAAAATTAATGCAGGTCAATGACCATCTTTATATTTTGTTGTACATAGAAATTCAATCAGCTGTTATATAAACAGCAAAAATTCTAAATTCTAACACAGTAAAAAATTAGTTTTTGGCCAGTATATGATAAAAGTGTTTTATCAATTTGAAAAAAGTATATTAAAATAAAAATAAAATTTCATAAAAAATAAAATAAAAGTTTTAGTGTTTTTATTTGATAAATTTTCAGCTAAATTATAAATTAAATTTACGCCGTGAACATTTGGTCCTTCGAACGAAAAAATTATTCGGTTTATTAAAATTAAAACAAAACATTTAAATAATTCGGTTTCATTAAAATTATTTTAAAAAAAAATTTTAATGTAAAAAAACATTAAAACGTTAACGTTAAAACATTATAGTGCATAAAAAAAAATATATATTTTATAATTAATTCGGTGTATATAAAAAAAAAAAAAAAAAATATTTAAAAAGTTAACATTACAGTGTATTACATTAAATATTAAAAAGAAAATTTATGAAAAACATAAAGTTAAAGTGTATAAGACATTAAAGTGTAGTGTGTATGTGAAACTACGTCAAAGGAAGATCAGGAAAGGAGGAAAATCAAGACACAAAGGTTAGTGCAAATTGATGATATAAAATATTATATAATACAAAAGTGAACATTTGGTTGAACAATAATCATATTTAAAGTGCGGGTTCCTGTATCTATAAAAAATTATTTAGTGTTAAAATCATTTTTAGTAAAAGAAAATTGGTAAATTTATAAACCGCCAATTAATTAAAAAAAAAAAATAATATAATATATAATAAATAATAAAAAGCGGTTGTCAACCAGAAAAATTTAATTTTTTATATGAAAAATTAACTTTTAATAAAACAGTTTGTACGGTTTGCAAAATTTTAAACAGTTTTTTTTTTTTCTATATATCTATATCTATGATATATAATAGTTAGAAAAGTTGTGGGCGAATACCGTAAATTTTAGTTTTGGGCGAATACCGTAGATTTTTTTTGAGTAATCGCCGTTGGAAATGTTTCTGAAGCATCATCATTGAATTTTATTTGGGCGATTGCCGTTGTTTTATTTAAAAAAAAAAAAGTTTTTTTTTACGGATACTTAATATAATATAACCATATATTTAATTTGGTATATAACCATATATTAATTTTTTTTTAATAATTTTATACATCTGGTGAATAAGTGAATTAAATTTAAAATAATATATATTCGTTATTAAAATTTTTTTTATTACATACGTTCAAATAATAAATAACTTATGTTAATATTACATAAAAAATACATAAATTATATTATTTAAAAAACTATATAAACTATATTAAATACAATATATTAAATATATTATTTAACTATATAAACTATATAAACTATATTACATTCAATTATATTACATATATTACATTCAATTATATTATATTAATTATATTATTATAAAATTAAATAAATTATATTACATAAATTATATATTAATTAATAAATTAAATAATTAAAACTAAATAAATATATCATTACATAAAAATATATTATTAATAATAAAATTGGTGAATCATACCTAAAATAAAAAAATTTATTAGTATTTTATTTATTAAAAAAAATATCTATATTAATATACTATAATAAGTTGTGAATTATCCATTTTATATATTGCGTTGTTTCACACCTAAAATAAATAAATAAAATTAAAGTAGTATTTGATTTATTTTAGAAATAGTTAAAAGTATACATATATTAATAAAATGGCGCCTACATTAGAGGTAGCAATTAAATACCTAGAAAATGTTTATCAACAAATGTTGAACGACGCGAAAAGTTTTAAAGAAGTTGATAATTTAAGACGGCGTGAATCTTACATTAAAACGCGTTCAAAAAATTTAGATGCGTTATTTTTAGGAGCCCAAGATTGGCATTTCAAAATTGTTACGGCGAAAGAGGAAGGATCGCTAAAATCTGAGTATTTAGCATCAGAGATTTTTAACAAAATAAAATCCATATATTTTGATTATTCGGGGGAAATGAACGAAGCTCTCATGGTTGAAAATGTTAATTTAACAAAATCAATGGTCGCGGCGGAAAATCCATGCGACATAAAATTAAAACCAATACAATTACCAGTGTTTTCAGGCGGTTATGAAAGCTGGAAACCATTTTATGATTTATTCGTATCGCTAGTACATGCAAACAAGTCGATTCCAAATATTCAAAAGCTGCATTATTTGAAATCATCAATTCATGGTGAAGCGGCACGATTGTTACAGCATGTATCACTCGAAGAAAAAAATTATGATTCGGCTTGGTCCATACTGACAGAACGATATGAAAATAAAAGAGTTTTAGTTAATATGCAATTACGAATGTTATTTAACCAAAAAAATCTTACATTAGAAACTGCTTCTGGATTAAAAGAACTCCTAGATACAACAAATGAATGTATTCATTCACTAAGAAATTTAGATATACCTGTAGATAATTGGGATATAATTTTAATTTATATAATTTGTTTAAAATTACCTTCAAACACCCAAGAGTTATGGGAAGAGCATTTAGGCGGTACAAAACATTGCGCAGAATGGAATGTTTTTAAGAATTTTTTGGAGACTCGTTTCCGCACGCTTGAATCAGTTGAACAATCCAAAACAGTTTTTAGAAAATTTGTGCCTCCATCTGCATCAAATTCAAATAATTTTAGATTGAGCAGATCATTTCATGTTGGACAAACTAATGGCAATAACTCTGGTCACACTTCTGGACAAAATTTGTCTTGCCGTATATGTGGAGGTAATCACACAATACGCAAATGTGATAAATTTCTAAAAATGGATGTAAAAAATAGATTTGATATTATTAAAAAGATATCAGCATGTATAAATTGCTTGGCATACAATCATTTAAAAACCCAGTGCCCAAGCAACAAGAATTGTTTGCATTGCAATAAAAGGCACAATTCTTTACTACATTTTAACACATCACAACATAATAACAATTCACCAAATTACAATTCTCGTACAGTACAACACAATTTAATAAATTCAAGTGATCCAAATTCACAAATATTTGATTCAATTCAGAATCAAACCGGCGCAATAAATTGGCAAAATAATGCACAAAATTCAAATCAATCGAATTTACAAATTCAACACACACCTATTGCGTGTCCATCACAACAAACAAATAATATACAAACATATTTTACACAAAAAATTCAAAATTCAAAAGTATTATTAGCTACCGCACTTATTAATACCGGTTCATCCAATGGCGATTTTCACACGTTCCGTGCTTTAATTGATCCGGGTTCTGAAGCAACATTTGTAACAGAAGCAGTTGTCCAAAAATTACGACTAAAAAAAGAAAAAACCTTAGTTAATATAACTGGTTTAGGTCAATCTAATTCTGGTGTAGCTAAACATAAAGTAACACTTAAATTATCATCATTATACAATTCCAATTTTAGACTTGATGTAGAAGCTTTCGTTTTCACAAATATTACGCGTATATTGCCATCTAAAAAAATAGAAATTAATAATTGGGATCATTTAAAAGGTTTAAAATTAGCTGACCCTCATTTTGATACGCCTGGTAAAATAGATATATTACTAGGTGCTAATGTATATGCAGCAATAATTATGTCAGGCTTGATAAAAGGTCCTCCCGGTGCACCAATAGCACAAATGTCTGAATTCGGCTGGATAGTTTCTGGAAACGTTTTCGACGCTACAGAAAAAACAATTATTGCTCATCATCATATGGTCGAGTTAGAGCAACAATTAAAACGTTTCTGGGAAATTGAAGAAATCGCAGAGAACAGAAAGCTGACTACAGAAGAAGAAAGTTGTCAATGCCATTTTGCGTTAACACATAAGCGTAATTCTGACGGAAGATATCAAGTTTCGCTTCCATTTAAAGACAATGTAAGACCATTGTTTAATAATTCACGTCAATCTGCAATCACCAGGTTTCTACAATTAGAAAAACGTTTTCAAAATAATTTAAAATTAAAAACAATGTATTCTGAAAATATTACCGATTATTTATTATTGCAACATATGACCGAAGTAAAAACTGTTGAAAATGGTGCAATTTATTATTTACCTCACCATGCAGTATTCAAAGAATCAACTACTACTAAACTTCGAGTTGTATTTGATGCATCATGCAAAACTGCAAATGGTAAATCATTAAACGATTGTCTTATGATCGGTCCAAAACTTCAAAATGAGATAACTAGTGTCATGATGAAATGGCGAATGTTTAAAATCGCATATACGGCTGATATAACGAAAATGTATCGTCAAATTTGGATTAATCCAGATGACGCCATGTATCAACTAATTTGTTGGAGAGATAGTTGCGACACAAATATAAAAACATATTCTCTTAACACAGTCACATTCGGTACTGCATCAGCGCCATATTTAGCCATTCGAACATTACATCAACTAGCTGATGATGAAGAACATAATTTTCCAATAGCATCAAACATTTTAAAACATAATTTTTATGTTGATGATGTTATGTATGGAGCTGATACTGTTGAAGATGCTGTCCAATCTCAGCAGCAATTAATTAATATCACCAATTCAGCTGGTTTTCCATTACGTAAATGGGCCAGTAATAATAATGAAATTTTACGTCAGGTTCCTGAAAATCAAAGAGAAATAAATTTTCCATTAACATTTGATAAAGAAGAATCAATTAAAGCACTTGGTATTCAATGGCATCCAGCCAAAGATATTTTTAAATTTAAAATTAAATTACCTATAATTTCTAAAATTTCCAAACGTAGCATATTATCAGACGTAGCAAGATTATTCGATCCACTTGGATGGATTTCACCATGTATTGTTTATGCAAAAATCATTATGCAAGATTTATGGCTTCAGCAATGTGGATGGGATGAACAAGTCACAGACGCACTAAAATCCAAATGGCTATTATATCGTGAAGAACTAGCCATACTTGAAAACATAGAAATACCGCGTTGGATTCATATAACAAAACAAACTAAAAATATAGAAATTCATGGTTTTAGTGACGCTTCAGAAAAAGCATATTCAGCAGTAATATACTTACGATTTGTGGACGAAAACGAAGAAGTTAAAATCCAACTATTAACATCAAAAACAAAAGTTGCTCCTCTGAAACGTATAACATTGCCACGCCTCGAACTATGTGGTGCTGTGTTATTATCAAAACTGATTATTTTTGTTAAAAATTCGATGGACTTGCATAATGTTCCAGTTTATGCATGGACTGATTCAACGATTACATTAGCATGGATACAAGCACATCCATCTAAATGGAAATCTTTCGTAGCCAACAGAGTTACCGAAATTCAGTCTCGTGTTGCAGCTGCCAATTGGTATCATATTGGCTCAAAGGATAATCCAGCAGACGTCGGTTCTCGTGGGTTACTTCCTTCTGAAATGATTATTTCATCGATTTGGTGGCAGGGTCCAACATTTCTTAAAGATTTTTTATCAAAAAATCTTCCCCAAAATGTTTGTAATGTAACAAATCTAGAAATAAGAAAAATAAAATCTTTATTTATACAATTGTCAAATGATAACTTAAACTTTATTCAAACAATAATTGAAAAGCATTCATCACTTACAACTTTACTTCGTGTAACTGCGTACTGTTTTCGAGCGATTTATAATTTCCGAAATCATAAGCATCGAGAACTTGGACCACTCACACCATCAGAAATCGATAAAGCATTAAATTATATAATAACATATATGCAACACGCTGCATATAGCGATGAAATATCTAAATTATCATCAAAAATTCAAATATCAAAACAAAGTAGCATTTTAACATTGAATCCTTTTATCGATGAACATAAATTGCTTCGGGTTGGTGGTCGACTTCAGAATTCTACGTTGAAATATGATAGACGTCATCCAATAATTATTCCAAAAAAATCTCATTTTACAGATTTGTTAATTCTTAATGCGCATATTTCTACGTCTCACGGTGGACAAACATTGACCACAGAATATCTACAAAATAAATTTTGGATAATTAATGCAAAAAATAATATTAAAAGAGTAATTAAAAAATGTATTATTTGCTTTCGTTTTGCAGCAAAAGAATCTAATCAATTAATGGGAAACTTACCGGCTGTTCGTGTTCAAATTGCTCGTCCATTTTATAATACTGGTGTTGATTATGCTGGTCCAATAGAAATAAAAACATGGAAAGGACGATGCAATAAATTTTATAAAGGTTATATTGCTGTTTTTATTTGCTTATGTACAAAAGCAATACATATTGAGTTGGTAAGCGATCTTAGCAGCGCAACGTTTATAGCAGCGTATCATCGTTTTACATCTAGAAGAGGAATATGTAAAAACATTTATAGTGATTGTGGAACAAACTTTGTTGGAGCGGATAACATGTTAAGTAAAGAACGAAAACTTACCCAAAAACAATGGTCGCACGAAATAGCTGATAAATTAAGTTCATTAGGTACGCATTGGCATTTTAATCCACCATCGGCTCCGCATATGGGTGGCATATGGGAATCGGGAGTCAAATCAATTAAATTTCATCTTAAACGCATTATTGGAAATGCAAAATTAACGTTCGAAGAATACGCAACGTTATTATCACAAGTTGAAGCTTGCTTAAACTCTCGTCCTTTATGTCCGAAAACGCCTGATCCAGATGATTTATCAGTACTAACTCCTGGTCACTTCTTAATTATGGATTCATTAAATACTCCGCCTGAAAAGGATTTAAAAGATATTAAAATAAACAATTTAGATAGATGGAAATATATTCAACATTTATACCAAACATTCTGGGATAAATGGAGTAATGAATACTTATCTCAATTGCAAAAACGATCAAAATGGAATTCCACACATGATGATATCAAAATCGGAGATATTGCACTACTTAAAGATGAACGAATGCCACCGACACATTGGCAAATTGCGCGTGTTACCGCGACTCATCCCGGTGATGATAAATTGGTACGCGTTGTGACCGTAAAAACTGCGAATGGTATTTTTAAACGACCAATTAAAAAACTATGTCTTTTACCAATAAAAGATAATTTAAATTCGAACATTTTAAAAAATAATTAATTTATGAACTTTTCAAACATAATTATAAATTTAATACATACAAATGAACTTTAATGAATAAACAAATTAATTAATTAAAACGACATTTATATTATAATTATGGTGTTATAAAATTTAATAAAATTTAATAAACAAAAAACATTCATCAATCACATTTGCACTAACTATACATTCCCAAACACATCATACACACATACACATGCATACACAAAATTACAAATTTATATCAAATTTATCAAAACAAATATAATTAACATAAACATTACACTATTTACATAACATTTTTTATCAATTTCATGTGATTCAACGATGGTTTGCTGGAGTATAATTATGCAAGAAAATATATTATAAACATATATTCCACATACCTGAAGATGGAATATCAACAATTCATTTATCAACAAATGCAAAATGAAAATATATATCACTTATACCGATGTCAACAAAGCTAATATTTTCAATTTTTAAAACTATATTATTATAAAAATTATATACTATATATATATTAATTACATCACTTTTCACTATTAATATATATTATTTACACTTATTATAATTTTTACTTAGAAGACACTTTACACATTGGATTAAATTAAGATAATCCAAGGGCCGGAGAATGTTCGTACCCGACCATGTGTATCTTTTATTTGTATACTAATGTCAGTCAAAATGTCATCACATCAGCGGCTAGCGGCTTAGCGAGGAAAACATGATGCTTTCCAATAAATTATAATTAATTTGCATTATATTTTTTCATTATTTAATACTGGCAATATTGTAAACTCTCATTTTTCACAAATACATTTATATTATATAATATTAATTAATTAAATAATAGATTTTATCATTCTATGTACAAATTTTATATAATAAAATTAATGCAGGTCAATGACCATCTTTATATTTTGTTGTACATAGAAATTCAATCAGCTGTTATATAAACAGCAAAAATTCTAAATTCTAACACAGTAAAAAATTAGTTTTTGGCCAGTATATGATAAAAGTGTTTTATCAATTTGAAAAAAGTATATTAAAATAAAAATAAAATTTCATAAAAAATAAAATAAAAGTTTTAGTGTTTTTATTTGATAAATTTTCAGCTAAATTATAAATTAAATTTACGCCGTGAACAGATTCCATTAGTTTTTTTACATTCTATCACATTTTGGTTTTTTATCACTTGGTACATTGAAATTTCGATTTCTTGTCCACTAAAATTAGTAGTTCTTTTTTGTCCTCCATAATTATATATTTATACATATAAATTTATACTTTGAACACCGAATAAAAATTATTTTTTTCAAACTCAAATATAAATAAATAAACAATAACACACAAACAAACTCACAAATTTGAATGAAAGTTGTCATATTTATGTTCCATTTCCATTATTTTCAATTATCGTGCACAATAATTCACATTTTTTGGTATATCTAAGCTTACGGAAAATTTTAACTGAGAAACCCAGTGAGCTTTAGTTGCAGGCTTAAGCTACACAATCGGTTTAGTTAAGCTTTAGCTTCCACTGTGAAATCACCCTAATGGCCGAAATTCGTTTGCGTTTATTTGTTGCGTTGAAGCAAGTTTTGCTGCAAATATTATTTAGAGCAAATGGGTTTTCTATGTAACTAATTACATGGCTGCAACCATAGACACATACCTAGACAGTGCATTTCATATAACAAATATGAGCTGCATAAACTCATCAACTCGATAGATGGCGTTACGTGTAAAAATGTATGAAAGTATATCTAATAATTTTTCTTCATATATTTTTAAGATATACTTTATTTTACATAGGAACAAAAATATATTTTTGCTCTTTCAAATAGGAACAACAATATATTCAATATGAATTTCTCATTTCTCAATGTGATTTTCTCATTATAGGTACATACACAGAATTTCCTCATCATTTAGGTGTATATGAATTTTTATAATTTTTATATCTTGCTTGGAAAAAAAAATATTACAAAAATTGTTTTTTTTTATGTGTCCGAAAAATTCTAAAGAATCAAATATATGTATATATAATTAGCTCGGATATCGGATTCAATTTCATTAATTTTATGTTTCATAAAAATACTTTCAAAATTTGATTGCGAGTAATGTACTTTTTAATTACCATGTTATAAGTGTGATGACTTTCCTAACCAATTTAGGCACCGGCAGATGACTTTTCTAACCAATTTAGGTACCGGAAAACAAACAGAGTGCCATCAATACTTCAATTATATACTCTCAAAATAAATATTCCTTTGGTTACCTATATGTGGTATTTAAAACTAGATTATCATGCTGGATTGGATTTATTTGTTAGCGTGTTGATTCAGAAGGGCTAAATATTGAAAATTTCTAAAAGCTTAGGGTTGAAATGTTGGGCGCTTTACTTTCGAAACTTGGAAACGCTTATAACTCAAATTAGATATCGATATTTTGAAAGTATATTAATTTACTGAAATTTCGGGACTTTCACACTGTATAACTGGGTTATTCAGGTAATAATAAAAGAAAAAACTCTTTTTGAAAAATGAATATTCTTTTCGTTACCTATATACTTAAAGGCGTTAAGTTGCTAAAAAAATGAACAATATTAACGAAAATTGGAATTACCAAAAACTCAAAATAAAATAAAAACTAATTGAGGTAATAATACCAGTATATTAATTTTTACAAATAAATTAAAAAACAGGCAAAATTAATCATTAGGAAAATTTAAAAGAAAATAGTGGCAATATATAGATCTACCCTATATTATTTTTATTTTAAAATCGTATAAAAACATTAAAAATTTAAAATTGTTATCTATTCTTGGATTATTTGTGAAAGATTCAAATCTTACTTGTGATATAAAACTTTAAAGTGTTTAATTTGAATTTTTTGTGGATTGTTTAATTTATAAAATTTACATCGTTTTTTTGCATAATATAATTTGTTATTTTTTTAATTAAAAATGCCGCGGAAAGTAAAGTGTAATGTTTGTAAAGAGCTATCAATTAAGTTTAAAGAAAATAGTGGCAATATATAGATCTACCTTATATTATTTTTATTTTAAAATCGTATAAAAACATTAAAAATTAAAAATTGTTATCTATTCTTGGATTATTTGTGAAAGATTCAAATCTTACTTGTGATATAAAACTTTAAAGTGTTTAATTTGAATTTTTTGTGGATTGTTTAATTTATAGAATTTACATCGTTTATTTGCATAATATAATTTGTTATTTTTTTAATTAAAAATGCCGCGGAAAGTAAAGTGTAATGTTTGTAAAGAGCTATCAATTAAGTTTCCATCAAGAAAATATTTTAAAATTCCAAATGATGAAATTGAAAGAAAAAATGGCTTGAAATATTAGGTAAATATTATAAACAATAATTAAAATTCCACAAAATTAATTTTTTTTTAATTTTCAGGAAGTAATAACAAAAATATGCCATCTTCATATGAAAGTTATGTATGCGACACACATTTCGGAAGTGATATTTCAAGTAGAAAATTAAAAAAAGTCACCTTGCCAATAATTGACAATGGTTCTTCATTTAAAAAGAATACCAGTGATAAAACTTATCATAATGTTTTTAATCATAATGATATGTGTGCTGCTGGTACTAGTAGTAATACAATTGAAGGCAATCAAAGTCAAAATAAAAATAGTGGTGATGAAAATATTGATATTTCCTTATTTGAAATTGAGGAGCAATCAAAATATTTCAGTTTGTGTACTGATAATGAAATTGATTGCGAAGAGTGTATGGAAAGTAAGCAAGCAAAACAAATTCAAATTTTAAACAGTATTTTATTAAAAAAAATAACGAATTCAAGTAACTATTGAAATACAAACGTGAAAGTAAATGTTTACGTGCACAATTGGTAAAAAAATCATTAAAAATTGAAGCATTAAAAAAAATCCAACCAGAGAATTTTTTAAAAAAATTATTCTTTGAAAAATGTTAATTCAATAACAAAAAATATTTGTAAGTTGTTTTTGAAAACAAACACCACCTATAATTTAGCTGACAAATATATGGCTCAAAATTTATATTTGCGCTCGCCATCAATGTGTAAGTTTTCAAGATCAAATTGTCATGTTAAGCTTTCGCATCATACAACAATTCAAAGATGGGCATATTTTACAATGATTGAACCTGGACTAAACAATAAATTAATAAATGAAGTTAAAAAAACATTAAGCAATTGGAAGACAAAGATAAAATATGTTCTTTATCTTTTGATGAGCTTGATATAAAAAAAGAGCTAATATATGACCAGAAGCATGATCAAATATTTGGTTTCGTAGATACTAACAATAAAAAACGAACTATGCTTGCCAATAAAGCATGTTTTTTATGCTTCGAGGTGTATTCAAAAATTCGAAACAACCAATATGTTATTATTTGGCAAATAATGGACTAAAAGGTTTCGAATTAGAAAAAATTGTCAAAAAGTTAATAATCAATCTTCAAAAGACATTGGGCATTAAAATAATTGCCATTGTAGCGGATCAAGGGTTAAACAATAGGAGCTGCTTCACTAAACTGGGCACAAAACAGAGCAACCATATTTTTTTTAAATGGTGAAAAAATATTTGGAATATTTAATGTTCCCCATTTACTAAAATCTTGTAGAAACGTTTTAATAAGTGGTGATATTTCGTTTGGTTCATCTGGCCAGATTGCTTT
Organism: Rhamphomyia laevipes; assembly: GCA_963920725.1. Classification (NCBI taxonomy): domain Eukaryota; kingdom Metazoa; phylum Arthropoda; class Insecta; order Diptera; family Empididae; genus Rhamphomyia; species Rhamphomyia laevipes. Next base: position 102,715,419 of record OY987255.1, read on the forward strand.
TTTCAAGACAATAGAGAGTATTTATAGAACCGAACAAAATTCTACAACTAAAACATTATGTAAATTAACGAAAAAGCATTTATATCCCACAACTTTTGAAAAAATGTCAGTTTCAGTAGCAGCGCAACTATTGTCCAATACTACGGCAGCCAATTAATTAAAACAAAATATTCTACAATTTAATTAACATATTTTATATTTTAATATCTTTACTATAGATTTAGAAATGGATACCACTTTAGACATGGAAACAGACTATGAAGACGAGCATAATAATATTAACATCGACATTGACCAAAAAGAAGTTCAAACTAGAAGTAAAAAAGGAAAAATGAAAAAATAAAATTATTTTTGAAATAGCGCATACTAGTGCCATCTGTTGAACATTATATCGTTAGATATACACGTTTAAAACGTAATTAAGAATGCACTGTGCGTCACAGCAATTATTTTGTATTTGAAGCATAACTGATCGGTTATTGGAGCCTTTTACTTTATAATGAAAAAATGGATTCGGCGGCGGTTCTAAAACGAACCACTTCTTTCGGCAATACTCTACTTAAACTTTATTAGTTGAATACATACGAAATGATTTTTAAATAACTTTTCTTAGAAATATTTTTTTTTGTAATAAAAAGATTTGTTGAATTTTTTAATTTAATTTATGAAATTTAAAATTATTATTTAGAAATTTTAAAATTCTACCTCATATACATATGTATATGGACATAACATACTAAAATTAAATTATTTTTATTGTTTTTGAACGCCCTATATTGGCTGCCACTTACATCAAATTATTTTAACGTATAATTTTAACATGATTTATATAATTTTATATGACAAATATATTTTATGGTAAAAAGTATACGATAAAATAACTTGCCTTGAAAAAATATGAAATGTCAATGAGTCCAAAAATATTAGTATACACAGTAAAAAAAAAATGAAAATTATTTTTTTAAATATTCTAATTCACATTGTAATATTTTTATTTTCACCTCAATTTATTCCTTAACGAATTCCATCTGTAGTTGGTGATTTTCCTTCATTTGTTGTATTTCCAAAAGATTTTTCTCGTTTTGGTACGATTCTGTCACCAATTCCAACTTTTCTTCAGCTAAAGCTTGCCACTTGTCTGTCACCAAATTTTTCTTCTTCATTCTAAGACATAACAAGCTAAACATGCGGATCTTGGCAACTGTAGTATCACCAAGCTAGTAAGTAGAAGTGGTGTTTATCGCCACTGCTCTGGATACTGGTGAAGAACAAAGTACTAAATATACTAAAGGATGATGGTAATAATGCATCTGCGTATGCGGACGATTTAGCGATACTAGTTTCTGGCAAGCATCTTAGTTTTGTTTAGTTTTAGTTTTTATTAGTTTTAGATAAAAAACTTTTTTTAACAATAAATTACAATAATTTTATCTCAATAATTTTTTTTTACAATAATTTTTACAATATAAATTCATTTAATGTTAAATCTTCCAAATGATTGTACGACAAATTGTGACAATTTTCTTTTATATGCGTATAAATTAGTTTCTATTGTAATTTCATTTGGCATATTATTAAACATAATTAATCCCCTATTCAAAATAACATTTTGTGTTCTAACTAATCTAATTCTTTGAATTCTAAAATCATTTACATGATTTTAAATCTTAAATTTCTACTTCACATAATCAGCGAAATTAAATTGGAAGCTAAATGTCGAAGAAAGAGTCAAGAAGGCATATGTAGCTTTATTTTCTAGTAAAAAAATGTTGGTAAGAAAGGTTGGTTGAAGCCGCGCATAGCTCTATAGTTGTATACGGTCATAGTAAGACTAATTCTCACCTACGGTTTTATAGTATGGTGGCCAGCACTGGGAAAGGAGTATAACCGTACCAAGCTAGGTAGGGTCCAGAGGAGCGCATGCATAGGTGTTACGAAAGCGTTTCAATCAACGCCGAGGGATTCACTGAATGCAATCATCTACCTTCTCCCTCCTGACCATACATATCAAATACTTATCTATTTGCAGTGCAGTCAGACTAAGAGAAAGTGGTTCATGGCTGAATAAACCCTACGGCCATTGTAGTATCCTTGGCCTTATAAATTGACAGATTATACCATCCTAAAGATAAGAATTTCAAGGTCCTCATACCATCCAGAGGGGAGTGGATGAACAATAATCCGCTGGATGCATATGACACTACAGTATTCACCGACGGTTCAAAGATGGACTGCGGCGTGGGTGCTGGTGTGTATTCGGAAGCACTAAATATTAGACAATCCTACAGACTACCAAACAGCTCTAACGTATTCCAGGCATGTCAACCACTCGGTGAAGCAAACCCTATTTGTAATAATGTTGCAATAGTATCAGACAGCCAGGTAGCTATCCTGGCACTAAAATCTTCACAAATATCCTCCAGACTAGTCGGCATGTGCGCGGTAGAGCTGGCGCGTCTGGGTATCGGATACAACGTTGAGCTACTCTGGATTCCTGGTCATAGGAACACCCCAGGGAACGAAATGGCCGATGAATTAGCGAGAGAGGGCTCCAACCTGGAGATTTCGCTAGCGGAACAGGTCAACCCTCCCATTAACACGGTAAAAAGATATTTACCTTCACTCCAAGCTAAACTCTACGTGGTTAGATCTAACCACTTGTAAAACAACCAAGAAAACCTCGGCGTTATACAATAAGAGTAAAACTGACAACCTCCCTCCTAAATATCTCCCGGAAAACATAGCCAGAACGGTAGCTACGGGGCACTGGCTCATTGGCGATTATTCCGCCAACTTGGCATCCCGTTCAACCACATATGCCGCACCTGCAAAGAACTGAGCGAAAAAGAAACGGTAACGCACTTCGTCTGTAAGCGCCCGGCGCTGGCTAAGGCCAGGTTCTGCTCTCTTGGTAGTCCTTTCCTCAAATACCTCAACGTCAAGTTTCTGAACGCTACGAGGTGGATTTAAAACTACCCCATCGTTACGAGAAAACAATGCCTTTGGTCACGCGAGTTAGTGGTATCAAAATGGCGAAAATGCGCTACTCCACGTAAGCTGATATGGAGTCCGCCACTTGAACCAACACAACAAATTTTTCTTCTTCATTCGAAGACATAAAGATGGCTTGCTCGGCAGCTTGTTTGATATATAGTTATTCCATACTCTGCTCGATTTTTCTAAAATGTTTTATAATTATAACATAAAATATTAATTTTGTGTAAATTTTACTTTTTCTGGTACTGTTTTATATTTTCTCGAAGATACACGATCGCATCAATTACAAAATCCGACTCATTTATTAAAACTTCTAAGTTATAGTTTGAACCAGGGAACAATAAAATACAAAACATTAGATATTTTATAATTTTCATATTTTAAAACAATACTCACCATTGTTGTCAAAGACACCATCGGAATCATATAAAGAAGGTATGCCTTCTATTTGTTCACCAAGAAGATCATGTATAGTTTCATCTACTGAATTAATCTCAATGTTATTTGCAGGACCGCCACCTGTCAAATAAATTGATTTTTTCTCTTGGCAAATTTTTTTTTTAGTATTTTTTTAATATTGTCGTAGTGTTTTCTTAACACCATGGCACTGCGAAAAATTTAGTCGCTTTTATAATTGAATTCTTTTTCTAATTTTTGCCAAGCCATTTATTTTTCACTCCAATGGATTCCATTAGTTTTTTTACAATCTATCACATTTTGGTTTTTTATCCTTGGTACATTGAAATTTCGATTTCTTGCCCACTAAAATTAGTAGTTCTTTTTTGTCCTCCATAATTATATATTTATACATATAAATTTATACTTTGAACACCGAATAAAAATTATTTTTTTCAAACTCAAATATAAATAAATAAACAATAACACACAAACAAACTCACAAATTTGAATGACAGTTGTCATATTTATGTTCCATTTCCATTATTTTCAATTATCGTGCACAATAATTCACATTTTTTTGTATATCTAAGCTTACGGAAAATTTTAACTGAGAAACCCAGTGAGCTTTAGTTGCAGGCTTAAGCTACACAATCGGTTTAGTTAAGCTTTAGCTTCCACTGTGAAATCACCCTAATGGCCGAAATTCGTTTGCGTTTATTTGTTGCGTTGAAGCAAGTTTTGCTGCAAATATTATTTAGAGCAAATGGGTTTTCTATGTAACTAATTACATGGCTGCAACCATAGACACATACCTAGACAGTGCATTTCATATAACAAATATGAGCTGCATAAACTCATCATCTCGATATATGGCGTTACGTGTAAAAATGTATGAAAGTATATCTAATAATTTTTCTTCATATATTTTTAAGATATACTTTATTTTACATAGGAACAAAAATATATTTTTGCTCTTTCAAATAGGAACAAAAATATATTCAATATGAATTTCTCATTTCTCAATGTGATTTTCTCATTATAGGTACATACACAGAATTTCCTCATCATTTAGGTGTATATGCATTTTTATAATTTTTATTTCTTTCTTGTTCTTAGATATCTTGCTTGGAAAAAAAATATTACAAAAATTGTTTTTTTTATGTATCTGAAAAATTCTAAAGAATCAAATATATGTATATATAATTAGCTCGGATATCGGATTCAATTTCATTAATTTTATGTTTCATAAAAATACATTCAAAATTTGATTGCGAGTAATGTACTTTTTAATTACCATGTTATGAGTGTGATGACTTTTCTAACCAATTTAGGTACCGGCAGATGACTTTTCTAACCAATTTAGGTACCGGCAAACAAACAGAGTGCCATCAATACTTCAATTATATACCCTCAAAATAAATATTCCTTTGGTTACCTATATGTGGTATTTAAAACTAGATTATCATGCTTGATTGGATTTATTTGTTAGCGTGTTGACTGTACACCGAGATTCAGAAGGGCTAAATATTGAAAATTTCTAAAAACTTAGGTTAGAAATGTTGGGCGCTTTACTTTCGAAATTTGGAAACGCTTATAACTCAAATTAGATATCGATATTTTGAAAGTATATTAATTTACTGAAATTTCGGGACTTTCACACTGTATAACTGGGTTAGTCAGGTAATGATAAAAGAAAAAACTCTTTTTGAAAAATTAATATTCTTTTGGTTACCTATATACTTAAAGGCGTTAAGGTGCTAAAAAAATGAATAATATTAACGAAAATTGGAATTACCAAAAACTCAAAATAAAATAAAAAATAATTGAGGTAATAATACCAGTATATTAATTTTTACAAATAAATTAAAAAACAGGCAAAATTAATCATTAGGAAAATTAAAAGAAAATAGTGGCAATATATAGATCTACCTTATATTATTTTTATTTTAAAATCATATAAAAACATTAAAAATTTAAAATTGTTATCTATTCTTGGATTATTTGTGAAAGATTCAAATCTTACTTGTGATATAAAACTTAAAAGTGTTTAATTTGAATTTTTTGTGGATTGTTTAATTTATAGAATTTACATCGTTTTTTTGCATAATATAATTTGTTATTTTTTTAATTAAAAATGCCGCGGAAAGTAAAGTGTAATGTTTGTAAAGAGCTATTTAATATATCAAGAAAATATTTTAAAATTCCAAATGATGAAATTGAAAGAAAAAATGGCTTGAAATATTAGGTAAATACTATAAACAATAATTAAAATTCCACAATATTTTTATTTTTTTTATTTTTAGGAATTAATAACGAAAATATACCATCTTCATATGAAAGTTATGTATGCAACAAACATTTCAGAAGTGATATTTCAAGTAGAAAATTAAAAAAAGTCTTCTTGCCAATAATTGACAATGGTTCTTCATTTAAAAAGAATACCAGTGATAAAACTTATCATAATGTTTTTAATCATAATGATATGTGTGCTGCTGGTACTAGTAGTAATACAATTGAAGGCAATCAAAGTCAAAGTCAAGTCAACTAAAATCTTGTAGAAACGTTTTAATAAGTGGTGATATTTCGTTTGGTTCATCTGGCCAGATTGCTTTTTTCAAGACAATAGAGAGTATTTATAGAACCGAACAAAATTCTACAACTAAAACATTATGTAAATTAACGAAAAAGCATTTATATCCCACAACTTTTGAAAAAATGTCAGTTTCAGTAGCAGCGCAACTATTGTCCAATACTACGGCAGCCAATTAATTAAAACAAAATATTCTACAATTTAATTAACATATTTTATATTTTAATATCTTTACTATAGATTTAGAAATGGATACCACTTTATACATGGAAACAGACTATGAAGACGAGCATAATAATAACAACATCGACATTGACCAAAAAGAAGTTCAAACTAGAAGTAAAAAAGGAAAAATGAAAATATAAAATTATTTTTGAAATAGCGCATACTAGTGCCATCTGTTGAACATTATATCGTTAGATATGCACGTTTAAAACGTAATTAAGAATGCACTGTGTAGAATAAGTGTCTATGCTGTAACACAAATGCGTTGCGTCACAGCAATTATTTTGTATTTGAAGCATAACAGATCGGTTATTGGAGCCTTTTACTTTATAATAAAAAATGGATTCGGCGGCGGTTCTAAAACGAACCACTTCTTTCGGCAATACTCTACTTAAACTTTATTAGTTGAATACATACGAAATGATTTTTAAATAACTTTTCTTAGAAATATTTTTTTTTGTAATAAAAAGATTTGTTGAATTTTTTAATTTAATTTATGAAATTTAAAATTATTATTAAGTAATTTTAAAATTCTACCTCATATACATATGTATATGAACATAACATACTAAAATTAAATTATTTTTATTGTTTTTGAACGCCCTATATTGGCTGCCACTTACATCAAATTATTTTAACGTATAATTTTAACATGATTTATATAATTTTATATGACAAATATATTTTATGGTAAAAAGTATACGATAAATTAACTTGCCTTGAAAAAATATGAAATGTCAATGAGTCCAAAAATATTAGTATACACAGTAAAAAAAAATGAAAATTATTTTTTTAAATATTCTAATTCACATTGTAAAATTTTTATTTTCATCTCAATTTATTCCTTAACGAATTCCATCTGTAGTTGGTGATTTTCCTTCATTTGTTGTATTTCCAAAAGATTTTTCTCGTTTTGGTACGATTCTGTCACCAATTCCAACTTTTCTTCAGCTAAAGCGTGCCACTTGTCTGTCACTAAATTTTTCTTCTTCATTCTAAGACATAACAAGCTAAACATACGGATCTTGGCAACTGTAGTATCACCAAGCTAGTAAGTAGAGGTGGTGTTTATCGCCACTGCTCTGGATACTGGTGAAGAACAAAGTACTAAATATACTAAAGGATGATGGTAATAATGCATCTGCGTATGCGGACGATTTAGCGATACTAGTTTCTGGCAAGCATCTTAGTTTTGTTTAGTTTTAGTTTTTATTAGTTTTAGATAAAAAACTTTTTTTAACAATAAATTACAATAATTTTATCTCAATAATTTTTTTTTACAATAATTTTTACAATATAAATTCGTTTAATGTTAAATCTTCCAAATGATTGTACGACAAATTTTCTTTTATATGCGTATAAATTAGTTTCTATTTTAATTTCATTTGGCATATTATTAAACATAATTAATCCTCTATTCAAAATAACATTTTGTGTTCTAACTAATCTAATTCTTTGAATTCTAAAATCATTTACATGATTTTAAATCTTAAATTTCTACTTCACATAATCAGCGAAATTAAATTGGAAGCTAAATGTCGAAGAATGAGTCAAGAAGGCATATGTAGCTTTATTTTCTAGTAAAAAAATGTTGGTAAGAAAGGTTGGTTGAAGCCGCGCATAGCTCTATAGTTGTATACGGCCATAGTAAGACTAATTCTCACCTACGGTTTTATAGTATGGTGGCCAGCACTGGGAAAGGAGTATAACCGTACCAAGCTAGGTAGGGTCCAGAGGAGCGCATGCATAGGTGTTACGAGAGCGTTTCAATCAACGCCGAGGGATTCACTGAATGCAATCATCTACCTTCTCCCTCCTGACCATACATATCAAATACTTATCTATTTGCAGTGCAGTCAGACTAAGAGAAAGTGGTTCATGGCTGAATAAACCCTACGGCCATTGTAGTATCCTTGGCCTTATAAATTGACAGATTATACCATCCTAAAGATAAGAATTTCAAGGTCCTCATACCATCCAGAGGGGAGTGGATGAACAATAATCCGCTGGATGCATATGACACTACAGTATTCACCGACGGTTCAAAGATGAACTGCGGCGTGGGTGCTGGTGTGTATTCGGAAGCACTAAATATTAGACAATCCTACAGACTACCAAACAGCTCTAACGTATTCCAGGCATGTCAACCACTCGGTGAAGCAAAACCTACTTGTAATAATGTTGCAATAGTATCAGACAGCCAGGTAGCTATCCTGACACTAAAATCTTCACAAATATCCTCCAGACTAGTCGGCATGTGCGCGGCAGAGCTGGCGCGTCTGTGTATCGGATACAACGTTGAGCTACTCTGGATTCCTGGTCATAGGAACATCCCAGGGAACGAAATGGCCGATGAATTAGCGAGAGAGGGCTCCAACCTGGAGATTTCGCTAGCGGAACAGGTCAACCCTCCCATTAACACGGTAAAAAGATATTTACCTTCACCCCAAGCTAAACTCTACGTGGTTAGATCTAACCACTTGTAAAACAACCAAGAAAACCTGGGCGTTATACAATAAGAGTAAAACTGACAAACTCCCTCCTAAATATCTCCCGGAAAACATAGCCAGAACGGTAGCTACGGGGCACTGGCTCATTGGCGATTATTCCGCCAACTTGGCATCCCGTTCAACCACATATGCCGCACCTGCAAAAAACTGAGCGAAAAATAAACGGTAACGTACTTCGTCTGTAAGGGCCCGGCGCTGGCTAGGGCCAGGTTCTGCTCTCTTGGTAGTCCTTTCCTCAAATACCTCAACGTCAAGTTTTTTCGTCTGTAAAAACTACCCCATCGTTACGAGAAAACAATGCCTTTGGTCACGCGAGTTAGTGGTAGCAAAATGGCGCAAATGCGCTACTCCACGTAAGCTGATATGGAGTCCGCCACTTGAACCAACACAACAAATTTTTCTTCTTCATTCGAAGACATAAAGATGGCTCGCTCGGCAGCTTGTTTGATATATAGTTATTTCATACTCTGCTCGATTTTTCTAAAATGTTTTATAATTATAACATAAAATATTAATTTTGTGTAAATTTTACTTTTTCTGGTACTGTTTTATATTTTCTCGAAGATACACGATCGCATCAATTACAAGATCCGACTCATTTATTAAAACTTCTAAGTTATAGTTTGAACCAGGGAACAATAAAATACAAAACATTAGATATTTTATAATTTTCATATTTTAAAACAATACTCACCATTGTTGTCAAAGACACCATCGGAATCATATAAAGAAGGTATGCCTTCTATTTGTTCACCAAGAAGATCATGTATAGTTTCATCTACTGAATTAATCTCAATGTTATTTGCAGGACCGCCACCTGTCAAATAAATTGATTTTTTCTCTTTGGCAAATTTAATTTTTAGTATTTTTTTAATATTGTCATAGTGTTTTCTTAACACCATGGCACTGCGAAAAATTTGGTCGCTTTTAGAATTGAATCCTTTTTATAATTTTTGCCAAGCCATTTCTTTTTCACTCCAATGGATTCCATTAGCTTTTTTACATTCTATCACATTTTGGTTTTTTATCACTTGGTACATTGAAATTTCGATTTCTTGTCCACTAAAATTAGTAGTTCTTCTTTTGTCCTCCATAATTATATATTTATACATATAAATTTATAATTTGAACACCGAATAAAAATAATTTTTTTCAAACTCAAATATAAATAAATAAACAATAACACACAAACAAACTCACAAATTTGAATGAAATTTGTCATATTTATGTTCCATTTCCATTATTTTCAATTATCGTGCACAATAATTCACATTTTTTTTAGCTTCCACTGTGCAATCACGCTAATGGCCGAAATTCGTTTGCGTTTTTTTGTTGTGTTGAAGCATATTTTCCTGCAAATATTATTTAGAGCAAATGGGTTTTCTATGTAACTAATTACATGGCTGCAACCATAGACACATACCTAGACAGTGCATTTCATATAACAAATATGAGCTGCATAAACTCATCAACTCGATAGATGGCGTTACGTGTAAAAATGTATGAAAGTATATCTAATAATTTTTATTCATATATTTTTAAGATATACTTTATTTTACATAGGAACCAAAATATATTTTTGCTCTTTCAAATAGGAACAAAAATATATTCAATATGAATTTCTCATTTCTCAATGTGATTTTCTCATTATAGGTACATACACAGAATTTCCTCATCATTTAGGTGTATATGCATTTTTATAATTTTTATTTCTTTCTTGTTCTTAGATATCTTGCTTGGAAAAAAAATATTACAAAAATTGTTTTTTTTATGTATCTGAAAAATTCTAAAGAATCAAATATATGTATATATAATTAGCTCGGATATCGGATTCAATTTCATTAATTTTATGTTTCATAAAAATACATTCAAAATTTGATTGCGAGTAATGTACTTTTTAATTACCATGTTATGAGTGTGATGACTTTTCTAACCAATTTAGGTACCGGCAGATGACTTTTCTAACCAATTTAGGTACCGGCAAACAAACAGAGTGCCATCAATACTTCAATTATATACCCTCAAAATAAATATTCCTTTGGTTACCTATATGTGGTATTTAAAACTAGATTATCATGCTTGATTGGATTTATTTGTTAGCGTGTTGACTGTACACCGAGATTCAGAAGGGCTAAATATTGAAAATTTCTAAAAACTTAGGTTAGAAATGTTGGGCGCTTTACTTTCGAAATTTGGAAACGCTTATAACTCAAATTAGATATCGATATTTTGAAAGTATATTAATTTACTGAAATTTCGGGACTTTCACACTGTATAACTGGGTTAGTCAGGTAATGATAAAAGAAAAAACTCTTTTTGAAAAATTAATATTCTTTTGGTTACCTATATACTTAAAGGCGTTAAGGTGCTAAAAAAATGAATAATATTAACGAAAATTGGAATTACCAAAAACTCAAAATAAAATAAAAAATAATTGAGGTAATAATACCAGTATATTAATTTTTACAAATAAATTAAAAAACAGGCAAAATTAATCATTAGGAAAATTAAAAGAAAATAGTGGCAATATATAGATCTACCTTATATTATTTTTATTTTAAAATCATATAAAAACATTAAAAATTTAAAATTGTTATCTATTCTTGGATTATTTGTGAAAGATTCAAATCTTACTTGTGATATAAAACTTAAAAGTGTTTAATTTGAATTTTTTGTGGATTGTTTAATTTATAGAATTTACATCGTTTTTTTGCATAATATAATTTGTTATTTTTTTAATTAAAAATTCCGCGGAAAGTAAAGTGTAATGTTTGTAAAGAGCTATTTAATATATCAAGAAAATATTTTAAAATTCCAAATGATGAAATTGAAAGAAAAAATGGCTTGAAATATTAGGTAAATACTATAAACAATAATTAAAATTCCACAATATTTTTATTTTTTTTATTTTTAGGAATTAATAACGAAAATATACCATCTTCATATGAAAGTTATGTATGCAACAAACATTTCAGAAGTGATATTTCAAGTAGAAAATTAAAAAAAGTCTTCTTGCCAATAATTGACAATGGTTCTTCATTTAAAAAGAATACCAGTGATAAAACTTATCATAATGTTTTTAATCATAATGATATGTGTGCTGCTGGTACTAGTAGTAATACAATTGAAGGCAATCAAAGTCAAAGTCAAGTCAACTAAAATCTTGTAGAAACGTTTTAATAAGTGGTGATATTTCGTTTGGTTCATCTGGCCAGATTGCTTTTTTCAAGACAATAGAGAGTATTTATAGAACCGAACAAAATTCTACAACTAAAACATTATGTAAATTAACGAAAAAGCATTTATATCCCACAACTTTTGAAAAAATGTCAGTTTCAGTAGCAGCGCAACTATTGTCCAATACTACGGCAGCCAATTAATTAAAACAAAATATTCTACAATTTAATTAACATATTTTATATTTTAATATCTTTACTATAGATTTAGAAATGGATACCACTTTATACATGGAAACAGACTATGAAGACGAGCATAATAATAACAACATCGACATTGACCAAAAAGAAGTTCAAACTAGAAGTAAAAAAGGAAAAATGAAAATATAAAATTATTTTTGAAATAGCGCATACTAGTGCCATCTGTTGAACATTATATCGTTAGATATACACGTTTAAAACGTAATTAAGAATGCACTGTGTAGAATAAGTGTCTATGCTGTAACACAAATGCGTTGCGTCACAGCAATTATTTTGTATTTGAAGCATAACTGATCGGTTATTGGAGCCTTTTACTTTATAATAAAAAATGGATTCGGCGGCGATTCTAAAACGAACCACTTCTTTCGGCAATACTCTACTTAAACTTTATTAGTTGAATACATACGAAATGATTTTTAAATAACTTTTCTTAGAAATATTTTTTTTTGTAATAAAAAGATTTGTTGAATTTTTTAATTTAATTTATGAAATTTAAAATTATTATTAAGTAATTTTAAAATTCTACCTCATATACATATGTATATGAACATAACATACTAAAATTAAATTATTTTTATTGTTTTTGAACGCCCTATATTGGCTGCCACTTACATCAAATTATTTTAACGTATAATTTTAACATGATTTATATAATTTTATATGACAAATATATTTTATGGTAAAAAGTATACGATAAAATAACTTGCCTTGAAAAAATATGAAATGTCAATGAGTCCAAAAATATTAGTATACACAGTAAAAAAAAAATGAAAATTATTTTTTTAAATATTCTAATTCACATTGTAAAATTTTTATTTTCATCTCAATTTATTCCTTAACGAATTCCATCTGTAGTTGGTGATTTTCCTTCATTTGTTGTATTTCCAAAAGATTTTTCTCGTTTTGGTACGATTCTGTCACCAATTCCAACTTTTCTTCAGCTAAAGCGTGCCACTTGTCTGTCACTAAATTTTTCTTCTTCATTCTAAGACATAACAAGCTAAACATACGGATCTTGGCAACTGTAGTATCACCAAGCTAGTAAGTAGAGGTGGTGTTTATCGCAACTGCTCTGGATACTGGTGAAGAACAAAGTACTAAATATACTAAAGGATGATGGTAATAATGCATCTGCGTATGCGGACGATTTAGCGATACTAGTTTCTGGCAAGCATCTTAGTTTTGTTTAGTTTTAGTTTTTATTAGTTTTAGATAAAAAACTTTTTTTAACAATAAATTACAATAATTTTATCTCAATAATTTTTTTTTACAATAATTGTTACAATATAAATTCGTTTAATGTTAAATCTTCCAAATGATTGTACGACAAATTGTGACAATTTTCTTTTATATGCGTATAAATTAGTTTCTATTGTAATTTCATTTGGCATATTATTAAACATAATTAATCCCCTATTCAAAATAACATTTTGTGTTCTAACTAATCTAATTCTTTGAATTCTAAAATCATTTACATGATTTTAAATCTTAAATTTCTACTTCACATAATCAGCGAAATTAAATTGGAAGCTAAATGTCGAAGAAAGAGTCAAGAAGGCATATGTAGCTTTATTTTCTAGTAAAAAAATGTTGGTAAGAAAGGTTGGTTGAAGCCGCGCATAGCTCTATAGTTGTATACGGTCATAGTAAGACTAATTCTCACCTACGGTTTTATAGTATGGTGGCCAGCACTGGGAAAGGAGTATAACCGTACCAAGCTAGGTAGGGTCCAGAGGAGCGCATGCATAGGTGTTACGAAAGCGTTTCAATCAACGCCGAGGGATTCACTGAATGCAATCATCTACCTTCTCCCTCCTGACCATACATATCAAATACTTATCTATTTGCAGTGCAGTCAGACTAAGAGAAAGTGGTTCATGGCTGAATAAACCCTACGGCCATTGTAGTATCCTTGGCCTTATAAATTGACAGATTATACCATCCTAAAGATAAGAATTTCAAGGTCCTCATACCATCCAGAGGGGAGTGGATGAACAATAATCCGCTGGATGCATATGACACTACAGTATTCACCGACGGTTCAAAGATGGACTGCGGCGTGGGTGCTGGTGTGTATTCGGAAGCACTAAATATTAGACAATCCTACAGACTACCAAACAGCTCTAACGTATTCCAGGCATGTCAACCACTCGGTGAAGCAAACCCTATTTGTAATAATGTTGCAATAGTATCAGACAGCCAGGTAGCTATCCTGGCACTAAAATCTTCACAAATATCCTCCAGACTAGTCGGCATGTGCGCGGTAGAGCTGGCGCGTCTGGGTATCGGATACAACGTTGAGCTACTCTGGATTCCTGGTCATAGGAACACCCCAGGGAACGAAATGGCCGATGAATTAGCGAGAGAGGGCTCCAACCTGAAGATTTCGCTAGCGGAACAGGTCAACCCTCCCATTAACACGGTAAAAAGATATTTACCTTCACCCCAAGCTAAACTCTACGTGGTTAGATCTAACCACTTGTAAAACAACCAAGAAAACCTCGGCGTTATACAATAAGAGTAAAACTGACAACCTCCCTCCTAAATATCTCCCGGAAAACATAGCCAGAACGGTAGCTACGGGGCACTGGCTCATTGGCGATTATTCCGCCAACTTGGCATCCCGTTCAACCACATATGCCGCACCTGCAAAGAACTGAGCGAAAAAGAAACGGTAACGCACTTCGTCTGTAAGCGCCCGGCGCTGGCTAAGGCCAGGTTCTGCTCTCTTGGTAGTCCTTTCCTCAAATACCTCAACGTCAAGTTTCTGAACGCTACGAGGTGGATTTAAAACTACCCCATCGTTACGAGAAAACAATGCCTTTGGTCACGCGAGTTAGTGGTATCAAAATGGCGAAAATGCGCTACTCCACGTAAGCTGATATGGAGTCCGCCACTTGAACCAACACAACAAATTTTTCTTCTTCATTCGAAGACATAAAGATGGCTTGCTCGGCAGCTTGTTTGATATATAGTTATTCCATACTCTGCTCGATTTTTCTAAAATGTTTTATAATTATAACATAAAATATTAATTTTGTGTAAATTTTACTTTTTCTGGTACTGTTTTATATTTTCTCGAAGATACACGATCGCATCAATTACAAGATCCGACTCATTTATTAAAACTTCTAAGTTATAGTTTGAACCAGGGAACAATAAAATACAAAACATTAGATATTTTATAATTTTCATATTTTAAAACAATACTCACCATTGTTGTCAAAGACACCATCGGAATCATATAAAGAAGGTATGCCTTCTATTTGTTCACCAAGAAGATCATGTATAGTTTCATCTACTGAATTAATCTCAATGTTATTTGCAGGACCGCCACCTGTCAAATAAATTGATTTTTTCTCTTGGCAAATTTTTTTTTTAGTATTTTTTTAATATTGTCGTAGTGTTTTCTTAACACCATGGCACTGCGAAAAATTTAGTCGCTTTTATAATTGAATTCTTTTTCTAATTTTTGCCAAGCCATTTATTTTTCACTCCAATGGATTCCATTAGTTTTTTTACAATCTATCACATTTTGGTTTTTTATCCTTGGTACATTGAAATTTCCATTTCTTGCCCACTAAAATTAGTAGTTCTTTTTTGTCCTCCATAATTATATATTTATACATATAAATTTATACTTTGAACACCGAATAAAAATTATTTTTTTCAAACTCAAATATAAATAAATAAACAATAACACACAAACAAACTCACAAATTTGAATGACAGTTGTCATATTTATGTTCCATTTCCATTATTTTCAATTATCGTGCACAATAATTCACATTTTTTTGTATATCTAAGCTTACGGAAAATTTTAACTGAGAAACCCAGTGAGCTTTAGTTGCAGGCTTAAGCTACACAATCGGTTTAGTTAAGCTTTAGCTTCCACTGTGAAATCACCCTAATGGCCGAAATTCGTTTGCGTTTATTTGTTGCGTTGAAGCAAGTTTTGCTGCAAATATTATTTAGAGCAAATGGGTTTTCTATGTAACTAATTACATGGCTGCAACCATAGACACATACCTAGACAGTGCATTTCATATAACAAATATGAGCTGCATAAACTCATCATCTCGATATATGGCGTTACGTGTAAAAATGTATGAAAGTATATCTAATAATTTTTCTTCATATATTTTTAAGATATACTTTATTTTACATAGGAACAAAAATATATTTTTGCTCTTTCAAATAGGAACAAAAATATATTCAATATGAATTTCTCATTTCTCAATGTGATTTTCTCATTATAGGTACATACACAGAATTTCCTCATCATTTAGGTGTATATGCATTTTTATAATTTTTATTTCTTTCTTGTTCTTAGATATCTTGCTTGGAAAAAAAATATTACAAAAATTGTTTTTTTTATGTATCTGAAAAATTCTAAAGAATCAAATATATGTATATATAATTAGCTCGGATATCGGATTCAATTTCATTAATTTTATGTTTCATAAAAATACATTCAAAATTTGATTGCGAGTAATGTACTTTTTAATTACCATGTTATGAGTGTGATGACTTTTCTAACCAATTTAGGTACCGGCAGATGACTTTTCTAACCAATTTAGGTACCGGCAAACAAACAGAGTGCCATCAATTCTTCAATTATATACCCTCAAAATAAATATTCCCTTTGTTACCTATATGTGGTATTTAAAACTAGATTATCATGCTTGATTGGATTTATTTGTTAGCGTGTTGACTGTACACCGAGATTCAGAAGGGCTAAATATTGAAAATTTCTAAAAACTTAGGTTAGAAATGTTGGCCGCTTTACTTTCGAAATTTGGAAACGCTTATAACTCAAATTAGATATCGATATTTTGAAAGTATATTAATTTACTGAAATTTCGGGACTTTCACACTGTATAACTGGGTTAGTCAGGTAATGATAAAAGAAAAAACTCTTTTTGAAAAATTAATATTCTTTTGGTTACCTATATACTTAAAGGCGTTAAGGTGCTAAAAAAATGAATAATATTAACGAAAATTGGAATTACCAAAAACTCAAAATAAAATAAAAAATAATTGAGGTAATAATACCAGTATATTAATTTTTACAAATAAATTAAAAAACAGGCAAAATTAATCATTAGGAAAATTAAAAGAAAATAGTGGCAATATATAGATCTACCTTATATTATTTTTATTTTAAAATCATATAAAAACATTAAAAATTTAAAATTGTTATCTATTCTTGGATTATTTGTGAAAGATTCAAATCTTACTTGTGATATAAAACTTAAAAGTGTTTAATTTGAATTTTTTGTGGATTGTTTAATTTATAGAATTTACATCGTTTTTTTGCATAATATAATTTGTTATTTTTTTAATTAAAAATGCCGCGGAAAGTAAAGTGTAATGTTTGTAAAGAGCTATTTAATATATCAAGAAAATATTTTAAAATTCCAAATGATGAAATTGAAAGAAAAAATGGCTTGAAATATTAGGTAAATACTATAAACAATAATTAAAATTCCACAATATTTTTATTTTTTTTATTTTTAGGAATTAATAACGAAAATATACCATCTTCATATGAAAGTTATGTATGCAACAAACATTTCAGAAGTGATATTTCAAGTAGAAAATTAAAAAAAGTCTTCTTGCCAATAATTGACAATGGTTCTTCATTTAAAAAGAATACCAGTGATAAAACTTATCATAATGTTTTTAATCATAATGATATGTGTGCTGCTGGTACTAATATTCTACAATTTAATTAACATATTTTATATTTTAATATCTTTACTATAGATTTAGAAATGGATACCACTTTATACATGGAAACAGACTATGAAGACGAGCATAATAATAACAACATCGACATTGACCAAAAAGAAGTTCAAACTAGAAGTAAAAAAGGAAAAATGAAAATATAAAATTATTTTTGAAATAGCGCATACTAGTGCCATCTGTTGAACATTATATCGTTAGATATACACGTTTAAAACGTAATTAAGAATGCACTGTGTAGAATAAGTGTCTATGCTGTAACACAAATGCGTTGCGTCACAGCAATTATTTTGTATTTGAAGCATAACTGATCGGTTATTGGAGCCTTTTACTTTATAATAAAAAATGGATTCGGCGGCGGTTCTAAAACGAACCACTTCTTTCGGCAATACTCTACTTAAACTTTATTAGTTGAATACATACGAAATGATTTTTAAATAACTTTTCTTAGAAATATTTTTTTTTGTAATAAAAAGATTTGTTGAATTTTTTAATTTAATTTATGAAATTTAAAATTATTATTAAGTAATTTTAAAATTCTACCTCATATACATATGTATATGAACATAACATACTAAAATTAAATTATTTTTATTGTTTTTGAACGCCCTATATTGGCTGCCACTTACATCAAATTATTTTAACGTATAATTTTAACATGATTTATATAATTTTATATGACAAATATATTTTATGGTAAAAAGTATACGATAAAATAACTTGCCTTGAAAAAATATGAAATGTCAATGAGTCCAAAAATATTAGTATACACAGTAAAAAAAAAATGAAAATTATTTTTTTAAATATTCTAATTCACATTGTAAAATTTTTATTTTCATCTCAATTTATTCCTTAACGAATTCCATCTGTAGTTGGTGATTTTCCTTCATTTGTTGTATTTCCAAAAGATTTTTCTCGTTTTGGTACGATTCTGTCACCAATTCCAACTTTTCTTCAGCTAAAGCGTGCCACTTGTCTGTCACTAAATTTTTCTTCTTCATTCTAAGACATAACAAGCTAAACATACGGATCTTGGCAACTGTAGTATCACCAAGCTAGTAAGTAGAGGTGGTGTTTATCGCCACTGCTCTGGATACTGGTGAAGAACAAAGTACTAAATATACTAAAGGATGATGGTAATAATGCATCTGCGTATGCGGACGATTTAGCGATACTAGTTTCTGGCAAGCATCTTAGTTTTGTTTAGTTTTAGTTTTTATTAGTTTTAGATAAAAAACTTTTTTTAACAATAAATTACAATAATTTTATCTCAATAATTTTTTTTTACAATAATTTTTACAATATAAATTCGTTTAATGTTAAATCTTCCAAATGATTGTACGACAAATTTTCTTTTATATGCGTATAAATTAGTTTCTATTTTAATTTCATTTGGCATATTATTAAACATAATTAATCCTCTATTCAAAATAACATTTTGTGTTCTAACTAATCTAATTCTTTGAATTCTAAAATCATTTACATGATTTTAAATCTTAAATTTCTACTTCACATAATCAGCGAAATTAAATTGGAAGCTAAATGTCGAAGAATGAGTCAAGAAGGCATATGTAGCTTTATTTTCTAGTAAAAAAATGTTGGTAAGAAAGGTTGGTTGAAGCCGCGCATAGCTCTATAGTTGTATACGGCCATAGTAAGACTAATTCTCACCTACGGTTTTATAGTATGGTGGCCAGCACTGGGAAAGGAGTATAACCGTACCAAGCTAGGTAGGGTCCAGAGGAGCGCATGCATAGGTGTTACGAGAGCGTTTCAATCAACGCCGAGGGATTCACTGAATGCAATCATCTACCTTCTCCCTCCTGACCATACATATCAAATACTTATCTATTTGCAGTGCAGTCAGACTAAGAGAAAGTGGTTCATGGCTGAATAAACCCTACGGCCATTGTAGTATCCTTGGCCTTATAAATTGACAGATTATACCATCCTCAAGATAAGAATTTCAAGGTCCTCATACCATCCAGAGGGGAGTGGATGAACAATAATTCACTACAGTATTCACCGACGGTTCAAAGATGAACTGCGGCGTGGGTGCTGGTGTGTATTCGGAAGCACTAAATATTAGACAATCCTACAGACTACCAAACAGCTCTAACGTATTCCAGGCATGTCAACCACTCGGTGAAGCAAAACCTACTTGTAATAATGTTGCAATAGTATCAGACAGCCAGGTAGCTATCCTGACACTAAAATCTTCACAAATATCCTCCAGACTAGTCGGCATGTGCGCGGCAGAGCTGGCGCGTCTGTGTATCGGATACAACGTTGAGCTACTCTGGATTCCTGGTCATAGGAACATCCCAGGGAACGAAATGGCCGATGAATTAGCGAGAGAGGGCTCCAACCTGGAGATTTCGCTAGCGGAACAGGTCAACCCTCCCATTAACACGGTAAAAAGATATTTACCTTCACCCCAAGCTAAACTCTACGTGGTTAGATCTAACCACTTGTAAAACAACCAAGAAAACCTGGGCGTTATACAATAAGAGTAAAACTGACAACCTCCCTCCTAAATATCTCCCGGAAAACATAGCCAGAACGGTAGCTACGGGGCACTGGCTCATTGGCGATTATTCCGCCAACTTGGCATCCCGTTCAACCACATATGCCGCACCTGCAAAAACTGAGCGAAAAAGAAACGGTAACGTACTTCGTCTGTAAGGGCCCGGCGCTGGCTAGGGCCAGGTTCTGCTCTCTTGGTAGTCCTTTCCTCAAATACCACAACGTCAAGTTTTTTCGTCTGTAAAAACTACCCCATCGTTACGAGAAAACAATGCCTTTGGTCACGCGAGTTAGTGGTAGCAAAATGGCGCAAATGCGCTACTCCACGTAAGCTGATATGGAGTCCGCCACTTGAACCAACACAACAAATTTTTCTTCTTCATTCGAAGACATAAAGATGGCTTGCTCGGCAGCTTGTTTGATATATAGTTATTCCATACTCTGCTCGATTTTTCTAAAATGTTTTATAATTATAACATAAAATATTAATTTTGTGTAAATTTTACTTTTTCTGGTACTGTTTTATATTTTCTCGAAGATACACGATCGCATCAATTACAAGATCCGACTCATTTATTAAAACTTCTAAGTTATAGTTTGAACCAGGGAACAATAAAATACAAAACATTAGATATTTTATAATTTTCATATTTTAAAACAATACTCACCATTGTTGTCAAAGACACCATCGGAATCATATAAAGAAGGTATGCCTTCTATTTGTTCACCAAGAAGATCATGTATAGTTTCATCTACTGAATTAATCTCAATGTTATTTGCAGGACCGCCACCTGTCAAATAAATTGATTTTTTCTCTTTGGCAAATTTTTTTTTTAGTATTTTTTTAATATTGTCGTAGTGTTTCCTTAACACCATGGCACTGCGAAAAATTTAGTCGCTTTTATAATTGAATTCTTTTTCTAATTTTTGCCAAGCCATTTCTTTTTCACTCCAATGGATTCCATTAGTTTTTTTACAATCTATCACATTTTGGTTTTTTATCCTTGGTACATTGAAATTTCCATTTCTTGCCCACTAAAATTAGTAGTTCTTTTTTGTCCTCCATAATTATATATTTATACATATAAATTTATACTTTGAACACCGAATAAAAATTATTTTTTTCAAACTCAAATATAAATAAATAAACAATAACACACAAACAAACTCACAAATTTGAATGACAGTTGTCATATTTATGTTCCATTTCCATTATTTTCAATTATCGTGCACAATAATTCACATTTTTTGGTATATCTAAGCTTACGGAAAATTTTAACTGAGAAACCCAGTGAGCTTTAGTTGCAGGCTTAAGCTACACAATCGGTTTAGTTAAGCTTTAGCTTCCACTGTGAAATCACCCTAATGGCCGAAATTCGTTTGCGTTTTTTTGTTGCGTTGAAGCAAGTTTTGCTGCAAATATTATTTAGAGCAAATGGGTTTTCTATGTAACTAATTACATGGCTGCAACCATAGACACATACCTAGACAGTGCATTTCATATAACAAACATGAGCTGGATAAACTCATCATCTCGATAGATGGCGTTACGTGTAAAAATGTATGAAAGTATATCTAATAATTTTTCTTCATATATTTTTAAGATATACTTTATTTTACATAGGAACAAAAATATATTTTTGCTCTTTCAAATAGGAACAAAAATATATTCAATATGAATTTCTCATTTCTCAATGTGATTTTCTCATTATAGGTACATACACAGAATTTCCTCATCATTTAGGTGTATATGCATTTTTATAATTTATATTTCTTTCTTGTTCTTAGATATCTTGCTTGGAAAAAAAATATTACAAAAATTGTTTTTTTTTTATGTATCTGAAAAATTCTAAAGTATCAAATATATGTATATATAATTAGCTCGGATATCGGATTCAATTTCATTAATTTTATGTTTCATAAAAATACTTTCAAAATTTGATTGCGAGTAATGTACTTTTTAATTACCATGTTATGAGTGTGATGACTTTTCTAACCAATTTAGGTACCGGCAGATGACTTTTCTAACCAATTTAGGTACCGGCAAACAAACAGAGTGCCATCAATTCTTCAATTATATACCCTCAAAATAAATATTCCCTTGGTTACCTATATGTGGTATTTAAAACTAGATTATCATGCTTGATTGGATTTATTTGCTAGCGTGTTGACTGTACACCGAGATTCAGAAGGGCTAAATATTGAAAATTTCTAAAAACTTAGGTTGGAAATGTTGGGCGCTTTACTTTCGAAATTTGGAAACGCTTATAACTCAAATTAGATATCGATATTTTGAAAGTATATTAATTTACTGAAATTTCGGGACTTTCACACTGTATAACTGGGTTAGTCAGGTAATGATAAAAGAAAAAACTCTTTTTGAAAAATTAATATTCTTTTGGTTACCTATATACTTAAAGGCGTTAAGGTGCTAAAAAAATGAATAATATTAACGAAAATTGGAATTACCAAAAACTCAAAATAAAATAAAAAATAATTGAGGTAATAATACCAGTATATTAATTTTTACAAATAAATTAAAAAACAGGCAAAATTAATCATTAGGAAAATTAAAAGAAAATAGATCTACCTTATATTATTTTTATTTTAAAATCGTATAAAAACATTAAAAATTTAAAATTGTTATCTATTCTTGGATTATTTGTGAAAGATTCAAATCTTACTTGTGATATAAAACTTTAAAGTGTTTAATTTGAATTTTTTGTGGATTGTTTAATTTATAGAATTTACATCGTTTTTTTGCATAATATAATTTGTTATTTTTTTAATTAAAAATGCCGCGGAAAGTAAAGTGTAATGTTTGTAAAGAGCTATCAATTAAGTTTCCATCAAGAAAATATTTTAAAATTCCAAATGATGAAATTAAAAGAAAAAATGGCTTGAAATATTAGGTAAATATTATAAACAATAATTAAAATTCCACAATATTTTTATTTTTAGGAATTAATAACGAAAATATACCATCTTCATATGAAAGTTATGTATGCAACAAACATTTCGGAAGTGATATTTCAAGTAGAAAATTAAAAAAAGTCACCTTGCCAATAATTGACAATGGTTCTTCATTTAAAAAGAATACCAGTGATAAAACTTATCATAATGTTTTTAATCATAATGATATGTGTGCTACTGGTACTAGTAGTAATACAATTGAAGGCAATCAAAGTCAAAATAAAAATAGTGGTGATGAAAATATTGATATTTCCTTATTTGAAATTGAGGAGGAATCAAAATATTTCAGTTTGTGTACTGATAATGAAATTGATTGCGAAGAGTGTATGGAAAGTAAGCAATCAAAACAAATTCAAATTTTAAAAGTATTTTATTAAAAAAAAATAATGAAATCAAGTAACTATTGAAATACAAACGTGAAAGTAAATGTTTACGTGCACAATTGGTTAAAAAATCATTAAAAATTGAAGCATTAAAAAAAATCCAACCAGAGAATTTTTGAAAAAAATTATTCTTTGAAAAATGTTAATGCAATAACAAAAAATATTTGTAAGTTGTTTTTGAAAACAAACACCAACTATAATTTAGCTCGCCATCAATGTGTAAGTTTTCAAGATCAAATTGTCATGTTAAGCTTTCGCATCATACAACAATTCAAAGATGGGCATATTTTACAATGATTGAACCTGGACTAAACAATAAATTAATAAATGAAGTTAAAAAAACATTAAGCAATTGGAAGACAAGGAGAAAATATGTTCTTCATCTTTTGATGAGCTTGATATAAAAAAAGAGCTAATATACGACCAGAAGCATGATCAAATATTTGGTTTCGTAGATACTAACAATAAAAAGCGAACTATGCTTGCCAATAAAGCATGTTTTTTATGCTTCGAGGTGTATTCAAAAATTCGAAACAACCAATATGTTATTATTTGGCAAATAATGGACTAAAACATTTCCAATTAGAAGAAATTGTCAAAACGTTAATAATCAATCTTCAAAAGACATTGGGCATTAAAATAATTGCCATTGTAGCGGATCAAGGGTTAAACAATAGGAGCTGCTTCACTATACTGGGCATAAAAACAGAGCAACCATATTTTTTTTTTAATGGTGAAAAAATATTTGGAATATTTGATTTTCCCCATTTACTAAAATCTTGTAGAAACGTTTTAATAAGTGGTGATATTTCGTTTGGTTCATCTGGCCAGATTGCTTTTTTCAAGACAATAGAGAGTATTTATAGAACCGAACAAAATTCTACAACTAAAACATTATGTAAATTAACGAAAAAGCATTAATATCCCACAACTTTTGAAAAAATGTCAGTTACAGTAGCAGCGCATGCGCAACTATTGTCCAATACTACGGCAGCCAATTAATTAAAACAAAATATTCTACAATTTAATTAACATATTTTATATTTTAATATCTTTACTATAGATTTAGAAATGGATACCACTTTAGACATGGAAACAGACTATGAAGACGAGCATAATAATAACAACATCGACATTGACCAAAAAGAAGTTCAAACTAGAAGTAAAAAAGGAAAAATGAAAATTTAAAATTATTTTTGAAATAGCGCATACTAGTGCCATCTGTTGAACATTATATCGTTAGATATACACGTTTAAAACGTAATTAAGAATGCACTGTGTAGAATAAGTGTCTATGCTGTAACACAAATGCGTTGCGTCACAGCAATTATTTTGTATTTGAAGCATAACTGATCGGTTATTGGAGCCTTTTACTTTATAATGAAAAAATGGATTCGGCGGCGGTTCTAAAACGAACCACTTCTTTCGGCAATACTCTACTTAAACTTTATTAGTTGAATACATACGAAATGATTTTTAAATAACTTTTCTTAGAAATATTTTTTTTTGTAATAAAAAGATTTGTTGAATTTTTTAATTTAATTTATGAAATTTAAAATTATTATTTAGTAATTTTTAAATTCTACCTCATATACATATGTATATGGACATAACATACTAAAATTAAATTATTTTTATTGTTTTTGAACGCCCTATATTGGCTGCCACTTACATCAAATTATTTTAACGTATAATTTTAACATGATTTATATAATTTTATATGACAAATATATTTTATGGTAAAAAGTATACGATAAAATAACTTGCCTTGAAAAAATATGAAATGTCAATGAGTCCAAAAATATTAGTATACACAGTAAAAAAAAAATGAAAATTATTTTTTTAAATATTCTAATTCACATTGTAAATTTTTTATTTTCACCTCAATTTATTCCTTAACGAATTCCATCTGTAGTTGGTGATTTTCCTTCATTTGTTGTATTTCCAAAAGATTTTTCTCGTTTTGCTACGATTCTGTCACCAATTCCAACTTTTCTTCAGCTAAAGCTTGCCACTTGTCTGTCACCAAATTTTTCTTCTTCATTCTAAGACATAACAAGCTAAACATGCGGATCTTGGCAACTGTAGTATCACCAAGCTAGTAAGTAGAGGTGGTGTTTATCGCCACTGCTCTGGATACTGGTGAAGAACAAAGTACTCAATATACTAAAGGATGATGGTAATAATGCATCTGCGTATGCGGACGATTTAGCGATACTAGTTTCTGGCAAGCATCTTAGTTTTGTTTAGTTATAGTTTTAGTTTTTATTAGTTTTAGATAAAAAAACTTTTTTTAACAATAAATTACAATAATTTTATCTCAATAATTTTTTTTTACAATAATTTTTACAATATAAATTCGTTTAATGTTAAATCTTCCAAATGATTGTACGACAAATTTTCTTTTATATGCGTATAAATTAGTTTCTATTTTAATTTCATTTGGCATATTATTAAACATAATTAATCCTCTATTCAAAATAACATTTTGTGTTCTAACTAATCTAATTCTTTGAATTCTAAAATCATTTACATGATTTTAAATCTTAAATTTCTACTTCACATAATCAGCGAAATTAAATTGGAAGCTAAATGTCGAAGAAAGAGTCAAGAAGGCATATGTAGCTTTATTTTCTAGTAAAAAAATGTTGGTAAGAAAGGTTGGTTGAAGCCGCGCATAGCTCTATAGTTGTATACGGCCATAGTAAGACTAATTCTCACCTACGGTTTTATAGTATGGTGGCCAGCACTGGGAAAGGAGTATAACCGTACCAAGCTAGGTAGGGTCCAGAGGAGCGCATGTATAGGTGTTACGAGAGCGTTTCAATCAACGCCGAGGGATTCACTGAATGCAATCATCTACCTTCTCCCTCCTGACCATACATATCAAATACATATCTATTTGCAGTGCAGTCAGACTAAGACAAAGTGGGTCATGGCTGAATAAACCCTACGGCCATTGTAGTATCCTTGGCCTTATAAATTGACAGATTATACCATCCTCAAGATAATAATTTCAAGGTCCTCATACCATCCAGAGGGGAGTGGATGAACAATAATCCGCTGGATGCATATGACACTACAGTATTCACTGACGGTTCAAAGATGGACTGCGGCGTGGGTGCTGGTGTGTATTCGGAAGCACTAAATATTAGACAATCCTACAGACTACCATACAGCTCTAACGTATTCCAGGCATGTCAACCAGTAGGTGAAGCAAACCCTACTTGTAATAATGTTGCAATAGTATCAGACAGCCAGGTAGCTATCCTGGCACTAAAATCTTCATAAATATCCTCCAGACTAGTCGGCATGTGCGCGGCAGAGCTGGCGCGTCTGGGTATCGGATACAACGTTGAGCTACTCTGGATTCCTGGTCATAGGAACATCCCAGGGAACGAAATGGCCGATGAATTAGCGAGAGAGGGCTCCAACCTGGAGATTTCGCTAGAGGAACAGGTCAACCCTCCCATTAACACGGTAAAAAGATATTTACCTTCACCCCAAGCTAAACTCTACGTGGTTAGATCTAACCACTTGTAAAACAACCAAGAAAACCTGGGCGTTATACAATAAGAGTAAAACTGACAACCTCCCTCCTAAATATCTCCCGGAAAACATAGCCAGAACGGTAGCTACGGGGCACTGGCTCATTGGCGATTATTCCGCCAACTTGGCATCCCGTTCAACCACATATGCCGCACCTGCAAAGAACTGAGCGAAAAAGAAACGGTAACGCACTTCGTCTGTAAGCGCCCGGCGCTGGCTAGGGCCAGGTTCTGCTCTCTTGGTAGTTCTTTCCTCAAATACCTCAACGTCAAGTTTTTTCGTCTGTAAAAACTACCCCATCGTTACGAGAAAACAATGCCTTTGGTCACGCGAGTTAGTGGTAGCAAAATGGCGCAAATGCGCTACTCCACGTAAGCTGATATGGAGTCCGCCACTTGAACCAACACAACAAATTTTTCTTCTTCATTCGAAGACATAAAGATGGCTTGCTCGGCAGCTTGTTTGATATATAGTTATTCCATACTCTGCTCGATTTTTCTAAAATGTTTTATAATTATAACATAAAATATTAATTTTGTGTAAATTTTACTTTTTCTGGTACTGTTTTATATTTTCTCGAAGATACACGATCGCATCAATTACAAGATCCGACTCATTTATTAAAACTTCTAAGTTATAGTTTGAACCAGGGAACAATAAAATACAAAACATTAGATATTTTATAATTTTCATATTTTAAAACAATACTCACCATTGTTGTCAAAGACACCATCGGAATCATATAAAGAAGGTATGCCTTCTATTTGTTCACCAAGAAGATCATGTATAGTTTCATCTACTGAATTAATCTCAATGTTATTTGCAGGACCGCCACCTGTCAAATAAATTGATTTTTTCTCTTGGCAAATTTTTTTTTTAGTATTTTTTTAATATTGTCGTAGTGTTTCCTTAACACCATGGCACTGCGAAAAATTTAGTCGCTTTTATAATTGAATTCTTTTTCTAATTTTTGCCAAGCCATTTCTTTTTCACTCCAATGGATTCCATTAGTTTTTTTACAATCTATCACATTTTGGTTTTTTATCCTTGGTACATTGAAATTTCCATTTCTTGCCCACTAAAATTAGTAGTTCTTTTTTGTCCTCCATAATTATATATTTATACATATAAATTTATACTTTGAACACCGAATAAAAATTATTTTTTTCAAACTCAAATATAAATAAATAAACAATAACACACAAACAAACTCACAAATTTGAATGACAGTTGTCATATTTATGTTCCATTTCCATTATTTTCAATTATCGTGCACAATAATTCACATTTTTTGGTATATCTAAGCTTACGGAAAATTTTAACTGAGAAACCCAGTGAGCTTTAGTTGCAGGCTTAAGCTACACAATCGGTTTAGTTAAGCTTTAGCTTCCACTGTGAAATCACCCTAATGGCCGAAATTCGTTTGCGTTTTTTTGTTGCGTTGAAGCAAGTTTTGCTGCAAATATTATTTAGAGCAAATGGGTTTTCTATGTAACTAATTACATGGCTGCAACCATAGACACATACCTAGACAGTGCATTTCATATAACAAACATGAGCTGGATAAACTCATCATCTCGATAGATGGCGTTACGTGTAAAAATGTATGAAAGTATATCTAATAATTTTTCTTCATATATTTTTAAGATATACTTTATTTTACATAGGAACAAAAATATATTTTTGCTCTTTCAAATAGGAACAAAAATATATTCAATATGAATTTCTCATTTCTCAATGTGATTTTCTCATTATAGGTACATACACAGAATTTCCTCATCATTTAGGTGTATATGCATTTTTATAATTTATATTTCTTTCTTGTTCTTAGATATCTTGCTTGGAAAAAAAATATTACAAAAATTGTTTTTTTTTTATGTATCTGAAAAATTCTAAAGTATCAAATATATGTATATATAATTAGCTCGGATATCGGATTCAATTTCATTAATTTTATGTTTCATAAAAATACTTTCAAAATTTGATTGCGAGTAATGTACTTTTTAATTACCATGTTATGAGTGTGATGACTTTTCTAACCAATTTAGGTACCGGCAGATGACTTTTCTAACCAATTTAGGTACCGGCAAACAAACAGAGTGCCATCAATTCTTCAATTATATACCCTCAAAATAAATATTCCCTTGGTTACCTATATGTGGTATTTAAAACTAGATTATCATGCTTGATTGGATTTATTTGCTAGCGTGTTGACTGTACACCGAGATTCAGAAGGGCTAAATATTGAAAATTTCTAAAAACTTAGGTTGGAAATGTTGGGCGCTTTACTTTCGAAATTTGGAAACGCTTATAACTCAAATTAGATATCGATATTTTGAAAGTATATTAATTTACTGAAATTTCGGGACTTTCACACTGTATAACTGGGTTAGTCAGGTAATGATAAAAGAAAAAACTCTTTTTGAAAAATTAATATTCTTTTGGTTACCTATATACTTAAAGGCGTTAAGGTGCTAAAAAAATGAATAATATTAACGAAAATTGGAATTACCAAAAACTCAAAATAAAATAAAAAATAATTGAGGTAATAATACCAGTATATTAATTTTTACAAATAAATTAAAAAACAGGCAAAATTAATCATTAGGAAAATTAAAAGAAAATAGATCTACCTTATATTATTTTTATTTTAAAATCGTATAAAAACATTAAAAATTTAAAATTGTTATCTATTCTTGGATTATTTGTGAAAGATTCAAATCTTACTTGTGATATAAAACTTTAAAGTGTTTAATTTGAATTTTTTGTGGATTGTTTAATTTATAGAATTTACATCGTTTTTTTGCATAATATAATTTGTTATTTTTTTAATTAAAAATGCCGCGGAAAGTAAAGTGTAATGTTTGTAAAGAGCTATCAATTAAGTTTCCATCAAGAAAATATTTTAAAATTCCAAATGATGAAATTAAAAGAAAAAATGGCTTGAAATATTAGGTAAATATTATAAACAATAATTAAAATTCCACAATATTTTTATTTTTAGGAATTAATAACGAAAATATACCATCTTCATATGAAAGTTATGTATGCAACAAACATTTCGGAAGTGATATTTCAAGTAGAAAATTAAAAAAAGTCACCTTGCCAATAATTGACAATGGTTCTTCATTTAAAAAGAATACCAGTGATAAAACTTATCATAATGTTTTTAATCATAATGATATGTGTGCTACTGGTACTAGTAGTAATACAATTGAAGGCAATCAAAGTCAAAATAAAAATAGTGGTGATGAAAATATTGATATTTCCTTATTTGAAATTGAGGAGGAATCAAAATATTTCAGTTTGTGTACTGATAATGAAATTGATTGCGAAGAGTGTATGGAAAGTAAGCAATCAAAACAAATTCAAATTTTAAAAGTATTTTATTAAAAAAAAATAATGAAATCAAGTAACTATTGAAATACAAACGTGAAAGTAAATGTTTACGTGCACAATTGGTTAAAAAATCATTAAAAATTGAAGCATTAAAAAAAATCCAACCAGAGAATTTTTGAAAAAAATTATTCTTTGAAAAATGTTAATGCAATAACAAAAAATATTTGTAAGTTGTTTTTGAAAACAAACACCAACTATAATTTAGCTCGCCATCAATGTGTAAGTTTTCAAGATCAAATTGTCATGTTAAGCTTTCGCATCATACAACAATTCAAAGATGGGCATATTTTACAATGATTGAACCTGGACTAAACAATAAATTAATAAATGAAGTTAAAAAAACATTAAGCAATTGGAAGACAAGGAGAAAATATGTTCTTCATCTTTTGATGAGCTTGATATAAAAAAAGAGCTAATATACGACCAGAAGCATGATCAAATATTTGGTTTCGTAGATACTAACAATAAAAAGCGAACTATGCTTGCCAATAAAGCATGTTTTTTATGCTTCGAGGTGTATTCAAAAATTCGAAACAACCAATATGTTATTATTTGGCAAATAATGGACTAAAACATTTCCAATTAGAAGAAATTGTCAAAACGTTAATAATCAATCTTCAAAAGACATTGGGCATTAAAATAATTGCCATTGTAGCGGATCAAGGGTTAAACAATAGGAGCTGCTTCACTATACTGGGCATAAAAACAGAGCAACCATATTTTTTTTTTAATGGTGAAAAAATATTTGGAATATTTGATTTTCCCCATTTACTAAAATCTTGTAGAAACGTTTTAATAAGTGGTGATATTTCGTTTGGTTCATCTGGCCAGATTGCTTTTTTCAAGACAATAGAGAGTATTTATAGAACCGAACAAAATTCTACAACTAAAACATTATGTAAATTAACGAAAAAGCATTAATATCCCACAACTTTTGAAAAAATGTCAGTTACAGTAGCAGCGCATGCGCAACTATTGTCCAATACTACGGCAGCCAATTAATTAAAACAAAATATTCTACAATTTAATTAACATATTTTATATTTTAATATCTTTACTATAGATTTAGAAATGGATACCACTTTAGACATGGAAACAGACTATGAAGACGAGCATAATAATAACAACATCGACATTGACCAAAAAGAAGTTCAAACTAGAAGTAAAAAAGGAAAAATGAAAATTTAAAATTATTTTTGAAATAGCGCATACTAGTGCCATCTGTTGAACATTATATCGTTAGATATACACGTTTAAAACGTAATTAAGAATGCACTGTGTAGAATAAGTGTCTATGCTGTAACACAAATGCGTTGCGTCACAGCAATTATTTTGTATTTGAAGCATAACTGATCGGTTATTGGAGCCTTTTACTTTATAATGAAAAAATGGATTCGGCGGCGGTTCTAAAACGAACCACTTCTTTCGGCAATACTCTACTTAAACTTTATTAGTTGAATACATACGAAATGATTTTTAAATAACTTTTCTTAGAAATATTTTTTTTTGTAATAAAAAGATTTGTTGAATTTTTTAATTTAATTTATGAAATTTAAAATTATTATTTAGTAATTTTTAAATTCTACCTCATATACATATGTATATGGACATAACATACTAAAATTAAATTATTTTTATTGTTTTTGAACGCCCTATATTGGCTGCCACTTACATCAAATTATTTTAACGTATAATTTTAACATGATTTATATAATTTTATATGACAAATATATTTTATGGTAAAAAGTATACGATAAAATAACTTGCCTTGAAAAAATATGAAATGTCAATGAGTCCAAAAATATTAGTATACACAGTAAAAAAAAAATGAAAATTATTTTTTTAAATATTCTAATTCACATTGTAAATTTTTTATTTTCACCTCAATTTATTCCTTAACGAATTCCATCTGTAGTTGGTGATTTTCCTTCATTTGTTGTATTTCCAAAAGATTTTTCTCGTTTTGCTACGATTCTGTCACCAATTCCAACTTTTCTTCAGCTAAAGCTTGCCACTTGTCTGTCACCAAATTTTTCTTCTTCATTCTAAGACATAACAAGCTAAACATGCGGATCTTGGCAACTGTAGTATCACCAAGCTAGTAAGTAGAGGTGGTGTTTATCGCCACTGCTCTGGATACTGGTGAAGAACAAAGTACTCAATATACTAAAGGATGATGGTAATAATGCATCTGCGTATGCGGACGATTTAGCGATACTAGTTTCTGGCAAGCATCTTAGTTTTGTTTAGTTATAGTTTTAGTTTTTATTAGTTTTAGATAAAAAAACTTTTTTTAACAATAAATTACAATAATTTTATCTCAATAATTTTTTTTTACAATAATTTTTACAATATAAATTCGTTTAATGTTAAATCTTCCAAATGATTGTACGACAAATTTTCTTTTATATGCGTATAAATTAGTTTCTATTTTAATTTCATTTGGCATATTATTAAACATAATTAATCCTCTATTCAAAATAACATTTTGTGTTCTAACTAATCTAATTCTTTGAATTCTAAAATCATTTACATGATTTTAAATCTTAAATTTCTACTTCACATAATCAGCGAAATTAAATTGGAAGCTAAATGTCGAAGAAAGAGTCAAGAAGGCATATGTAGCTTTATTTTCTAGTAAAAAAATGTTGGTAAGAAAGGTTGGTTGAAGCCGCGCATAGCTCTATAGTTGTATACGGCCATAGTAAGACTAATTCTCACCTACGGTTTTATAGTATGGTGGCCAGCACTGGGAAAGGAGTATAACCGTACCAAGCTAGGTAGGGTCCAGAGGAGCGCATGTATAGGTGTTACGAGAGCGTTTCAATCAACGCCGAGGGATTCACTGAATGCAATCATCTACCTTCTCCCTCCTGACCATACATATCAAATACATATCTATTTGCAGTGCAGTCAGACTAAGACAAAGTGGGTCATGGCTGAATA
Source organism: Rhamphomyia laevipes (assembly GCA_963920725.1). Classification (NCBI taxonomy): domain Eukaryota; kingdom Metazoa; phylum Arthropoda; class Insecta; order Diptera; family Empididae; genus Rhamphomyia; species Rhamphomyia laevipes. The sequence continues at coordinate 102,749,101 of OY987255.1, forward strand.
AACCCTACGGCCATTGTAGTATCCTTGGCCTTATAAATTGACAGATTATACCATCCTCAAGATAATAATTTCAAGGTCCTCATACCATCCAGAGGGGAGTGGATGAACAATAATCCGCTGGATGCATATGACACTACAGTATTCACTGACGGTTCAAAGATGGACTGCGGCGTGGGTGCTGGTGTGTATTCGGAAGCACTAAATATTAGACAATCCTACAGACTACCATACAGCTCTAACGTATTCCAGGCATGTCAACCAGTAGGTGAAGCAAACCCTACTTGTAATAATGTTGCAATAGTATCAGACAGCCAGGTAGCTATCCTGGCACTAAAATCTTCATAAATATCCTCCAGACTAGTCGGCATGTGCGCGGCAGAGCTGGCGCGTCTGGGTATCGGATACAACGTTGAGCTACTCTGGATTCCTGGTCATAGGAACATCCCAGGGAACGAAATGGCCGATGAATTAGCGAGAGAGGGCTCCAACCTGGAGATTTCGCTAGAGGAACAGGTCAACCCTCCCATTAACACGGTAAAAAGATATTTACCTTCACCCCAAGCTAAACTCTACGTGGTTAGATCTAACCACTTGTAAAACAACCAAGAAAACCTGGGCGTTATACAATAAGAGTAAAACTGACAACCTCCCTCCTAAATATCTCCCGGAAAACATAGCCAGAACGGTAGCTACGGGGCACTGGCTCATTGGCGATTATTCCGCCAACTTGGCATCCCGTTCAACCACATATGCCGCACCTGCAAAGAACTGAGCGAAAAAGAAACGGTAACGCACTTCGTCTGTAAGCGCCCGGCGCTGGCTAGGGCCAGGTTCTGCTCTCTTGGTAGTTCTTTCCTCAAATACCTCAACGTCAAGTTTTTTCGTCTGTAAAAACTACCCCATCGTTACGAGAAAACAATGCCTTTGGTCACGCGAGTTAGTGGTAGCAAAATGGCGCAAATGCGCTACTCCACGTAAGCTGATATGGAGTCCGCCACTTGAACCAACACAACAAATTTTTCTTCTTCATTCGAAGACATAAAGATGGCTTGCTCGGCAGCTTGTTTGATATATAGTTATTCCATACTCTGCTCGATTTTTCTAAAATGTTTTATAATTATAACATAAAATATTAATTTTGTGTAAATTTTACTTTTTCTGGTACTGTTTTATATTTTCTCGAAGATACACGATCGCATCAATTACAAGATCCGACTCATTTATTAAAACTTCTAAGTTATAGTTTGAACCAGGGAACAATAAAATACAAAACATTAGATATTTTATAATTTTCATATTTTAAAACAATACTCACCATTGTTGTCAAAGACACCATCGGAATCATATAAAGAAGGTATGCCTTCTATTTGTTCACCAAGAAGATCATGTATAGTTTCATCTACTGAATTAATCTCAATGTTATTTGCAGGACCGCCACCTGTCAAATAAATTGATTTTTTCTCTTGGCAAATTTTTTTTTTAGTATTTTTTTAATATTGTCGTAGTGTTTCCTTAACACCATGGCACTGCGAAAAATTTAGTCGCTTTTATAATTGAATTCTTTTTCTAATTTTTGCCAAGCCATTTCTTTTTCACTCCAATGGATTCCATTAGTTTTTTTACAATCTATCACATTTTGGTTTTTTATCCTTGGTACATTGAAATTTCCATTTCTTGCCCACTAAAATTAGTAGTTCTTTTTTGTCCTCCATAATTATATATTTATACATATAAATTTATACTTTGAACACCGAATAAAAATTATTTTTTTCAAACTCAAAAATAAATAAATAAACAATAACACACAAACAAACTCACAAATTTGAATGACAGTTGTCATATTTATGTTCCATTTCCATTATTTTCAATTACCTTGCACAATAATTCACATTTTTTGGTATATCTAAGCTTACGGAAAATTTTAACTGAGAAACCCAGTGAGCTTTAGTTGCAGGCTTAAACTACACAATCGGTTTAGTTAAGCTTTAGCATCCACTGTGAAATCACCCTAATGGCCGAAATTCGTTTGCGTTTTTTTGTTGCGTTGAAGCAAGTTTTGCTGCAAATATTATTTAGAGCAAATGGGTTTTCTATGTAACTAATTACATGGCTGCAACCATAGACACATACCTAGACAGTGCATTTCATATAACAAACATAAGCTGGATAAACTCATCATCTCGATAGATGGCGTTACGTGTAAAAATGTATGAAAGTATATCTAATAATTTTTCTTCATATATTTTTAAGATATACTTTATTTTACATAGGTACAAAAATATATTTTTGCTCTTTCAAATAGGAACAAAAATATATTCAATATGAATTTCTCATTTCTCAATGTCATTTTCTCATTATAGGTACATACACAGAATTTCCTCATCATTTAGGTGTATATGCATTTTTATAATTTTTATTTCTTTCTTGTTCTTAGATATCTTGCTTGGAAAAAAAATATTACAAAAATTGTTTTTTTATGTATCTGAAAAATTCTAAAGAATCAAATATATGTATATATAATTAGCTCGGATATCGGATTCAATTTCATTAATTTTATGTTTCATAAAAATACTTTCAAAATTTGATTGCGAGTAATGTACTTTTTAATTACCATGTTATGAGTGTGATGACTTTTCTAACCAATTTAGGTACCGGCAGATGACTTTTCTAACAAAAAAGTACCGCCAAACAAACAGAGTGCCATCAATACTTCAATTATATACCCTCAAAATAAATATTCCCTTGGTTACCTATATGTGGTATTTAAAACTAGATTATCATGCTTGATTGGATTTATTTGTTAGCGTGTTGACTGTACACCGAGATTCAGAAGGACTAAATATTGAAAATTTCTAAAAACTTAGGTTGGAAATGTTGGGCGCTTTACTTTCGAAATTTGGAAACGCTTATAACTCAAATTAGATATCGATATTTTGAAAGTATATTAATTTACTGAAATTTCGGGACTTTCACACTGTATAACTGGGTTAGTCAGGTAATGATAAAAGAAAATACTCTTTTTGAAAAATTAATATTCTTTTGGTTACCTATATACTTAAAGGCGTTAAGGTGCTAAAAAAATGAATAATATTAACGAAAATTGGAATTACCAAAAACTCAAAATAAAATAAAAAATAATTGAGGTAATAATACCAGTATATTAATTTTTACAAATAAACTAAAAAACAGGCAAAATTAATCATTAGGAAAATTAAAAGAAAATAGTGGCAATATATAGATCTACCTTATATTATTTTTATTTTAAAATCGTATAAAAACATTAAAAATTTAAAATTGTTATCTATTCTTGGATTATTTGTGAAAGATTCAAATCTTACTTGTGATATAAAACTTAAAAATGTTTAATTTGAATTTTTTGTGGATTGTTTAATTTATAGAATTTACATCGTTTTTTTGCATAATATAATTTGTTATTTTTTTAATTAAAAATGCCGCGGAAAGTAAAGTGTAATGTTTGTAAAGAGCTATCAATTAAGTTTCCATCAAGAAAATATTTTAAAATTCCAAATGATTAAATTGAAAGAAAAAATGGCTTGAAATATTAGGTAAATATTATAAACAATAATTAAAATTCCACAATATTTTTATTTTTTTTATTTTTAGGAATTAATAACGAAAATATACCATCTTCATATGAAAGTTATGTATGCAACAAACATTTCAGAAGTGATATTTCAAGTAGAAAATTAAAAAAAGTCACCTTGCCAATAATTGACAATGGTTCTTCATTTAAAAAGAATACCAGTGATAAAACTTATCATAATGTTTTTAATCATAATGAAATGTGTGCTGCTGGTACTAGTAGTAATACAATTGATGAAAATATTGATATTTCCTTATATATTGATATTTCAGTTTGTGTACTGATAATGAAATTGATTGCGAAGAGTGTATGGAAAGTAAGCAATCAAAACAAATTCAAATTTTAAACAGTATTTTATTAAAAAAAAATAACGAAATCAAGTAACGATTGAAATACAAACGTGAAAGTAAATGTTTACGTGCACAATTGGTTAAAAAAATCATTAAAAATTGAAGCATTAAAAAAAATCCAACCAGAGAATTTTTGAAAAAAAATATTCTTTGAAAAATGTTAATGCAATAACAAAAAATATTTGTAAGTTGTTTTTGAAAACAAACACCAACTATAATTTAGCTGACATATATATGGCTCAAAATTTATATTTGCGCTCGCCATCAATGTGTAAGGTTTCAAGATCAAATTTTTTTATTTTTTTTTATTTTTTAAGATCTTTATTTCCTTCAGATATTTAAAAGTATAACATATTTATTACAAAATTACTAATTTTTTATTTTATTTTTTTACTTAAAAATAGTTAAAGAAAATAGTTATAAGGCATTCTATATTAAATAATAGAGACGAATGCCCATTCAAAAAATTAAATATAAAAAACTGTTTGTAATGGGGTGTAAAATAATATTAAGTGAAAAATTAATTCAAAAAATTAAATTAGAAAGAAAAAAAAAATTACTTTATCAATTCAATCAAAACAAAAACAATAAAAATTTAAAATGAATTTAGTTCCAATTCCAAACATACTACAATTTTTTCCCCTACACCAAAATAAAAAGAAAAATTATACTTAAAATAATAAAAATAATGATTTAAATAAAAATAATAATAATAATAATAAACCAGCATATCATTAAGTAGAAATATATATATTATATATAATGATTACGTATACCTCATACAACGACATTCAGTAAAGATTCAATTTCACTATGATCAAAATTAAATAGCCATTTTTTTACAACAATTAGAAATTTAGATAAAACACGAATTCCTCTAAATACTACCGGTAATTTATTAAACAATCTGGGTGCAGTAATGTTAAAAAATCTACTAAAGTGTGTAGAGTGAAATCTTGGAATCATTGCCATATATCTATTGTTATATATAAAAAGACTAACTTGTGTTGTAAAAGGACTAAGTAAACTCGAAAATGCTATAATTTTTAGCCTTTTATGTAAAGAAATTTAACTTTATAATTTTTTTCAAGACACTACAAAATCAATTATATTATTCAATTTACTAATATATATTACTAATTTTTTTCTAACTTACAACTTATACGATTTTTATCTTATTTTTTCATTCCCTTTTTGATATATATTTTTTTTAGATAATTACATGCCTTGGAATATTGTTGCTCGATTAGTTTTAGTGTTTTTTTTCTTTAAAAGAATATTAATTTTTCTTAATCGAAATCTTAGCAATAATATCAATGAATATTTAATTATATTGTCAATGTGGCTGTGGCATTCAATTAGATGTTCGGGAAGATTATTATTTACTATTGTTTGCAGCTTCTGTACCACACCAATTTCATGTTGTATATTTTCAATATTTTTTTCAAATATATTAATTATATATTTCGATAAATTTTCAAATTTAATACTTGGAATTTTTAAGCCTCCGTAATTTTTATTTAAATTAGGATTAGATGATTCGTATGCTTTCATTTTAATAAATATATCATTTTTACGTAATGAATTTTCACTTTCGTTCATGTAGCTAGTACAAGTTTCGCAGTTCTGTTTGTTAAAATGATGAACAATATATCCTGTTAAATATAATACGGCACAGTCCTTTATTTTTTCAGAATCTGACATTGAATCAAAATCAATTGAATTTATAAAATTAGTTGTATCATTAGCTGAATCTATTTCTTCATGTGAGCTCATTGACAAAGAATCTAATGTACTTATTTGATCTGTTGAAATATTTTCAAAATTTGTGATAGTTTCTGTATTTGAATCAAAATACCCAGAAGTTTCTGGTGAAACAAAATTTTGAAAAAAAGTTTGCTTAAAATTTCTGCAGAATCGAAAAGTTGATGGATTGAATTCGTAAGATCCTCTATTATTCCTAATAATTGAAATAAAATTTTCTATGGGATCTTGATTTAAATGTGATGTAATTAAAAATGATTGTTGATCCGACAAAAGATTACTCCAAAGGCCTTCAATACCAACTAAAGTTTGAATTAATCCACTAAAGCAATAAGGAGTTTTCATTTTGCCAGTATGACGCCAATTTTCAATTCTTTTTTTTGATTTACATAAATTTAATAAAATATTTGGTTGCTCTCCAGAAATTGCACATTTATGTGGATTGTTAGAATATTTTGAAAAACTATTTAAATTGTCAAATAAAATATTGAGTTCTTCTAAAAACTCTGCTGTTGATATTGCAATTTGTTTTTCTTTTGCGTCTTTAAAGCAGTCTAATTGTATTGCAGTTTTTAAAGCTGCACAAACGTTATTACTAAAAATTTGTGTAGCTAACTTCACAGATAACTTATCAAAAGAATCTGGCTTTATATGTTTGTCAGTAAGTTTATGTAAAATCTTTATAAAACCTAAGTCTAAACTATATAATTTTTCCAAAATTTTCCAAGAAGCAGTTTTATTATTATCAAAAATGATTTCACTCTTCAACAAACAGTTACGCACGCTTTTAAAGAGGTGTGGTGCGTCAAATAAAAATGTAATTGGTTTTCTATTACCTAAAATGTCAACACTAGGTTGGTTCATTGTAACACCAAGTATTTTCAAAGCAGCGCGATTTGTACTACCCTGATCACAAGTTGAAGCAACTATTTGAAAACCAATGTTTTGAATCACATTTACACTTTCTTTTATAATTGAAGCAAGCTCAGATCCATTTGGAGATCCTATAAAATAAGCTATTGCTTGTTTCCAATTACGATTTAAACCACGAATCATTATAATTAGTGCACTAGACGAAATTGAGTTTTTCCTACCAATTGAACCGAAATCGACAAATCCATAAACTAAATCTGTTTTACAACAGTATTCTAGTTCCATTTTGGTGCTCAATTCATCAAATAATAATACGCATTTTCTCTCCATATTATTCATATCTTCTATTTTTTTTTTTAATAACGATATTATTTGCATTGAAAAACCTGTGGAAATTGTAAATAATGAATGCCAATGGAATATTGTTTTTACACTAGGCAGTTGAAATTCATTTTGTAACATATGCCGATAGCAAGTTGAAGATTTGTAGTATAAACCCAAAAAAAGTGTTTTTTCATCAGAAGTCCAATGTCCCTTTTGTTTGTGAAAAATTTGAGCGTTCACAAAAGTTTTAACAATATTTTTTCCTTCAAGTTTTTCATTTATAAAATCTTTTACTTTATTTTCAAATGTAACTAACTTTTGTTTTTCCGTTTGTTTTGGACTTTTGAAAATATGTTTAGAAAAACATCTTGAAGTAGAGGGCTCATTTCTTAAAACTGCATAACTGTACCGGTTAGGAGATGGGAATTGTGCTTCATTTATCGAAATATTATCTAATTCTGAAGGAGTTGGAAGACTATAGTCTCTACTATATGTTTTTGGATTTTCCTCTCTTTTAACCCTATAGGGAAATTCTTTATCAACTTCCAATTCAGCATCCATATTACTAGATAAATTTTCTACCGAGCTAAGAGGTATATTTTTCTTCACAATTTTATATTTTATTTTATTTTTAATAATAACTTGACAGTTTTCATCAGTACCTATATCATCACATTTACAAATTGGAACAAATGGTTTAGGAACTGCAGTTTTTTTTAAAAATTTCCAATTTTGATTTATTTTAATATCATGGTCCCAAAAATGTTTTTCGCAGAAAATTGCACGTTTATTAAATTCATTTTTATTACCTGAATGTTTAACCCAAACAACTTTTCGATTATCTTGAGGCAATTTAAAAAACGTTAAATAACAGCTTGGTACATATCTATTATTGCATTTTTTATAGAAACAATACGTCATAATTAAAGCTATACGAATGCATTAAAAAATGGTGTGTCTTAATAATACAAACTAAAATTTATATTTTTTTAATATTTTATAAAAACTTACTTCAAATGATATTTTCTTTCTAATTCCTAATTTTATTTCCAAAGATTATTTAAATTTAATTTTAGCAAATTTATTACATATATTTATTAATTTATTTCCACTTTATTATACTTTACTTTTATTTTAAAATAACTTATTTATGTTTGTATGCTGTGTTTACATTTTAAAAGACATATAGATTTTTTTTTCATAATGTATCACTAAAGCTTTAATAGTGACTTAAAAAAAAAAAAAATTCATTCATAATTTTTCTTCTCTATTAGAAGAAAAGCTATTTTCTTAATTAGGTAAATTAACCAGGGTTTGAGCCTGAGATTTTCGCAGCGACATCTACTCAAAATGATTCTCGGTCGCGAATTACAAAAAAAGTCATGATTAGACAACTATATATAAATAAACAATGATATAACTCTATTTTGATAAAAAACACCACGAATAAAAAATACTTTTAATGTTTTAAAATAGAATAAATGTCTAATTGGTAGAATTTTTAATCTGTTGAACAATACAAAACTTTTCTGACCACGATTTTTTTTACATATAATTCTTACAACATGTTTCTGCGCTATGAGCAGCAGCTGTATTTTGTTATAGTAACAACCACCCCAGCAAACTATACCATATTGTAATTTAGATTGTACCAAACTGTAATAAATCATAATTAGTAATTTTTCAGTACAGAATTTACTTAGATGATAAAAATTCCGTACTGTACATAAGAAATAGTTTTTTTAAACTAACAGTATGGTCAAACCAATTTAATTTACAATCAATTAAGATACCTAAATATTTAAAAGAATCTACAACTTCAATATTAAAACAGCTTGGAGAACAATTCATATTATCACAAAAAGATACATCATTTATTGCGTAGGAACTACAATTACAAGAAACCAAATACTTCTTACAACCAGAAGAATGAAACACAAAATTGTAATCAATTTGTAAATTACTTGATATATTAAAAAACATTAATTTAGTTTTACTACTTAAAATAAGTTAATGTTTCCCAAACCACTTTCTAAGTATGTCTAGATCATATCAGCTACCAAATTAAGCAAGCTAGCACTACCATATGCACAAGCTAGATTATCTGCAAAAGCATTAATTTTAGATTTGAAATCTAGCTTTAATAAAGAATTTAAAAAAATTAAAAACAGAATCGGGCCCAGTACTGAACCTTGCGGAACACCAATCTTGATTTCTTTTAGCTCACTGTAACTACCAGATATTTTTACACGTTGAGTTCTAGAACTAAGGTACGAACTAAACCAATCAAAAATAAACCCTCTGAAAGATCTACCCTCCCGGAAACCAAACTGATTATTGCTGAAGAAATTAATTTTATTTAAAAAATCTAGCATACGCTTTTTAATTGTTTTTTCAAATAATTTAGCAAAAGAAGGTAAAATCGAGATTGGCCTATAATTATTAATATTGCAACGATCGCCTTTTTTAAAAAGAGGAATAACTTCTGCTGATTTTAGTGCAGAAGGAAAAATACCAGAATAAATGCTTTTGTTAAAAATATATGCAAGAACATCAACAATATTGTGTGCGATTTTTTTTATTGTTGTAATTGAGATACCATCAACTGTACATGAATTCGATTTTTTCATAGCCAAAATTATATTAAATAACTCTGACGGCAATATAGGGTCAAAACAGAAACTATTACAGTGAACATTATCATCAACAAGATCAAAATTACAAGAATTACAGTTATTAGTACAATTACTAGGAATTAAATTTTCAGAAATAGAGACAAAAAAATTATTAAAACAATTAGCAATCTGATCGGAATCGGTGATTTTAGTATTATCTATGTCCAATTCAATATTAATGTTTCTATCAGGAACCCTATTTAAAATGGTATTAACCACACGCCACTGCCCTCTAATATTTCCTAGATTTTTGGTAAATTCATTTTCAAAAAACTTATCACGACACTTAGGAATTTCGGTTTTCAATTCAGAACATAATTTTAAATAATAATTTTTTAATCTAGCATTTAGAGGATGCTTAATTAATTTTTTCCTAATGTTTTTTTTTCAGATATTTTATCTAATAATTTATCTGACAACCATGGTTTAATTTTTTTATTTTTACTATTAGGAATGTTTTGGTCACAACAATCATTTATAATATTTTTCAAAGTTAAAAGAAAATTATCATAAGCTACAGAAACATTGTTTTCTGAATAAACGTTTTCCCAAAATTCACATAGCAGTAAAGAATTTAATTGCGTAAAATCAATTTTTTTATGATGTTCTATTGGAGCATTTTTCCTATTAGAAATATGTTTAGAAATATTCGTTAAAATGAAACCTGTCATACAGTGATCAGTGATTTTAAAATCAAATATACAATTTTTATATGAAAATTTCTGATCATTAGAAAAACGAACAAATATGTGGTCCAGACATTTTCCAGATACACCACGAGTAGATTCATTTATAACACTATTTAGGCCATTAGTTGCCATAAGAAATAAATATTTATCCACTATTTGAGATTTTTCTAAAATATCTAAATTAAAATCACCCACCAAAATTAGGTTTCTATTTTTATCTTTGCTCAACAGATCAGCAAATTTATTTAAAAAAACTTCTTTATCGAAACTATTTTGTAACCGATAAACACACATAAATACTAATTTTTCGTTTTCGATATTGCATTGTCATGTTAAGCTTCCGCATCATACAACAATTCAAAGATGGGCATATTTTACAATGATTGAACCTGGACTAAACAATAAATTAATAAATGAAGTTAAAAAAACATTAAGCAATTGGAAGACAAGGACAAAATATGTTCTTTATCTTTTGATGAGCTTGATATAAAAAAAGAGCTAATATACGACCAGAAGCATGGGTTTCGAAGATGCTAACAATAAAAAAGGAACTATGCTTGCCAATAAAGCATGTTTTTTATGCTTCGAGGTGTATTCAAAAATTCGAAACAACCAATATGTTATTATTTGGCAAATAATGGACTAAAAGGTTTCGAATTAGAAAAAATTGTCAAAACGTTAATAATCAATCTTCAAAAGACATTGGGCATTAAAATAATTGCCATTGTAGCGGATCAAGGGTTAAACAATAGGAGCTGCTTCACTAAACTGGGCATAAAAACAGTGCAACTATATTTTTTTTTAAATGGTGAAAAAATATTTGGAATATTTGATTTTCCCCATTTACTAAAATCTTGTAGAAACGTTTTAATAAGTGATGATATTTCGTTTGGTTCATCTGACCAGATTGCTTCTTTCAAGACAATAGAGAGTATTTATAGAACCGAACAAAATTCTACAACTAAAACATTATGTGTTAAACTATATAAAAATTTAGGTAATATGATTACTATGCTTATTATGCTTATTTAGCTAATTATTATTATTATGGGAAAATATAAAATTTTACTTTATAATATTAAAATTTAATTTACATTATTAGAATTAATGTTAATATTATCAAATTTATTATTTTCACACGGTATATGTTTATATATGTATTACACCCTCAATCTCTTAAAAAAATTTTTTGGTCAAAACAAAATTTTTTATAATGTTATATTTTCTACCTTAATATTTAATCGTATATATATTTATTTGTTTATATTTAATTTATTTTAAGATGCTAATTTTGTTAATATGCTTAATAATAATTTGTAAATTGTTTTTTAAAAAATATTAGAATTTATTTTGTATTTATTCATTTTGTTTCTTAGTTATTTTTAGCCTATTATTATGTATTTCTTTAATTTCATTTTCTATTTTTATTTTAGAATTTACACCATTTAATTCTATGACCTCATACGGTCCTTTGTATGGTGGTTCTAATTTTTTACGACTACCTACTTTCAACCAAACAAAATCTCCTACGGATACTTGCAAATGGTTCGTGGTTTTGTCAAATAATTGTTTGCGTTTTGCTTTAGCTATGTCTAATAAATTTTTTGCTTTTATTTGAGCTTTTTGTAAACGAAATCTTAGTTCTTCTGCGTAATTTTCGATATTATAAATTGGTACATTATATGCTAACTTTTCATATGTTGGTAAACCAGCTAATCTCCCAAAAATAAGTTCATATGGTGATATTTCTGTGTCTGTATGTGGTGTGGTGTTATAGCTAAATACATAATATGGTATCCATTTATCCCAATTGAATTCTTCTGTAAAGGATAACAAGTATTCATTTAATACCCTATGGTTTCTTTCTATCGATCCTAATGTTTCATGATGGTATGGTGTTGATTTGGGATGATTAATTTCGAAAAATGAACATACATTTTTAAATATTTCATTCACAAATTCTGTTCCTAAATCAGTTTTTAAAGTATTAAAACTACCATACCTCAGTATGAATTGTTCCACTAATGCTTTAGCAATTGTTTGTGCCTCTTTTTTCTCTAAAGGTATCGCTTCTATATATTTAGTTAACTCACATTGTATTGTTAAAATATATCTATAATTATTTGATATTCTTAATGGTCCTACTGTATCTAACGAAATTATTTCAAAACTTCTAGTTGGTGTTGGAGTGATTATCAATTTTTCTTTAGTGTGTCTCGTTTGTTTATTTTTTGCGCATGATTTACAATTATTTTCATATTGTTTTACCATTTTGTTCATATTTTTCCAAATATACCTTTGTTTTATTTTGTTAATAGTTCTTTTTACTCCTGTGTGTCCTCCTGAATGAGCTGAATCGTGGAATTCCTTTATTATATTATTTCTTCTGACGACGTCTCTTCAATGTTTATTGGCGCATTATATATCATTATTTTTAAGTTTGTTTGCATATTCTTATTTAATTTATTAAAGATATCTTTAAATTTATTTATATTTATATATTTAAATATTTCATCATTATTTTTCATTGCTAGTGTTCGAGCGGCTACAACACCATTCTACCTACAGCATCATTGAGCCGTCACTCATGCTTTTTTTTCGAACATTAATTATTTTATATTCTATTAATTTTTCTAATGTTCTCAATTAGAAATTCTTATTAATTACAATTGATCTTTACTTTCAATTACGGTACAATCACCTCATTAATTTTCGAAAGAGCATGAGTGACCGCTCAATTATATAATCGAGTCTTTATCCAGATTCGGCCTCTTCTGTTTCAAAACTTGATCGAGTCAACACGTAAAATTTAAATTTAAAGAAAAAGCGTATATAGTATTGGAAAGTATTTTTGTATCGGTATTTATTTTTATATCTAAAAATTACAATTTGTTAATCATAATAAAACAAAAAAATAATATATATCGGGATTTAATTTAATCTTGCAAAATTTGTGAATAATATTAATAATCTCGCTTGTTCATTTTTTCTTAAAATATAAAAAAAAAAAAAACAATATATAATTTCATTATATACAAAAAAAAAACTAAATATAAAAAAAAAGGTGTAACAACAAAAAGTGTGTTTTATTTTCAAACAAGGTGTTATAATTGCCTGTTCCCCTACAATAGTGAACCCCCAGGTTTCATCGCCGAAACATTTGGTCCTTCGACGGTAAAGGAGAGCAGTCAGTTACATCATCAAAATTTTTCAACATCACGTGGCCCCAAGCGCGTGAAAGAACATCAAATTTATCAACATCACGTGGCCCCAAGCGCGTGAAAGAACATCCAATTTTTCAACATCACGTGGCCCCAAGCGCGTGAAAGAACATCAAATTTTTCAACATCACGTGGCCCCAAGCGCGTGAAAGAACATCAAATTTATCAACATCACGTGGCCCCAAGCGCGTGAAACAACATCAACTTTTTCAAGATCACGTGGCCCCATGCGCGTGAAAAAAGTTATTTAAAATATCCACATTACGCGGCCCTAAGCGCGTAAGAATCATCGCTTTAGAACATCTCATCATTTATCATAATCATTTTACCATCATCATCAACTCAGAATATCATCATTCGACATTGTCAAGAAAAGTACACAAGTAGGTGAAACTATATTTGTAGTGCAAAAATAAAATATAATAAATACCCCATTCAACTGTGCCATAAATTATATATAACAAAAATTTAAAATAAAAAAAAAAAATAAAAAAAAAAGATTACACAAAATTTTTATATACAAAAATTATTGCATTTTTTATTAGTGTGCGTGGTGTCGGTTGCATTTTTGATTAGATTTTTTCTTACTTTCCTTTTGTGACATACAAAAAAAAAACAGAGTATTTTTATCATATTTGTGATAAAAACAATGTAAGAAAATATTTTTTGACAGGTTGAATGAATTGTTTAATATAGTCATTACAAAAACTATATTAAAAAATTGAAAATATCCCTAAATTAGTCATATTTATGATTATTGCTGAAAAGTAGTTTTATTTGTTGTTGATGATATTATTGATTTGGTAAAAATTTTTTTGTTCTATAAATTTTTATTCTACTATTAACTTCATAAATTATAAAAAATTTGCATATACAAAAATAGATATTATTTTAATTGTTAAAATTGAATTTCAAGTAAAAAGTGGGGTGATAATTAATAATAGTTACATAAATATAAGTTGAATTTAATTTTAAAACAAAAATTAACTTATATTTAGCATTTTACAGATATTGTGGTGAAAGACAATTTAAAAAATTTTAATTGTGAAAATATTTTCGGGAAAATTAATTTTAATACATTGCCCTCGTACTTGGAATATTTTTTTTTTCATACTTATATATGTACCACTACACATTTACATTTTTTTTAGTGGTCAATATATATAATATTCGTAAATGATATACAAGGTTTTCCAAGTAATTATTTTTTTTGGTATATATAAAGAAAATATAATATTTGTATATAACATACAAATTTTTCATAGTAAATATTTTCTATTTATGTAAAAAATAAGGATTGATATGATATACGGATTTCTCAGTGTAAATTTATCTCTATATGAAAAAATAAATATCGTAAATTATATGCAAATTTTTTAGAATACATTTTCCATATACAAAAACAATTTTTTTAATACATAATAAATCAGGGAGCGATTATTGAATTTGAGTGTACATAATTAAACTCATATTGATTTATATTTGTTGGCTCGCGTATAAGAATACATTGCGCAGTTTTCAAAACTGTGCGAATCTACTATATTAAGAACTGCATTTTTTTTCTTTGTACAGTTTTCTTGGTACAGTTCAAACCATACTTTGTACAATTTTCTTTGTACAGTTTTCTTGGTACAGTTCAAACCATACTTTGTACAATTTTCTTGGTACAGTTTTCTTGGTACAGTTCAAACCATACTGTACAAGCTAGTATACATTTTGCAAAGAATTGCACAGTTCTTAGAACTGCCCTTTCTTATATTTTTATTTATTAATGCTGATAGTACAGTTTTTCAACAATTTTCAATTAATTACATAAGATTGTTATAGATTTTATATTAGGTTTTTATTTTTTACTTCAATATATATTTTTTTTGATACACTGTGAAAAATTAAATAATAATTAAAGTAGTTATATAGACACTTACAGTAACCTGAATTTTGTGGTGTATTAAAAAATTATATAATTTTACGGGTGTTATTTACGTACACTGTAAAGAAAAATTTCAAATTGAATTTTTTTGAAGTTTTTTAATTGAATTTTTTTTTTAAGTTTAAAGTTTTTTCGGTTATAAGAAACACTTTTGGAACAAATATAATTCATATTGTAACATTTTTAGTTATTTTCGGATTTTAAATTTTTTTCTGAAATTTTTCCAATATACTAGAACAGTACTGGCATATTTTCATACCACTATAGTATAAAGGCATCGAAATTTAAAAATATTTTTTTTATAATAATCAAGAGTCATATTTGTTGAAGAATTATACATTTAGCATTTCCATACTACAAAATGGAACAATATAATACTTTCGTCATTGCGTTCACTGCGTACCAAGACACGGTTAGCTACACACCGTCGAAAGATTTTGACAGCCTCTCACACGGGACATTAATAGCACAAAAGGCCGTGATAAGTGAGGAATGGGCTGATTTAAAAGCAGCTCACAAAGCTTTTCAAGAAGCGGCAAGACTAACAACAGTTCAAGCCGAACCAAATATTGAAAGTTACAAATCTGATGCCAAAAAGAAATACAAATTGGCTCAAGATTCATATTTAAAATTTTTAGCTGGTGTTGAAGACCAGATTTATAATCAAAGTTTAAAGATAGAACCCAGTTCCCCTAACACTTCGGTAAATGCTAGCTTTGGAAATTCAGACCACATTAGGGTACCTCCAATAGATATTGAAGATTTTCACGGGACATATGAATCATGGCCTTCGTTTCGCGATATGTTCACAGCCATCTTTAAAAATTCTACCATGTCTGACGTTCAAAAGTTACACCACCTTCGTAGGAAAACAAAAAATGATGCAGCGCGAATAGTACATAAATTCTCGGTAGAATCCAAAAATTTTAGTTTAGCTTGGCAGGCATTAGAGCAACAGTTCGAAAACAAACGATTATTGGTCAATATTCACATCAAAAGTTTGTTAGATCTCGCACCTGTATTTTCTGAATCTGTATTAGAAATTAAAAAGCTGTATGAAACCGTCAATGATGCGTTAGCAGCGTTAGCTTCCTATAATATTGATATTACCCACTGGGACCCATTAATCGTTTATTTAGTGTCTCAAAATTTACCGTCCGAGACCAGAAGTTTACTCGAACAAACTTTGAAAAATCACAAAGAAATTCCATCCTGGTCAGAGGTAGAACAATATCTCAAGTCACGTGTATTGACCCTGGAAGCCATAGGGAATTCTAAACCCAAGCCAAAACCACCGGTCCCTCCGAAAAGTTTTAAACCTAACACGATACAAGTTTTCTCCACGACAGCAAAATCTAAATACGATTACAACTGCCCTATATGTAAAATAAGACATTTTATTCGACAGTGTCCCAAGTTTCTTGAAAAATCTATTCAAGAACGGCAAAAAATTATACGTCAAAAAAGTCTTTGTGTCAACTATTTTTCATCTTCACATCAATTACAGAATTGCACGAGCAAGCATAATTGCTACGAGTGCGGCAGACGTCACAACACATTGCTACATATGCAATCGGCAAAGCCAAAACAAACGACGCTACCACCGTCAAAACTGTCGCCAAACGCCTCTAGCTTTACGGCACCCACATTCAACACTATCGTAGAACAAACCACAAACACAAGTTCTCATTCTTATCATACTGCGGGACAATACATTGACCATGTAGTCCCCCACAAATCGGTCATTCTAGCTACAGCTATTGTAAAAATTGTTTGCAATAACTGCACTGACATCGTTAGAGCTCTCATAGATCCCGGGTCAGAAGCTACGTTCTTAGCGGAATCGGCTCTTCGACGGTTACGGATACCATCCAAGTCCTCTTCTACTAGAATCATCGGATTAAATTCGGCAGAAGGTGGAATTGCCCAAAAGACATGTTCATTTGTGATATCGTCGCTTATTGATCCTACGGTACGCATATTCGTAAATTCATTAGTACTTCCAAAGCTGACAGGAATACTTCCTAAGCAGCCAATAGATAGGTCTTCCTTACAGGAAATAAACTCCTTAACATTGGCTGACAACTCGCTTAACAACCCGGGCAATATAGAAATGGTAATTGGCGCTGACCTTTATTCCCAGATACTACTGGATGGGGTCAAGAAACACAATTCATTTGTGGCGCAAAACTCCGTATTCGGATGGTTGGTATCAGGCGTTTCTTATAATCCTGGTACATCCTCCTTTTTTAACAGCCTAGAATTAAATAAACAAATTGAAAAGTTCTGGGAAACCGAAGAAGTCCTCGAGTCCAAACCCCTATCCCGAGAGGATCACTACTGTGAAAGACTTTATCGAGAAACAACATCTAGAGAAGCGGACGGCCGCTACACCGTTCAACTTCCCTTCAAAAATAATTTTCCAGCTCATATTTTCTTAGGTTCCTCTCGAAACATCGCCTTAAGGCAGTTTCTAAGCTCCGAAAAATCTCTTAAAAAAAAACCGGAGTTGAAAACTATGTACTCAGATGTTTTAGACGAGTACCTTTCACTGGGTCACATGTCGCCGGTCACGCCGGTTGAGATCATAGATTCTGATCACCCATACAAATACAACAGCTATTATTTACCTCACCACGGTGTAGTAAAGCCCGACAGCTTAACTACTAAATTACGCGTTGTATTTAATGCTTCCTCCTCCACAGTAAACAGCTTCAGTCTGAACGACCTACTGTACGCAGGCCCAACCCTACAACAAGATTTAACCACTCTCATTCTGAGATGGAGAAAATATCCATACGTTTATAGTGCCGACATCCAAAAGATGTATCGTCAAATTTGGATTCACCCTAGTCAGGTTGATTATCAACGTATTTTATATCGAAAAACTCCGACCGATTCGATACAAGATTATCATTTACAAACCGTGACAGTTGGAGTCAATTGTGCCCCATATTTGGCCATTCGCACGCTCCTCCAGTTAGCCGATGACGAATCGCAAAACTTCCCCTTGGCCGCGCCAATAGTGAAGCGGGATTTTTATGTTGATGACGTTTTATCAGGCGGGTACGATATCCCCTCGGTGCTGAACGTGCAACAACAACTTATTGGGCTTCTCAAATCCGGAGGTTTCCCCCTAAAAAAATGGTCCGCCAACCATGACGACCTACTCCAGCACATCCCGGTTTCAGATCGGATATCCGAAGATATGCTGCCCCTTAATGACGATCATATCCTAAAGGCTTTAGGCATATACTGGAAAATGAAAGATGACGTCTTTACTTTCAAATTCCAGAAATTTACCAATAATCCTCCATTCACTAAGCGTAAAATCTTTTCCAACATCGCGAAGTTGTTTGACCCGGCTGGTTGGTTGTCTCCAGTCGTAGTACGGGCTAAGATACTCCTACAGAATATCTGGAAAGATGGCACTGATTGGGACGCCGTCGTTGACCCAGTCCGACAAATTGAATGGCAATCTTTCTATTCCGACTTACCGAATATTGCCAACATAAAGATTCCTCGCTGGTTACATTACCATCCGGAGTATCAGACTCAGGTCCACGGTTTCTGCGACCCTTCTCAATCAGCAATCGCGGCTGCAATTTATCTCCGAATAGTCGATTCTTCCGGGAGTATCTCGGTTCAATTGGTATCCTCCAAAACCAAGGTTGCGCCGGTAAAGACGATATCGATTCCACGTCTGGAATTAAACGGGGCCGTTCTACTCGCTAAGCTAATATCATCCATAATGACTGGCTTAGAACTACATCAATCTACTTTTGTACTGTGGACAGATTCCACAATCGTTTTAGCATGGCTCAAACAGTCCCCCGCTCGGTGGAAAACGTTTATTGCAAACCGAGTGACCAAAGTGCTCGACGCTGTTGGTGATGTACCATGGCGGCACATTCCATCGGAACACAATCCGGCCCACATTGCGTCACGCGGAATGTGTGCTTCGGCCCTGACAGAAAACCGGCTCTGGTGGCATGGCCCCGAATGGCTAGGTTATCCCGAAGAGCAGTGGCCACAGTGGGAACCAGGCCTAGTCGAGAATGATCTTGAAAAAGCACCAATACGAGGTTTTTCCACCAAATTATCGGAAGCACCCGATGCATTCGTGACTCGGTTCTCCTCGTACTCTCGCGCACTGAAAGTAGTCGCTTACCTGTTACGATTCTGTAATAATGCACTATCCCGACTGCGAGGTACCACCAAGATCACCACCCAAGTTCTGAGTCATCAGGAAATAAAGGCGAGTAAAGTATGTCTTATTAAACTCTCTCAAATCTCTCACTACTCTATGGAGTATAAGCAACTTCAATGTAAAACTCACCTATCTCAAAGAAGCCCCCTTTTGTCTCTAAACCCAGTTCTGGATCCCAACGGCATTATTCGAGCCAATGGACGGCTAGCCTACTCTTCGTTTTCCTACAACGAAAAATATCCTATCATACTACCTGCACACTGTCACTTTGTCCGTCTTTTAGTTGGTCACGTTCACCGTGTCTGTCTACATGGAGCTAACAGCCTGATGTTGGCCCTAATTCGACGAGAATTCTGGATTCCCCGCATTCAATCGGTAATCCGTAATCATATTCATCAATGTACTACTTGTACTCTTATTCGGAAACAGACCCGGAGTCAGATCATGAGCGCCCTCCCCCGTGAACGAGTGAGTTTAGAAAGCCCCTTCGCCTTTCGTAACAACGTGGGTCTTGATTTTGCTGGGCCCATCAGTCTGAAGCCACGGACGGGTCGCTTCAGTCCTGCCCACTTGTCCAAGGGATATGCCTGTCTGTTCGTTTGTTTCTCAACCAAAGCTGTCCATTTAGAGGCAGTCAGCGATCTAACATCCGCTTTATGATGCCCGTGGCCTCACCTGGCATTTCATACCTCCTGGTACTCCTCATTACGGAGGATTATGGGAGGCCGGGGTAAAATCGATGAAATATCATCTTAGACGCGTGACTAAATCTTATGTTTTCACCTTTGAGGAATTGGCTACCGTTTTGGCCAAAATCGAAGCCTGTTTAAATTCGCGTCCCCTTACTCCTCTAACTAGCAACCCGAACGATCCTACATGTCTCACGCCAGGTCATTTCCTTATCGGGGACAGTTTATTATCGGCTCCCGAAACTGATTTTACAGCAACCCCGACCAACTCCTTGAAACGATGGCAGTTAATGCAACAACTCCAGCAGACCGTTTGCAGGCGTTGGTAAGAAGAGTATGTCTCCCAACTGCATCAAAGACCAAAATGGAGAACGTGTCGGGAGAACGTCAAAGTAGGTGACATGGTAGTCTTAAAACAAGAAAATCTGCCTCCGACCGAATGGCGACTAGGTCGCGTAGTTAATTCACATCCTGGACAAGACAATAAGGTTCGAATGGCCACCATTAAAACCCGACATGGAAACGTTGTGCGCCATGTAGTAAAGCTATGCGTACTTCCCATGGAAACGTCTTTGATACCATCTGCAGCGCAGTAACGTCTCACATCATTTATATACCTTTCTTTTTTCTATTATCTATAATTCTCTTTCTATTCTATACTTATAATAAAAATTCTATACTTAAAATAAAATGCCAAACCAATGATGTCCATGATCAACATGACAGCTTCAGCCATAGTAAATGTCAACTCGTTCAACCATCAAAAAAAAAAAAAATACAGTCCGCTAATATCGTTAAAAAAAGAAATTTACCAAAAAAAAAAAAAAAAAATGCAATTTTTTATGTATATCAACCCTTGTAAAATCCTTTTATATTTTTCCTTTCCTAGCGTCCTCATCCTCGCACTATAAATCTAGTTACTACTTACAGTGTTCTACTAGCGAGTCGAGGCGCTTAAACCTCAGAAAAATTAGTATGGGAGGAAATGCCCATATCAGCTATTACAACTGATGCAACACTATGCTGCTCCGCTCGAACGTTAAATCAACAGTAAAACATCGTTCCGTGGGAGGCCCCAAAATGTTCGAGCGGCTACAACACCATTCTACCTACAGCATCATTGAGCCGTCACTCATGCTTTTTTTTCGAACATTAATTATTTTATATTCTATTAATTTTTCTAATGTTCTCAATTAGAAATTCTTATTAATTACAATTGATCTTTACTTTCAATTACGGTACAATCACCTCATTAATTTTCGAAAGAGCATGAGTGACCGCTCAATTATATAATCGAGTCTTTATCCAGATTCGGCCTCTTCTGTTTCAAAACTTGATCGAGTCAACACGTAAAATTTAAATTTAAAGAAAAAGCGTATATAGTATTGGAAAGTATTTTTGTATCGGTATTTATTTTTATATCTAAAAATTACAATTTGTTAATCATAGTAAAACAAAAAAATAATATATATCGGGATTTAATTTAATCTTGCAAAATTTGTGAATAATATTAATAATCTCGCTTGTTCATTTTTTCTTAAAATATAAAAAAAAAAAAAAAACAATATATAATTTCGTTATATACAAAAAAAAAAACTAAATATAACAAAAAAGGTGTAACAACAAAAAGTGTGTTTTATTTTCAAACAAGGTGTTATAATTGCCTGTTCCCCTACAATAGTGAACCCCCAGGTTTCATCGCCGAAACAGCTAGCATATTTATATTTTTAATTTTCATTTCAGATATTAGTTTCTCCAGAATCGAACCTAAGTTGCGATGTGGATTATCACTAACTTCTATTATAATATTGTTTTTAATTATATTAATTTTTGCCAAACTTTTATTATCTATATTATTGTATATTATTTGCTTGTCGATTTCTTGTGTTGGTTTTTTCTCATTCATTTTAAATATTAAGTGTTTTATATTCTTTATTTCGGATATTGATGTGCAGTTCCATATATAAAGTTGATCAGGCTTTATATCAGCTGCTGTTGGAGTATTATTATATACTGTTTTCTATTGTATTCTTTTTCACCATGGCTCTAGTTAAAACTTTTACGCTACTAGTAGGAATCATAGCTTTCAAATAATCAGAATCTAATTTTATTCTAGATAGAGCATCTGCATTAGTATTCATTTTTCCTTCTTTATATATAATTTCGAATTCATAATCACAAAGATCTAGTCTTATTCTTGTTAACTTTGATGATGGATTTTTGTGTGTAAATAAACTAATTAATGGTCTATGGTCTGTATACAAATATGGTCGAAAGAAATTTATTGCCCAATGTATGGCCAGTAATTCTTTTTCTATTATAGGTTTATTTACTTCGTGTTTATCTAGAGTTCTACTGGCATACGAAATTGGTAAATCTTGACCAATTTCACCTTGTGATAGTACTGCTCCTAATGCGAATTGCGAAGCATCAGTCGTTAAAATGAATGTTTCTTCAAAATTTGGATATTTAAGTATTGGTGGATTTATTAACTTATTTTTCAGTGTTATAAATGCATTTTGACATTCACTAGACCATGAAAAACCAAAATTTTTTTTTGTTAGTGTATTCAATGGTTTTGCTATTTCAGCGAAATTTTGAATGAATCTTCTAAAATAATTGCAAAATGCTGTGAATCTCTTAGTTTCATTTGCATTTTTGGGTACTGGATAGTTTAATATCACATCATATTTTTTTGGGTCGGTTTTGATTCCTTTATCAGTAATATGATGTCCCAAATATGTTACTTCTGTCTTCAGAAAGTTACATTTTTGTGGGTTCAATTTTAAGTTATATTTTCTCAGTTTGTCAAATGTTTTTATTAAATTTGCATTATGATGTTGTAAACTGCAACCAAATATAATAATGTCATCTACATACAGAAATGCTTCTGCATCTAGTCCAGATAATGCAATAAGAAAACTATTTGTTGATATTTTTAGTTCAAATGGTAATCTTTTAAATTGATATAATCCTTTATTCGAAGAAAATGCTGTTAATGGTCTTGATTCTTTTTCTAATTCGATTTGATGGAATGAACTTGTTAAATCCAGTGTTGAAAAATATTTCGCTCGTCCAAGATTGTCCAAAACATCTTCCAATCTTGTTAAAGGAAATTTATCGTCCATTATCTTTTTATTTAGTTGTCTGAAATCTACTACTAATCGCCATTTTTTATCAGCATTACTGCTTTTTTTTGGTACTATAAGTAGTGGTGAATTATATGGACTCATTGAAGGTTCAATAATGTCTTCATCAATCAGTTTTTGTATTTGTTTGTTTATTTCTTCAGTCTGAGCTTGAGGAAGTCTATAATTTTTTATGTATACTGGGTTTTCATCCAATACTGAGATAATTTGTTTATAAAAATTATTTGTGCTTAAGATATGTTCTGTTAGATGAAATATATCTAAATATTCTCTACAAATTTTTAGTATCGAATCCTTGTATTTATCATCGATATTATCCGTATTTAATTCTGCCAATAATTTGTTATAACGTTCATCTTTTGTTTCTAAACTATTCCTTTTTCGAAGGTTTATTATATGATAATCTTTAAGCGATTGTATTTCTGGTTCTATATTTTTTAATATTAGTTCATGTTCCAATGTATTTAAAAATTTTATGTGTGCTACTCCCTTTGCTGGTATTATGCTGTTGGCTAAAAAAATACCTTCCCGCAATTCTTTACTCATAATTATACTGTCTTCTTCCACTTTTATATTTATAGCTCGAATTTGCTGCATTCTCGCTGGTATAATTATATTTTCTATATTTAATGGTAATTTAGTTATCATTGGTAAAATTATTTCTATATTATTTACATATATTGCAATCGTGAATGTTTCTTAATCAATTTTACATAAACTTTTTGACAAAAAATCTCGTCCTAGTATACCATCTGTTAAAATTGGAAAATCCTTATCTACGATATGGAATTCTTGTGTTACTTTTTCGTTTTCTAAATATATATTTGTAAATGTATTACCAATGGAAAATGTTTCAGAGTCTGTAACTCCAGTTATTTTACAACTTGAGTTTTCTAATTTAACATCATTACATATTTTATTTTGTTTAAGTATGGATATATCTCCTCCAGAGTCTATTAAAAATGTTTTAGTGCCTAAAGTTATGTCTGTGGAAATTGTAATGTAGTTTGTTAAATTTTTATTTAGAGCATAGATTTTTATTGTAGAATGTTGTTGCAAACTCTTAGATTCAAGTCCCTCGATTGTTGGACATCGGGGACTGCTGCCTCGTTTCCCGAGTGATTAACATAATTTATACGACTATGATTTTGATAACGGTTGTTATTATTTCTGTTATTTGTATTGTTTACGTTGTTGTTATTATTGTTATTATGTTTCATAAAAATACTTTCAAAATTTGATTGCGAGTAATGTACTTTTTAATTACCATGTTATGAGTGTGATGACTTTTCTAACCAATTTAGGTACCGGCAGATGACTTTTCTAACCAATTTAGGTACCGGCAAACAAACAGAGTGCCATCAATACTTCAATTATATACCCTCAAAATTAATATTCCTTTGGTTACCTATATGTGGTATTTAAAACTAGATTATCATGCTTGATTAGATTTATTTGTTAGCGTGTTGACTGTACACCGAGATTCAGAAGGGCTAAATTTTGAAAATTTCTAAAAGCTTAGGTTGGAAATGTTGGCCGCTTTACTTTCGAAACTTGGAAACGGCATGTGCGCGGCAGAGCTGGCGCGTCTGGGTATCGGATACAACGTTGAGCTACTCTGGATTCCTGGTCATAGGAACATCCCAGGGAACGAATTGGCCGATGAATTAGCGAGAAAGGGCTACAACCTGGAGGTTTCGCTAGCGGAACAGGTCAACCCTCCCATTAACACGGTAAAAAGATATTTACCTTAACCACAAGCTAAACTCTACGTGGTTAGATCTAACCACTTGTAAAACAACCAAGAAAACCTGGCCGTTATACAATAAGAGTAAAACAGACAACCTCCCTCCTAAATATCTCCCGGAAAACATAGCCAGAACGGTAGCTACGGGGCACTGGCTCATTGGTGATTATTCCGCCAACTTGGCATCCCGTTCAACAACATATGCCGCACCTGCAAAGAACTTAGCGAAAAAGAAACGGTAACGCACTTCGTCCGTAAGCGCCCGGCGTTGGCTAGGGCCAGGTTCTGCTTGCTTGGTATTCCTTTCCTCAAATACCTCAACGTCAAGTTTCTGAACGCTACGAGGTGGATCTAAAACTACCTCATCGTTACGAGAAAACAATGCCTTTCGTCACGCGAGTTAGTGGTATCAAATACTCACCATTGTTGTGAAAGACACCATCGGAATCATATAAAGAAGGTATGCCTTCTATTTGTTCACCAAGAAGATCATGTATAGTTTCATCTACTGAATTAATCTCAATGTTATTTGCAGGACCGCCACCTGTCAAATAAATTGATTTTTTCTCTTTGGCAAATTTTTTTTTTTTTAGTATTTTTTTAATATTGTCATAGTGTTTTCTTAACACCATGGCACTGCGAACAATTTGGTCGCTTTTAGAATTGAATTTGTAATAACTCGTGATTCACCTTCTAGTTCTATCTTCTATCTGTGAAATACAAGAATTAGTGAACTATCTTTAGAAGAAGCATCAATGCCTCATTTCTACTAACAACAGGCAGAATATGCCAAATTATGTTGTTGGAGTTCAGAGATTGAATGTTTAGAATTTTTAAGGCGTGTTGCCCTGTGTAAATGAAACGCTCGAATTGACTTCAAAATTAAAAGTGATTTTATTAATTAATTTTGCTTTCTTATATACTATTATTTTGTTTACATTAATAAATTCTACAAATTCTTTAAATTCTATATGCTAATGCAATTTTACTTAAACTATATAAAAATTTAGGTAATATGATTACTATGCTTATTATGCTTATTTAGCTAATTATTATTATTATGGGAAAATATAAAATTTTACTTTATAATATTAAAATTTAATTTACATTATTAGAATTAATGTTAATATTATCAAATTTATTATTTTCACACGGTATATGTTTATATATGTATTACACCCTCAATCTCTTAAAAAAAAATTTTTGGTCAAAACAAAATTTTTTATAATGTTATATTTTCTACCTTAATATTTAATCGTATATATATTTATTTGTTTATATTTAATTTATTTTAAGATATTAATTTTGTTAATATGCTTAATAATAATTTGTAAATTGTTTTTTAAAAAATATTAGAATTTATTTTGTATTTATTCATTTTGTTTCTTAGTTATTTTTAGCCTATTATTATGTATTTCTTTAATTTCATTTTCTATTTTTATTTTAGAATTTACACCATTTAATTCTATGACCTCATACGGTCCTTTGTATGGTGGTTCTAATTTTTTATGACTACCTACTTTCAACCAAACAAAATCTCCTACGGATACTTGCAAATTTTTCGTGGTTTTGTCAAATAATTGTTTGCGTTTTGCTTTAGCTATGTCTAATAAATTTTTTGCTTTTATTTGAGCTTTTTGTAAACGAAATCTTAGTTCTTCTGCGTAATTTTCGATATTATAAATTGGTACATTATATGCTAACTTTTCATCTGTTGGTAAACCAGCTAATCTCCCAAAAATAAGTTCATATGGTGATATTTCTGTGTCTGTATGTGGTGTGGTGTTATAGCTAAATACATAATATGGTATCCATTTATCCCAATTGAATTCTTCTGTAAAGGATAACAAGTATTCATTTAATACCCTATGGTTTCTTTCTATCGATCCTAATGTTTCATGATGGTATGGTGTTGATTTGGCATGATTAATTTCGAAAAATGAACATACATTTTTAAATATTTCATTCACAAATTCTGTTCCTAAATCAGTTTTTAAAGTATTAAAACTACCATACCTCAGTATGAATTGTTCCACTAATGCTTTAGCAATTGTTTGTGCCTCTTTTTTCTCTAAAGGTATCGCTTCTATATATTTAGTTAACTCACATTGTATTGTTAAAATATATCTATAATTATTTGATATTCTTAATGGTCCTACTGTATCTAACGAAATTATTTCAAAACTTCTAGTTGGTGTTGGAGTGATTATCAATTTTTCTTTAGTGTGTCTCGTTTGTTTATTTTTTGCGCATGATTTACAATTATTTTCATATTGTTTTACCATTTTGTTCATATTTTTCCAAATATACCTTTGTTTTATTTTGTTAATAGTTCTTTTTACTCCTGTGTGTCCTCCTGAATGAGCTGAATCGTGGAATTCCTTTATTATATTATTTCTTCTGACGACGTCTCTTCAATGTTTATTGGCGCATTATATATCATTATTTTTAAGTTTGTTTGCATATTCTTATTTAATTTATTAAAGATATCTTTAAATTTATTTATATTTATATATTTAAATATTTCATCATTACTTTTCATTGCTAGCATATTTATATTTTTAATTTTCATTTCAGATATTAGTTTCTCCAGAATCGATCCTAAGTTGCGATGTGGATTATCACTAACTTCTATTATAATATTGTTTTTAATTATATTAATTTTTGGCAAACTTTTATTATCTATATTATTGTATATTATTTGCTTGTCGATTTCTTGTGTTGGTTTTTTCTCATTCATTTTAAATATTAAGTGTTTTATATTCTTTATTTCGGATATTGATGTGCAGTTCCATATATAAAGTTGATCAGGCTTTATATCAGCTGCTGTTGGAGTATTATTATATACTGTTTCTATTGTATTCTTTTTCACCATGGCCCTAGTTAAAACTTTTACGCTACTAGTAGGAATCATAGCTTTCAAATAATCAGAATCTAATTTTATTCTAGATAGAGCATCTGCATTAGTATTCATTTTTCCTTCCTTATATATAATTTCGAATTCATAATCACAAAGATCTAGTCTTATTCTTGTTAACTTTGATGATGGATTTTTGTGTGTAAATAAACTAATTAATGGTCTATGGTCTGTGACCACAATAAATTTTCTGCCATACAAATATGGTCGAAAGAAATTTATTGCCCAATGTATGGCCAGTAATTCTTTTTCTATTATAGGTTTATTTACTTCGTGTTTATCTAGAGTTCTACTGGCATACGAAATTGGTAAATCTTGACCAATTTCACCTTGTGATAGTACTGCTCCTAATGCGAATTGCGAAGCATCAGTCGTTAAAATGAATGTTTCTTCAAAATTTGGATATTTAAGTATTGGTGGATTTATTAACTTATTTTTCAGTGTTATAAATGCATTTTGACATTCACTAGACCATGAAAAACCAAAATTTTTTTTTGTTAGTGTATTCAATGGTTTTGCTATTTCAGCGAAATTTTGAATGAATCTTCTAAAATAATTGCAAAATGCTGTGAATCTCTTAGTTTCATTTGCATTTTTGGGTACTGGATAGTTTACTATCACATCATATTTTTTGGGGTCGGTTTTGATTCCTTTATCAGTAATAAGATGTCCCAAATATGTTACTTCTGTCTTCAGAAAGCTACATTTTAGTGGGTTCAATTTTAAGTTATATTTTCTCAGTTTGTCAAATGTTTTTATTAAATTTGCATTATGATGTTGTAAACTGCAACCAAATATAATAATGTCATCTACATACAGAAATGCTTCTGCATCTAGTCCAGATAATGCAATAAGAAAACTATTTGTTGATATTTTTAGTTCAAATGGTAATCTTTTAAATTGATATAATCCTTTATTCGAAGAAAATGCTGTTAATGGTCTTGATTCTTTTTCTAATTCGATTTGATGGAATGAACTTGTTAAATCCAGTGTTGAAAAATATTTCGCTCGTCCAAGATTGTCCAAAACATCTTCCAATCTTGTTAAAGGAAATTTATCGTCCATTATCTTTTTATTTAGTTGTCTGAAATCTACTACTAATCGCCATTTTTCATCAGCATTACTGCTTTTTTTTGGTACTATAAGTAGTGGTGAATTATATGGACTCATTGAAGGTTCAATAATGTCTTCATCAATCAGTTTTTGTGTTTGTTTGTTTATTTCTTCAGTCTGAGGTCTATAATTTTTTATGTATACTGGGTTTTCATCCAGTACTGAAATTTTTTGTTTATAAAAATTATTTGTGCTTAAGATATGTTCTGTTAGATGAAATATATCTAAATATTCTCTACAAATTTTTAGTATCGAATCCTTGCAGCAGCGGCTCGTCCTAATGGGCTAGGTGGGCTAAGCCCACCCTAAGAAATCTTAATTTAAACTCCACAAAATATCTTCCAAAATAAAAAAAAAAAAATTCGTATAAAAAAAATATTTTCATATTATGTACGATATTTGGTCTGCCTACCCTATAAAATATACGTATTTCTATTACATAATTATAATAGTAATTATGTAATAGAAATGAAGGAAAAGAAAACGGAAAAATTCTTGCGGACTTAGTCCGAAAAATACATTAAATTTGCTTTGCAACTTTTTTTATATGTATTGTTTTCTAATATACCACGGTTGGGCTAAAAAATAGTAGCCCACTGCATATATGTTTCCACTATAGAATAAAAATTTGAATATAAACATTTATTTTCCATATGCATGCACGACGATTTTATATATAAATTTTTTGTATTGAGAATTTTCTTATATGCATATTGCATATAGTAGGCGAGAATAATTTATATGGTAAATAAAAAATAAAAAAAAAAATCTCTGAAAGAAATGCATGAACGACGATTTTTTTTTTTATGAGAATTTTAATCTATAGGCGAGAATAAATTTATATAGTAAGTAAAGCAAAAATAAAAAAAAAAATTCTCTGAGAGAAATGATTTATTGGATTTTTTTTACAGCAAAAATGTTATAAATATGTTTCTATACTGTTTTGCTTCTGTTACTTTAATGTTAGGGGCTATTTAACAGTAGCCCGTAGTACATAATATTTTTCCTGAAAAAAAATTAACAGCATAATGATTATTTTTTTATACATTGTCTGTTAAAAAAAATTAATGGAAAAAGCAATAGCAGAATATAGTCAAGTGCGTATATCGTGTATGCGAATATTTATTTTACTATTGCTATACATACGTATGTATTATCGTATAGCATTGTTTTAAAGATTTGAATGCTTTTCATAATTCTAATTTCAATTTAATGGTGCGGTTGTCGGAAAATTAAAAAGGCAGTTTTTGATATAGAGTTTAGAATAAAATAATTTATAAAAAAAAATCATTTTTAAGTGTTATTGCTAGTTTGATCCGCTGTTTTGCTGTTTTTACGGTGACCAGAAGTTTTCAGGCATTTATAGTATTTTGTATTTTTGTAGTTAAATTTTAAAATTATATATATATTTTTATATTATACACGTATATATATGTATTATATTTATTTATAATTTTCATATTACATATAAATATAGTTTTCATATTATATATAGCATTTTCCGGTCAAATTAGTCTTTTTACACATAAAGATAGATAGTTTTTAAAAATATAAAGATAGTCTTTTAAAAAATCAAATTAGTCTTTATAAATTTCAAGTTAGTCTTTTAAAATTTCAAATTAGTCTTTTTACATTTAAAATTAGTCTTTTTACACTTTCAATTAGTCTTTTAAAATTAAAATTTCTGTGTTTTAAACCTATTATTTAAGTAGAAACAAATAATAATATTTTTTTTAATTTTGTTCAAATTAAAATTTTATGAATAAGAAGCATTTAAATTCACCCAAAAATCTTAACGATATTTTTTAATTTTTTTTTCCAAAAGATAAATGTTTTGTTCGGCAGCTGTTAAGTGTACCAAGAGACCATAACTTGGTAAATGCAATTGCACAAGGTGTTTCAACATTGTCCGATCAGGATTGTCGAAATTATTTTTTAAATATGATGCTAAAAATACCAGATGCTATTGCTGGCGAAGAATTACATTAAAATTATATTATCGCTTAAAAAAAAATTTAATTTGAACAAAAATAAAAAAAAAAAAAATTTTATTTGTTTGTACTTAAATAATAGGTTTGAAACACATAGAAATTTTATTTTTGAAAGACTAATTTGAAATTTAAAAAGACTAACTTGAAATTTAAAAAGACTAACTTGAAATTTAAAAAGACTAATTCGAACTGATTTTTTAAAAGACTATCTTGATGTGTAAAAAGCCTAATTTGATCGGAAAATGCTATATATTGTATATAATTGTCATATTATTTTTTGCTATATATATGAATTTTTAAATATATGCTCTAATGATAAATGAAATAGATTACTTATTGGAGCATCCATTTAAATTAGAGGTTAAGGTTAAAATTAAAGAATTAGGATTACATCAGCCAATCGATTTTGTTTTGTGTTGAGGAACCTGGACACTAAATTCCAGTTAACGCTTTGAGTGTAGTACCTCATGTTAAAGTGGAAACCTGCACAATGTCTTTTCTTAATTTAAAAAAAAAATTAGCCCACCCAGAATTTTACAGCACGAACCGCCACTGAATCCTTGTATTTATCATCGATATTATCCGTATTTAATTCTGCCAATAATTTGTTATAACGTTCATCTTTTGTTTCTAAACTATTCCTTTTTCGAAGGTTTATTATATAAGATAATCTTTAAGCGATTGTATTTCTGGTTCTATATTTTTTAATATTAGTTCATGTTCCAATGTATTTAAAATTTTTATGTGTGCTACTCCTTTTGCTGGTATTATGCTGTTGGCTAAAAAAACACCTTCCCGCAATTCTTTACTCATAATTATACTGTCTTCTTCCACTTTTATATTTATAGCTCGAATTTGCTGCATTCTCGCTGGTATAATTATATTTTCTATATTTAATGGTAATTTAGTTATCATTGGTAAAATTATTTCTATATTGTTTACATATATTGCAATCGTGAATGTTTCTTAATCAATTTTACATAAATTTTTTGACAAAAAATCTCGTCCTAGTATACCATCTGTTAAAATTGGAAAATCCTTATCTACGATATGGAATTCTTGTGTTACTTTTTCGTTTTCTATATATATATTTGTAAATGTACTACCAATGGAAAAATTTTCAGAGTCTGTAACTCCAGTTATTTTACAACTAATTTAACATCATTACATATTTTATTTTGTTTAAGTATGGATATATCTCCTCCAGAGTCTATTAAAAATGTTTTAGTGCCTAAAGTTATGTCTGTGGAAATTGTAATGTAGTTTGTTAAATTTTTATTTAGAGCATAGATTTTTATTGTAGAATGTTGTTGCAAACTCTTAGATTCAAGTCCCTCGATTGTTGGACATCGGGGACTGCTGCCTCGTTTCCCGAGTGATTAACATAATTTATACGACTATGATTCTGATAACGGTTGTTATTATTTCTGTTATTTGTATTGTTTACGTTGTTGTTATTATTGTTATTAATTTTATTATTGAAATTGTTATTATATCTGTTATTAGTACTCATTCTGTAGTTAGAATTTCTATTATTGCTTGTGTTATTATAATTGTTGTTATTATATCTATAATTATTGTTATTGGGTGTTGTTCCTCTGTTTTGCCAATTTCTGTTATTACCGTGTATTCTATTTGTAGAATTTCGATTCATGTTATATTGTCTTGGATATCTTGAATAATATTGATAAATTCGTGATGGTTCAATCGGTTGCTCAATTTCAGCTGCTAATTGTACAGCTTTCTGTAGTGTTTTTGGCCTGGCTGCAAAAACAGTAGATTTTAAAGGTTCGTTCAATCTATTTTTGAAAACATTTAGGGCTATTTGGTCATTTAGTTTCCCGATGAGCTCTTTGCTATCTTCACCTTGTTCTGTTATTTGTAATGTATTGAGTTCAGCAGTTAGATTTTCGATTTTTGCTGCAAAATTTATTATACTTGAATTTGATTGTTTTATTTTAGATAATTCGGTGTGTAATTTTAACGGTGTAGTGTTTATTTTAAAAATATCTTTAAAAGTCTTTTTTAAATTTATAAAAGATGTTGGTATTTCTGTTGAACTCAGTTTAATTCTGACCTTTTCTGAAAGTTTAGTCTTTATAATGAAGTTTATTAATTTCTTTTTTTCTTTTTCATCCTTTAAAGTCTCATGGATGTATTCTATTAAGTTTAAGAAGTTATCTAATTTTTTAACATCACCCTCAAATTCGGGGATTATTTTAAATGTTGTAGCAATATCAAATGTAGCCATTTTTATAATATCTTTGTCTTCTTTAAGTTCAGTATCTTCTTGTTCGTCTTTAGTTTCGTCGGCTGTTATGATTGAATTGTCTAGAAATTTTTGTGAATATTTATTTAAAATAACTAATAATTCGTTGTATGTAGCAAAGAATTTGTCCTTGTAAATTTTTAATATATCTTGGTTGGTTGATTTTGAAAGAGATTCAAAAAAGTTTTTGTATTTCCTATATATATTTTTTACAATAGTATGTTTATTCAGAATATATTCTGCAGTGAAATTTCTATTAGGGTTCTTTTTGAATATGAGTAGTATGTTGTTTAAATTATCATTAAAAAAATTTAATTCTTCTAAATTTGACATAAGGAAAAACTTTTTATTTTTGAGTAATATTTTTACATTATTTTAATTTTATATAATTTTTTTTTTTTATTTTATTTTATTTTAAACATTTACATTATTTCTAGCAACTTCTTGCGCTATTTTTTGTGCAAAATATTTTTTTATAAAATTATACAGAATTTGCAATACAACTACTACTAAAACTATTACAATTATCAGCTTAAATGGTGTTAATTTAAAATATTCTTCTTGTTTTGTATTTATAGTTGCCGCACTACCAGCACTATTATTTATAATTACTTCTTCAGGAATGTTCATTACCCATGTTTTTAATCATAAATTTAATTATCTGAATTTAATTTATATGCAGCTTCTAATATACTAAAATTTTTATTAAACAAATTTGATATTTGTTTATCTATTTCTTTCTGCTTGTTTTTTCTCTGCTTTTGTTCTTCTCGTTGTTTCTTTTTAATTTTTTTGATTTGTTGTTGAAAGAATTTATGTTCTTCTTTGGTTTCAGCTATTTTGTAAATTCTATACAATTTTTTTAATTCTTTACGCTGCTGCACTTTCCGCCCCTTGTTTATTGTTGGAATTGTTGATGGCTGTAGTTCAGAAATTGAGTGTTTAGAATTTTTAAGTCGTGTTGCCCTGTATAAATGAAACGCTCGAATTGACTTCAAAATTAAAAGTGATTTTATTAATTAATTTTGCTTTCTTATATACTATTATTTTGTTTACATTAATAAATTCTATAAATTCTTTAAATTCTATATGCTAATGCAATTTTACTTAAACTATATAAAAATTTAAGTAATATGATTATTATGCTTATTTAGCTAATTATTATTATTATGGGAAAATATAAAATTTTACTTTATAATACTAAAATTTAATTTACATTATTAGAATTAATGTTAATATTATTAAATTTATTATTTTCACACGGTATATGTTTATATATGTATTACAAATTCTTTTTCTAATTTTTGCCAAGCCATTTCTTATTCACTCCAATGGATTCCATTAGTTTTTTTACATTCTATCACATTTTGGTTTTTTATCACTTGGTACATTGAAATTTCGATTTCTTGTCCACTAAAATTAGTAGTTCTTTTTTGTCCTCCATAATTATATATTTATACATATAAATTTATACTTTGAACACCGAATAAAAATTATTTTTTTCAAACTCAAATATAAATAAATAAACAATAACACACTAACAAACTCACAAATTTGAATGACAGTTGTCATATTTATGTTCCATTTCCATTATTTTCAATTATTGTGCACAATAATTCACATTTTTTGGTATATCTAAGCTTACGGAAAATTTTAACTGAGAAACCCAGTGAGCTTTAGTTGCAGGCTTAAGCTACACAATCGGTTTAGTTAAGCTTTAGCTTCCACTGTGAAATCACCCTAATGGCCGAAATTCGTTTGCGTTTATTTGTTGCGTTGAAGCAAGTTTTGCTGCAAATATTATTTAGAGCAAATGGGTTTTCTATGTAACTAATTATGGCTGCAACCATAGACACATACCTAGACAGTGCATTTCATATCACAAACATGAGCTCACAAATATTTCATATCACAAATATGATGATAAACTCATCATCTCGATAGATGGCGTTACGTGTAAAAATGTATGAAAGTATATCTAATAATTTTTCTTCATATATTTTTAAGATATACTTTATTTTACATAGGAACAAAAATATATTTTTGCTCTTTCAAATAGGAACAAAAATATATTCAATATGAATTTCTCATTTCTCAATGTGATTTTCTCATTATAGGTACATACACAAAATTTCCTCATCATTTAGGTGTATATGCATTTTTATAATTTTTATTTCTTTCTTGTTCTTAGATATCTTGCTTGGAAAAAAAAATATTACAAAAATTGTTTTTTTTTATGTGTCCGAAAAATTCTAAAGAATCAAATATATGTATATATAATTAGCTCGGATATCGGATTCAATTTCATTAATTTTATGTTTCATAAAAATACTTTCAAAATTTGATTGCGAGTAATGTACTTTTTAATTACCATGTTATGAGTGTGATGACTTTTCTAACCAATTTAGGCACCGGCAGATGACTTTTCTAACCAATTTAGGTACCGGAAAACAAACAGAGTGCCATCAATACTTCAATTATATACCCTCAAAATAAATATTCCTTTGGTTACCTATATGTGGTATTTAAAACTAGATTATCATGCTTGATTGGATTTATTTGTTAGCGTGTTGATTCAGAAGGGCTAAATATTGAAAATTTCTAAAAGCTTAGGTTGGAAATGTTGGGCGCTTTACTTTCGAAACTTGGAAACGCTTATAACTCAAATTAGATATCGATATTTTGAAAGTACATATATTAATTTACTGAAATTTCGGGACTTTCACACTGTATAACTGGGTTAGTCAGGTAATGATAAAAGAAAAAAACTCTTTTTGAAAAATTAATATTCTTTTGGTTACCTATATACTTAAAGGCGTTAAGTTGCTAAAAAATTAATTATATTAACGAAAATTGGAATTACCAAAAACTCAAAATAAAATAAAAAATAATTGAGGTATAATACCAGTATATTAATTTTTACAAATAAATTAAAAAACAGGCAAAATTAATCATTAGGAAAATTAAAAGAAAATAGTGGCAATATATAGATCTACCTTATATTATTTTTATTTTAAAATCGTATAAAAACATTAAAAATTTAAAATTGTTATCTATTCTTGGATTATTTGTGAAAGATTCAAATCTTACTTGTGATATAAAACTTAAAAATGTTTAATTTGAATTTTTTGTGGATTGTTTAATTTATAGAATTTACATCGTTTTTTTGCATAATATAATTTGTTATTTTTTTAATTAAAAATGCCGCGGAAAGTAAAGTGTAATGTTTGTAAAGAGCTATCAATTAAGTTTCCATCAAGAAAATATTTTAAAATTCCAAATGATGAAATTGAAAGAAAAAATGGCTTGAAATATTAGGTAAATATTATATACAATAATTAAAATTCCACAATATTATTTTTTTTTTATTTTTAGGAATTAATAACGAAAATATACCATCTTCATATGAAAGTTATGTATGCAACAAACATTTCGGAAGTGATATTTCAAGTAGAAAATTAAAAAAAGTCATCTTGCCAATAATTGACAATGGTTCTTCATTTAAAAAGAATACCAGTGATAAAACTTATCATAATGTTTTTAATCATAATGAAATGTGTGCTGCTGGTACTAGTAGTAATACAATTGATGGCAATCAAAGTCAAAATAAAAATAGTGGTGATGAAAATATTGATATTTCCTTATTTGAAATTGAGGAGGAATCAAAATATTTCAGTTTGTGTACTGATAATGAAATTGATTGCGAAGAGTGTATGGAAAGTAAGCAAAAAAATAAAAAAAAAAAAATATTTGTAAGTTGTTTTTGAAAACAAACACCAACTATAATTTAGCTGACAAATATATGGCTCAAAATTTATATTTGCGCTCGCCATCAATGTATCAGTTTTCAAGATCAAATTGTCATGTTAAGCTTCCGCATCATACAACAATTCAAAGATGGGCATATTTTACAATGATTGAACCTGGACTAAACAATAAATTAATAATGAAGTTAAAAAAACATTAAGCAATTGGAAGACAAGGACAAAATATGTTCTTTATCTTTTGATGAGCTTGATATAAAAAAAGAGCTAATATACGACCAGAAGCATGATCAAATATTTGGCTTCGTAGATACTCATACTAACAATAAAAAAGGAACTATGCTTGCCAATAAAGCATGTTTTTTATGCTTCGAGGTGTATTCAAAAATTCGAAACAACCAATATGTTATTATTTGGCAAATAATGGACTAAAAGGTTTCGAATTAGAAGAAATTGTCAAAACGTTAATAATCAATCTTCAATAGACATTGGGCATTAAAATAGTTGCCATTGTAGCGGATCAAGGGTTAAACAATAGGAGCTGCTTCACTAAACTGGGCATAAAAACAGAGCAACCATATTTTTTTTAAATGGATATTTGGAATATTTAATGTTCCCCATTTACTAAAATCTTGTAGAAACGTTTTAATAAGTGGTGATATTTCGTTTGGTTCATCTGGCCAGATTGCTTCTTTCAAGACAATAGAGAGTATTTATAGAACCGAACAAAATTCTCAACATAGAATTTAGTAATATAGATTTAGAAATGGATACCATTTTAGACATGGAAACAGAATATGAAGACGAGCATAATAATAACAACATCGACATTGACCAAAAAGAAGTTCAAACTAGAAGTAAAAAATGAAAAATGAAAATATAAAATTATTTTTCAAATAGCGCATACTAGTGCCATCTGTTGAACATTATATCGTTAGATATACACGTTTAAAACGTAATTAAGAATGCACTGTGTAGAATAAGTGTCTATGCTGTAACAATAGAATTATAAGTATAGAGTAGTTAAATGTCAGTTTTACCTAATTGGAAAATCAGCTGATAATGTCAGTGTCAGTCTTCTGGAGGTATAAATTAATTATTAATATATGTATATTCCATCTATATTCATTGAATTCTAATCAGAAAAAATATAAACAGTTTAAATTAAAGAATTTCTATTAAAATAAAAAAGACAAAATTTTCATTGTGATAAACATTTAGCTATTTTGCACAAATATAATATATTACATATTAAGAAAGTGAGAATTACAGATATATAATTTAATATAAATAAATGCATTACTATTTCAAAAAAATTTCAAAACCATTAACTAAAGTTTTAAGTTGTTAACTAAGTGAATTCTTTTAATTTTTAGATGGAACTATCAACATATGCAAAAAGTCTTGAACCTCTATACAAAATCCGGTATATGAGTAAAATTGAAGTAATAGGGAAGGATCCTTATTTATTAAATATAGTGAATGATATGGTGCCAAGGAATGTTACTATTAGTAATATTTTAGATTATTTGTTGAATACTATTTCAGTTTTCACAGGTAATTCCACCAGTAATAATAATAGTTTACATAAGGGCCAGGAACTTTTTGATGCAGGATGGGTACAAGATGTTAAAGGACATCGCATAAATGATCATAATATTGTTCTTGGAAAAGTAAATTAGAAATATAATTATAGTATAATATTTTGTAATTTTTTTTATTGTAGGTACTACACTCCCAAAAACTAAATGAGCCTCCACTAAAATGTTGGGTTTTAATCAACCACCAGGATGGTAATATATTATCAGCTCATTGCCAATGTGTTGCAGGTTTATTTGAAACTTGCAGTCATGTAGCAGCAATTCTTTTTGCTCTGGAAAGTATATATCGAGGTTCACGTGCAGAAAGGGTAAGATATTTTTCATGATTTTATTTATTTGCTTATATATATTTTCAGGTATCTGTAACCGATGTTGCTTGTTATTGGCGCAAAGTTCCAGTAAAAAAAAACTTATATAAAAAAGCTGAAGATATAAGTTTTAACTTAAATACTATGGAAACAGAAGCAATAGTACCTTGTGAAAACTATGAGCCAATAATTACACCTGAGGTTAAATTAAAAATATTAAAAACATTAGAAAAAAACATTTTTCCGGCTGCTATCACAAATAGTTATATTAAAGAAAGGAATGAGAGTATGCAAAATTTATGCGAAGCCAACTATTTAAAAAAATTATACTTGGAAGAAAACCAAATGAAAAGCCGAGACGAGTTGGAAAGCTTAGGTCGTTTAAAAAGTTATGATGAAAATGAAATTAGTAGTACAGTATAATGAAAATGAAATTATTTATGTTTTTAAATGTAAGAATTTAGTAAATAGCTTAAAATTAAATTAATATAAATGAAATTAAAATATAGTAGTATAATATAATGAAAATTTACACATGCAAAAAATAAGAATATAGTGATTAAAGCAAAATTAAATATACATTAAAATTTAACATTTAACAAAATCAACATGCAAAAACAAAAATTAATAGTTTTTATATAAATAGATAATAAAGAAACAGAAACATTAAAAGATTATATTACAGATAGTTATTTAAGAAGTAATTACCTAAAAGTTCTGGCAATAATATTTTAAAAAAATATTCTGTAACTTTTGCTATTTGAATTGAAATAAATTTGTCATTTTTTTTTACTTTTAGTATAATTTTTTTATTTGGTGAATAAATACAATAATAACCAAAACTAGATTTGGTAATATATATTTGCAATTGCAATTGATAATAATAACAGCAGTCCTGTGATGCAGGAATCTTTTTTATTTAAAATACTGTCAATATTTTCGCCATTTCTCAGATTATATGGGCATTTCACCTCCACTGAAACAGCTCCACAGCATTGACAAACGAACATTCCATCAGGAGAGCATGCAAAAAACGATTGGCTTTTATCAACAAAAAGACCAGCGCTAATTAATTTGAAATGGTTGTGATTTGATTTTAAAAAATTTCTAAGTAAGCAATTGCTGTTTTTTCTTTTAATTTACCATATGTCGTTGCTGCCGTTGTAAAAGGTTGAGGATAACAAATTTTTTTTAAAAGACTTTTAGATGGATTTATTGTACTTGTCCTATATTAATGCCAACTTTCTAAGTGAGCGGACGTGTTTAAATTTGCTTTAATTAATTAATTAGTTATATAATAAAAAAAAATTTAAAAATTTAATTGTTTTTAACAAATAGTTTTATTAATTTTTTAAAATATATATATTT
This sequence comes from Rhamphomyia laevipes, assembly GCA_963920725.1. Classification (NCBI taxonomy): domain Eukaryota; kingdom Metazoa; phylum Arthropoda; class Insecta; order Diptera; family Empididae; genus Rhamphomyia; species Rhamphomyia laevipes. The sequence continues at coordinate 102,789,657 of OY987255.1, forward strand.
ATAACAATTAATTGATTTTTAAGTAATTTCTGTTTTAGATTTTTGTAATAATTACTTTATAATAATCATTTTGCATTGCAATAATATAACAATTAAAACAGTGTTAATATTTATATTTGATTACTATACTTTGAATATTTATATTAAGAAGTTTATATGACAATTAATTGCTGCAACCAGATTGTACTTTGAACTTTTTTTTTTGTTTACAAAATTGTTTAACATATTTAAATATGCAACGGTGCAGTAGCACACAATGCGCTTTAAATGATAGCATAGGTACACATAATTTAATTGCTTGTAATGGTATTTGTGCAAAGTTATACCATCTCCAATGTGTTGGTCTTTCTCGCACTGCAATTAACTCTATGAAAGAATATACAAAAGCTTTTTTGTTTTTTTGTAATGAGTGCAGAAACATTAATCTCTCGCATGTATTGCTCGCAATTAAATCAAATAATGATTTATTAAAGCAATTTACTGAGTCGATTGATTTAATTAATAAAAGAGCTATTAATGCTGAGAAAAAAACGATTAAATTAGAAGAGAACAATAAATCGATCTTGCAACATGTTGATGATGTTTGTAGTAAAGTTGACGAAATTTTTAAAACATGCAATGCTCACAAAGAAAGCATAGAAGTTGTTGGTAATAAAGTTGATAAATTTTATGACAATATTGAAAGAGTTAAAGATTGTATCGCAACAAATAATGATGTTATAATTGTTAGAATGAAGTTTCAATTGGATAATATTCATTCATCATTAAAGAAATTAAAAATAATTTTAGATGGAAATTCTTGTAATTTACAAACATCAATTGAAAAGAATTTGTCAGACAACTTTGATAATTTCAATAAAATGAATAATGAAATACACAAATATAACAATAATTCCGACAACGATGACTTAAAAAATAGATTAACTCTATATGGTAACGAGCTTTTATTGACAAAATCAATTTTAATTGACGCTATTGATGAATTAAAATGTTTCAACGTGAACAAAAATTTAATTGAATCAACATCAGAATTAATTACAGAAAGAAACAAACTTTCTGTTTGTGAGGAACTTTATATTATTAATAAGGAGAAAAGTGGTACTTCAGTCTCTACGACTTCTATAATTAAACGTTCTTCAATATTCATCAAAGTTATACCAGCTAAAGTTGAAGCAGAATGGTTAAAGGACATTATTTTAAAAACATTTGGAATTAATGACGTTTCATGTAAAAAAGTCACGCCACGCTCCTTAAGCAAAAAAAAAAATTAAAATATTGCAGTTTTAAAGTTACTGTTCCAGTCCACACGGTTATAACGCTGATAGATAGCCAATTCATATGGGAAACTATTGGTGCTTCAGTATCCATTTGGATAAAGAAAATTAAGAAAAATAAGGTAAAAGTTAATAATAATAATAATAAGAATTCAAACAATGAAAGTAAAAGTAAAATATTAAGTAATGCTAATAAAAATAGTAGAGTAAAACAAAAAAAAAATAAGAATAATAGTAAAAATAAAATTTTGAATACAAATGGTAGCAATAGTAACACTACAAACCTTAAACATAAAATTAAGAATAAAAATAAATTTAACAATACTATTAAAACAAAATCTAAAATCATAAATAAAAAATCTAATGTAAGTAATAGTAAAGTCTGTAATTGTATTTGCAATAAAAATAAAAATAATATTAATAGTAGTAGTAACAATAATAAATCGAAATTAATTTCACCAAATGTTATGACCAGCAATTCTATTAAATATCCTAACCTTATACAGGGAGAGACCTTTATGGTTGGTAACCCATCAACATCATTTGCTGCTAATCTTCCTGTTACCAGTACACAGACGAATACCGATATGACTACAACTAATACAACTAATACAACTAACATTCCAAATACCATAAATTCCCCTACTAATACAACTAATCCTCCAAATAATTCCACCAACAATAATAATACTAACACAACTAATCCAACTAATATTAGTTCCCCCACCACCTCTCCCAATTTCTTAAATCCTTTATTATCCCCAGTAGTTAGAATGACCATTAATTCGGTAGAAAATGGTGATTGTGTGTATGCTTTGAGCCGCCTTCATGATCCTAAAATCTATGATAATGTGAGGTTGTTTCTAGCATACTTACATGACGAACCAAAAACCACCTGTGTTCTGGGTAAAACAGTTACCAACATCAAAGCTTTAATTAAGTCCCAGGGTCTTCCAATAGATCATAAGGTTCTTAGTAAATTGTATATTAATTATAATGTAGAACAAGGACTTTCTAGGGACGATATCATAACTGATTTGAAAGCTTATGGAAATTATATTAATAACAAAAGAAGAGATGACCTTCAAAGGCAAAGGGAGACGGACTATAGATACTTTAAGTCGTGTCCCTAATAATTTAATAACAATTAATCCTGTTAGCTGTAGGTCAAATAATTTACCTGATAATTTATCATTCTATTACCAAAATGTTAGAGGTTTACGCACTAAAACTGCTAAAGTATTCGTCAACTCTAAGTTATTAGACTTTGACATTTTTGCTCTAACAGAAACTTGGTTGCATTCTGGAATAAATTCGTTAGAATTATTTGACCATTCTTTTTCTGTATTTAGAAAAGACAGGCACAGTAATAATAATAATTCAGCAAACTCTAATGGGATTATGCCTAAAGGTGGAGGTGTAATGATTGCTATTAAAAATAGTTTTAATATAAATGAAATTATACTTTCACAATTTCCAGATCTTGAGATTGTTGCAATTAAAATAGAACTCACTCTCAAATCTATTTTTGTTATCTGCTGTTATATTCCTCCTAATTCGACATTAGAAATATATTCTAAAGTTTGCCAAGCTATTGACCATATTTCATCTATAACTCTGCCGTCAGATGAAATTATTGTTTGTGGTGATTTCAACTTACCACATTTAACTTGGTCACCCCACGACGAGGAATGTTTTCTTATGCCGAGCAACATTGTGTATTCTGTTGAACACACATTAGTTGATGGGCTCAATTCAAATTATCTTCAGCAGGTTTCAAATATAAAAAATTATTATGGTGTGCAGCTGGATCTTATTTTTACTAGTGATTGGATTAATGTGAACGACTTACAAAATATTACTCCATTGGTCTATATAGATAAGTTTCACCCTCCTATTAGCTTCAAATACTGCTATAATAGTCCTACTGATTGTTCACCAAATATATCTTACCGATATAACTTTGCTAAGGCGAACTTCAGAGGGTTAAATAGTTTTCTGGAATCAATTGACTTTGATACATTGTTTTTAAATCGTGATATTGTTGATGCAGTGAGCATATTTTATGATATCATATTACATGGATTTAGCATGTATATACCAAAAATTTGTGAAAGAGACTTGGGTTCAAGCCCGATTTGGTACAATCACGACTTAAAAAAGCTCAGAAACAAAAAAAATAGGGCATGGAAGAAATATTTAAAATTCAAAAATTCTGAAGCATATCATGAATTTACGGAATTACATGAAGCATTTAAAATTTTGCTGGATAGCAATTATAATGATTATCTTATTGATATAGCTTCTCAAATTAAAACCAATCCTAAATCTTTTTGGAAATTTGTTAATTCTAAACGGAAGTCGGATCAATATCCTAAATTTATGTCTTATAAAGGACATACTTCAAATGACCCGACACTTATCGCGAAGTATTTTAAAGATTACTTCTCCAGCTCATACTCAGACTCGCCTTTTGAGATTGATGAGACAAATTTTCAATACATGCACAGTTATCCTGAGATAACATTACCATCAATCAATTTTTCAGTTTCACAGGTAAGGCAGTACCTAGAAAAATTGAATAATGATACTTCACCTGGTCCAGATAATGTACCAGAAATTATCCTGAGAAACTGTGCAAATTCTCTATCATTGCCATTACAAATTTTGTTTACCAAATCTTTAAATAGTGGACACTTTCCAGATTTTTGGAAAACATCATTTATTAGACCTGTGCACAAAAAAGATTCAAAAAATGATGTTTGTAACTATAGACCTATTGCTAAACTTTCAAGCATTCCTAAATTATTTGAGCTCATGATTTATGATTCGATCTATAGTTACTGCTCTGGATTGTTGGTACCCAATCAGCATGGTTTTATGAAAAAAAGATCTACTGTTACCAATCTAGTAGAATCTTGTTCTTCGTTCTTAAATAATATGGAGGCTGGGTACCAAACAGATGTAATCTACACTGATTTAAGTAAAGCTTTTGATCTGTTTCCTCATAGTGTAATATGTTTTAAATTAAAAAAATTGGGTTTTCCTGACTTTTTGATCAAATGGATTACATCATATCTTGAGAATAGAAAATATAGCGTTAAATTTAGATCAGTAACTTCTGATCCCTTTAATGCCAATTCTGGTGTTCCACAGGGTAGTCATCTGGGACCATTTCTGTTTATTTTTTCTATCAATGACGTCACATCTGTCATTAAGAATAGTAAACTGGGGATCTATGCAGATGACATGAAAATCTACAAGAAGATCACTTCGACTTTGGATGCTAGCACACTCCAGAATGATCTAGATTCTTTTAAATGTTGGTGTAACTTTAACAATTTATTATTAAATGTTGATAAGTGTGCATTGATTAGCTATACTCGCCGTACTGCACCAATCATTGTTAATTACACCTTTGATAACAAACCAATTGTTAGAGTCACACATTTTAAGGATTTGGGAGTACTGTTTGATAACAAAATGACTTTTAATCGTCATTTTGATACCATAATAGGCAAAGCTAACTCAATGTTAGGTTTCGTTAAGAGATGGTCTAAGGAATTTGATGATCCATATATCTTTAAAGCCTTATATTCATCACTTGTACGGCCTAACCTTGAGTACGCAAGTCAAGTTTGGTCTCCTTTCTACAACGACCACATAGCTAGAATTGAATCAGTTCAAAAAAAATTTCTAAGATATGCTTTACGAAATTTACATTGGTCAAATCCACTAATTTTGCCTCCATACAGGAACAGATTAATTCTTTTACAAATGAAAACTTTGGAATCAAGAAGATTAGTAGCTGATATATTATTCATTTTACAGGTTCTCAACGGTCAAATAGACTCATATTATGTTAAAAACCAAGCTAATACGCATTTTAATCGTAGAACACGGTTTCGGTCTGAAAACATATTTAGAGAAACTTGTCACCGTACAAACTATGGGAAATTTGAACCCATTAATAGAATGTTTATATCAGTTAATAATCATAAAGGTCATATTAATCTCTCTCTTTCTAAAGAGATCAATAAAACAAAATTATTTTTAAATGTGTCATAACATTTGTTGTAAATTTATATTTTTTTAATCTGTAAAATCTTGATATATATAATGTATATGTTATTATTAAATTACAGTAGTAATATAGATTTTAAAATAAATTAATTAATTTTATAATTTTATTGACTTGGTTTCATAACTTCTTTTGAAACTCAAACTATTTTAATATAATGATAATTTTAAGTTTAAAAATTTTTTTTTTTGTTAATAATTTTTATTTATTTTTTAAGTTATTGTATGTAATATGTTTGTATTAAACATGAAATAAATAAATAAATAAATAAAATATATATTTTCATTTTGCATGGTAAATATATTTTACAAATAGTTTTATTGGTTTGGTTTTTTTTTAAATATAAGATTTTATTCCGAATCTTCATCATACTCCAGCACTGTATTCTGTTTTATTACCGATGGACTGAGATTAATTAATGAACAACATACTCTAACTATTACATCGTAGCAGGAACTACCATACATTTTTTTTCCTACACATGTAATAGGCTGTTTATTCGCAACAATTAGATACTTTTGTCTGATTAAACCAATTACACGTTCTACATGAATTCTTATTTCAGCTTTCTGTCTTGTATCTTCTATATCGAATGCATCTAATTGTGTTCTTTTTCCTTTAAATGCTGGCATTTTTAGTTCAGCTCCTTTTTTTTGCACGGCTTCTTCTATTAAAAAGCCACGATCTGGCAATATAATATCACCAGCTTCGATATTAATTAAAAAATCTGAGTTTTCTGTTATGAATTTGTCACTACATCTTCCACCAAAAGCCTTTGATATGTATATAATTGATCCGCTTGGTGCAATTCCAATTAAAAATTTAATTGTTTCATGATTTTTGTAATTTGAAAATACGGAGGCTTTTGCTAATTGATTACCTATAATAAAATAAATATAATAAGATTAAAAGATTATTTAAATAAAGAAATAGGTCAGTATTACCAGGTTTTTCAATAAATACTTTAAAGCAGTCAATAATTACTGCTAATCGATCCCCAAAAATATTTTTAAAAAAGTCCGGTGTGTAGTGAATACGTACTTCTTTTTTCGGCCAAGAAACAAATGTACCAAGTTCTTTGTCCAAAATGAATAAACATTCATAAAATTTCTTGAATATAGTTGGGATTGTTGTACCAAATTTATACGCTAAATATTTGAATGGTAAGTCTAATCTTAACTTCATTAATGTAATAATTAAAATTTGAAATCTATTCAGTTTTAAACTCTGCGGCAGATTAGTTTCAATTGTCTGGAATATTATTTTTAATGTGTCGAAATGTGATAATCCAGTAAAATAATTTGTTTTCTTATCATCATTTTCAAAGTAATGTAGATTGCGAATAACGGTGTTACAATTATCTTTTGCTTCTTTTTTTAGTCTTTGAATTTCTTTATTATTTTGTTTTACAATTCCTTCCAAATAATAATTTTTTTTCATCTGAATATTAATTTCTTCTGTTTTCTCAATAATCGTTGTCTTAGCTATTTTTAATTCCATGTCTTTTTGTGCTATTATTTTTTCGTAATAAATTACCATATCACCATAGTTTTCAGTTTGAGATGCTAAAAAATAATGAAATTTAAGAAGTTTATTTTCTAATTATAAATATATTTTACTTGAATGTTTTTGTGAAGCAGTTAGGGTATTAGGATCATCCAATTCAATTGCATTTAAACCAATTTCTGGGGATACAACAGTAGCTACACCAGTTTTAGATGATCTTTTATTTAGCCTCTGGTACTTTCTTAAAGCTTGCTTTGGATTCTTGATGTTACTTATATACCCTAATTTTAAATTAGGTACCCAATCTGGATTAAGCCTATCTTTTAGTTTTGCACTACAGCCTGGATATTGAATTAATTAAATATTTTTAAAAACAACATTGCTTTCCTATACAAGTACATTACCATTTACAAAATGATCGCTACATATACGAGCATTCAAAATGTTCAAGTTTTTCCTGTTGATTGCTGCCATCCAAAGTCTCCTTCGCTCAATGGACAACAAGTTTTCTTCCTTCGACTTGTTGCATATTGCTGGAAACCGAAAAAAACTTTTATCGGAATTTTTAAATCCATTATTACAATTTGTTATACAACAATATGACGGCATTTTAATATCGACTGAAAATATATATTTAACAACAATGAAAAAGAGCATTATCACATATTATTTGTTATAATTTGTATTTAAATTATCACAATATTTAATTTAATTTTATAATTTTTAAACAAATATTTACCTCTCTACAATATAAATGTGTACTTTTTTATACCTCCAGAGATAAATGACAGCAAAATGACATTTCCCACTGACAGTTCTTTTAACTACTCTATATAGAAAGGCAGTTAATTCTAGGTTTTTGAGGCAAACATCTCACATACAAACATTCGTATACGTATACAAAACTGTCATTTGAAATTAAAAAACCAATAAGCATTAGAAAAATAAAATATTGTTCTGATCTCGAGTTTCTTATGGATGTCCTATGAATAATTATCTTTATAACAATTTCGAAATAAAAGAAATAAGAAAAGCAAATATATTTTATTTTAATTTTTATATTTAATTAATGAAATTTATATTTTTTATTGGTACAATAAAAGAAATATATTTTGTGTATTCTAATTAATGTTTTATATCAATGTTTATGTATATCACTAACCCAGAAAATATAATCAATTTTGTGTATTACTGTCTGGTGGTTATATTTAAAAAATTATATTTGCGCACAATGAAATAGCTTTATATCTAAATAATAATATATGTATGATTTTCTAGAATATCAGTCTCTAATATATGGTCCTCCATATTACCAAATATATCCTTCAATGCAGCACCTACGCACCATTATTATTTATTTTAAAATAATATAAAACTAGTGAAATAATTTAATAACTGTTTCTATTAACTAATAAATGATAAATTCACACGCAAAAATTAAACATTATTACTTATTTACCGATAAAATATTCAATGAAAAATAAAAACCAAAACGTATTATGCCTACCAAGATATTATTTGTTTTAGAACAAATTCAAATAAAACATTAATTTATACTCAATTTGAATTTTAAAAAATTACAGTAGTAATTAGTAATATAAGTAAAACTTGCACGTATTCTACGCATTTCTTTCTTTGTATTAACATTAAATAATATATTATATTATATATCAATGTACTTTGTATTTTTTTCGTACAATTTTGTAATGTACCGTAAGTATTGCATACAGGGTAAATACATTTGCAAGAACTGTCAAAAAGTACATTGGTACATTGAGATGTTTGCCTCAACAACCTAGAACTAACGGCCATTCTATATACTTATACTTCTATTGCTGTAACACAAATGCGTTGCGTCACAGCAATTATTTTGTATTTGAAGCATAACTGATCTGTTATTGGAGTCTTTTACTTTATAATGAAAAAATGGATTCGGCGGCGGTTCTAAAACGAACCACTTTTTCGGCAATACTCTACTTAAACTTTATTAGTTGAATACATACGAAATGATTTTTAAATAACTTTTCTTAGAAATATTTTTTTTTGTAATAAAAAGATTTGTTGAATTTTTTAATTTAATTTATGAAATTTAAAATTATTATTTAGTAATTTTAAAATTCTACCTCATATACATATGTATATGGACATAACATACTAAAATTAAATTATTTTTATTGTTTTTGCGCGCCCTATATTGGCTGCAACTTACATCAAATTATTTTAACGTATAATTTTAACATGATTTATATAATTTTATATGACAAATATATTTTATGGTAAAAAGTATACGATAAAATAACTTGCCTTGAAAAAATATGAAATGTCAATGAGTCCAAAAATATTAGTATACACAGTAAAAAAAAATGAAAATTATTTTTTTAAATATTCTAATTCACATTGTAAAATTTTTATTTTCACCTCAATTTATTCCTTAAGGAATTCCATCTGTAGTTGGTGATTTTCCTGCATTTGTTGTATTTCCAAAAGATTTTTCTCGTTTTGGTACGATTCTGTCACCAATTCCAACTTTTCTTCAGCTAAAGCTTGCCACTTGTCTGTCACCAAATTTTTCTTCTTCATTCTAAGACATAACAAGCTAAACATGCGGATCTTGGCAACTGTAGTATCACCAAGCTAGTAAGTAGAGGTGGTGTTTATCGCCACTGCCCTAGATACTGGTGAAGTACAAAGTACTCAATATACTAAAGGATGATGGTAATAATGCATCTGCGTATGCGGACGATTTGACGATACTAGTTTCTGGCAAACATCTTAGTTTAGTTTAGTTTTAGTTTTTATTACTTTTAGATAAAAAAACTTTTTTTAACAATAAATTACAATAAATTTTTCTCAATAATTTTTTTTTACAATAATTTTTACAATATAAATTCGTTTAATGTTAAATCTTCCAAATGATTGTACGACAAATTGTGACAATTTTCTTTTATATACGTATAAATTAGTTTCTACTTTAATTTCACTTGGCATATTATTAAACATAATTAATCATCTATTCAAAATAATATTTTGTGTTCTAACTAATCTAACTCTTTGAATTCTAAAATCATTTACATAATTTTAAATCTTAAATTTCTACTTCACATAATCAGCGAAATTAAATTGGAAGCTAAATGTCGAAGAAAGAGCCAAGAAGGCATATGTAGCTTTATTTTCTAGTAAAAAAATGTTGGTAAGAAAGGTTGGTTAAAGCCGCGCATAGCTCTATAGTTGTATACGGCCATAGTAAGACTAATTCTCACCTACGGTTTTATAGTATGGTGGCCAGCACTGGGAAAGGAGTATAACCGTACCAAGCTAGGTAGGGTCCAGAGGCGCGGATAGGTGTTACGAGAGCGTTTCAATCAACGCCGAGGGATTCACCGAATGCAATCATCTACCTTCTCCCTCCTGACCATACATATCAAATACTTATCTATTTGCAGTGCAGTCAGACTAAGAGAAAGTGGGTCATGGCTGAATAAACCCTACGGCCATTGTAGTATCCTTGGCCTTATAAATTGACAGATTATACCATCCTCAAGATAAGAATTTCAAGGTCCTCACACCATCCAGAGGAGAGTGGATGAACAATAATCCGCTGGATGCATATGACACTACAGTATTCACCGACGGTTCAAATATGGACTGCGGCGTGGGTGCTGGTGTGTATTCGGAAGCACTAAATATTAGACAATCCTACAGACTACCAAACAGCTCTAACGTATTCCAGGCATGTCAACCACTCGGTGAAGCAAACCCTACTTGTAATAATGTTGCAATAGTATCAGACAGCCAGGTAGCTATCCTGGCACTAAAATCTTCACAAATATCCTCCAGACTAGTCGGCATGTGCGCGGCAGAGCTGGCGCGTCTGGGTATCAGATACAACGTTGAGCTACTCTGGATTCCTGGTCATAGGAACATCCCAGGGAACGAAATAGCCGATGAATTAGCGAGAGAGGGTTCCAACCTGGAGATTTCGCTAGCGGAACAGGTCAACCCTCCCATTAACACGGTAAAAAGATATTTACCTACACCCCAAGCTAAACTCTACGTGGTTAGATCTAACCACTTGTAAAACAACCAAGAAAACCTGGGCATTATACAATAAGAGTAAAACAGACAACCTCCCTCCTCAATATCTCCCGGAAAACATAGCCAGAACGGTAGCTACGGGGCACTGGCTCATTGGCGATTATACCGCCAACTTGGCATCCCGTTCAACCACATATCCCGCACCTGCAAAGAACTGAGCGAAAAAGAAACGGTAACGCACTTCGTCTGTAAGCGCCCGGCGCTGGCTAGGGCCAGGTTCTGCTCGCTTGGTAGTCCTTTCCTCAAATACCTCAACGTCAAGTTTCTGAACGCTACGAGGTGGATTTAAAACTACTCCATCGTTACGAGAAAACAATGCCTTTGGTCACGCGAGTTAGTGGTAGCAAAATGGCGCAAATGCGCTACTCCACGTAAGCTGATATGTAGTCCGCCACTTGAACCAACACAACAAATTTTTCTTCTTCATTCGAAGACATAAAGATGGCTTGCTCGGCAGCTTGTTTGATATATAGTTATTCCATACTCTGCTCGATTTTTCTAAAATGTTTTATAATTATAACATAAAATATTAATTTTGTGTAAATTTTACTTTTTCTGGTACTGTTTTATATTTTCTCGAAGATACAAGATCGCATCAATTACAAGATCCGACTCATTTATTAAAACTTCTAAGTTATAGTTTGAACCAGGGAACAATAAAATACAAAACATTAGATATTTTATAATTTTCATATTTTAAAACAATACTCACCATTGTTGTCAAAGACACCATCGGAATCATATAAAGAAGGTATGCCTTCTATTTGTTCACCAAGAAGATCATGTATAGTTTCATCTACTGAATTAATCTCAATGTTATTTGCAGGACCGCCACCTGTCAAATAAATTGATTTTTTCTCTTGCATAGGTGTTAGCGCATGCATAGGTGTTACGAGAGCGGTTCAATCAACGCCGAGGGATTCACCGAATGCAATCATCTACCTTCTCCCTCCTGACCATACATATCAAATACTTATCTATTTGCAGTGCAGTCAGACTAAGAGAAAGTGGGTCATGGCTGAATAAACCCTACGGCCATTGTAGTATCCTTGGCCTTATAAATTGACAGATTATACCATCCTCAAGATAAGAATTTCAAGGTCCTCATACCATCCAGAGGGGAGTGGATGAACAATAATCCGCTGGATGCATATGACACTACAGTATTCACCGACGGTTCAAATATGGACTGCGGCGTGGGTGCTGGTGTGTATTCGGAAGCACTAAATATTAGACAATCCTACAGACTACCAAACAGCTCTAACGTATTCCAGGCATGTCAACCACTCGGTGAAGCAAACCCTACTTGTAATAATGTTGCAATAGTATCAGACAGCCAGGTAGCTATCCTGGCACTAAAATCTTCACAAATATCCTCCAGACTAGTCGGCATGTGCGCGGCAGAGCTGGCGCGTCTGGGTATCAGATACAACGTTGAGCTACTCTGGATTCCTGGTCATAGGAACACCCCAGGGAACGAAATGGCCGATGAATTAGCGACAGAGGGCTCCAACCTGGAGATTTCGCTAGCGGAACAGGTCAACCCTCCCATTAACACGGTAAAAAGATATTTACCTTCACCCCAAGCTAAACTCTACGTGGTTAGATCTGGATGCTAGCACACTCCAGAATGATCTAGATTCTTTTAAATGTTGGTGTAACTTTAACAATTTATTATTAAATGTTGATAAGTGTGCATTGATTAGCTATACTCGCCGTACTGCACCAATCATTGTTAATTACACCTTTGATAACAAACCAATTGTTAGAGTCACACATTTTAAGGATTTGGGAGTACTGTTTGATAACAAAATGACTTTTAATCGTCATTTTGATACCATAATAGGCAAAGCTAACTCAATGTTAGGTTTCGTTAAGAGATGGTCTAAGGAATTTGATGATCCATATATCTTTAAAGCCTTATATTCATCACTTGTACGGCCTAACCTTGAGTACGCAAGTCAAGTTTGGTCTCCTTTCTACAACGACCACATAGCTAGAATTGAATCAGTTCAAAAAAAATTTCTAAGATATGCTTTACGAAATTTACATTGGTCAAATCCACTAATTTTGCCTCCATACAGGAACAGATTAATTCTTTTACAAATGAAAACTTTGGAATCAAGAAGATTAGTAGCTGATATATTATTCATTTTACAGGTTCTCAACGGTCAAATAGACTCATATTATGTTAAAAACCAAGCTAATACGCATTTTAATCGTAGAACACGGTTTCGGTCTGAAAACATATTTAGAGAAACTTGTCACCGTACAAACTATGGGAAATTTGAACCCATTAATAGAATGTTTATATCAGTTAATAATCATAAAGGTCATATTAATCTCTCTCTTTCTAAAGAGATCAATAAAACAAAATTATTTTTAAATGTGTCATAATATTTGTTGTAAATTTATATTTTTTTAATCTGTAAAATCTTGATATATATAATGTATATGTTATTATTAAATTACAGTAGTAATATAGATTTTAAAATAAATTAATTAATTTTATAATTTTATTGACTTGGTTTCATAACTTCTTTTGAAACTCAAACTATTTTAATATAATGATAATTTTAAGTTTAAAAATTTTTTTTTTTTGTTAATAATTTTTATTTATTTTTTAAGTTATTGTATGTAATATGTTTGTATTAAACATGAAATAAATAAATAAATAAATAAAATATATATTTTCATTTTGCATGGTAAATATATTTTACAAATAGTTTTATTGGTTTGGTTTTTTTTAAAATATAAGATTTTATTCCGAATCTTCATCATACTCCAGCACTGTATTCTGTTTTATTACCGATGGACTGAGATTAATTAATGAACAACATACTCTAACTATTACATCGTAGCAGGAACTACCATACATTTTTTTTCCTACACATGTAATAGGCTGTTTATTCGCAACAATTAGATACTTTTGTCTGATTAAACCAATTACACGTTCTACATGAATTCTTATTTCAGCTTTCTGTCTTGTATCTTCTATATCGAATGCATCTAATTGTGTTCTTTTTCCTTTAAATGCTGGCATTTTTAGTTCAGCTCCTTTTTTTTGCACGGCTTCTTCTATTAAAAAGCCACGATCTGGCAATATAATATCACCAGCTTCGATATTAATTAAAAAATCTGAGTTTTCTGTTATGAATTTGTCACTACATCTTCCACCAAAAGCCTTTGATATGTATATAATTGATCCGCTTGGTGCAATTCCAATTAAAAATTTAATTGTTTCATGATTTTTGTAATTTGAAAATACGGAGGCTTTTGCTAATTGATTACCTATAATAAAATAAATATAATAAGATTAAAAGATTATTTAAATAAAGAAATAGGTCAGTATTACCAGGTTTTTCAATAAATACTTTAAAGCAGTCAATAATTACTGCTAATCGATCCCCAAAAATATTTTTAAAAAAGTCCGGTGTGTAGTGAATACGTACTTCTTTTTTCGGCCAAGAAACAAATGTACCAAGTTCTTTGTCCAAAATGAATAAACATTCATAAAATTTCTTGAATATAGTTGGGATTGTTGTACCAAATTTATACGCTAAATATTTGAATGGTAAGTCTAATCTTAACTTCATTAATGTAATAATTAAAATTTGAAATCTATTCAGTTTTAAACTCTGCGGCAGATTAGTTTCAATTGTCTGGAATATTATTTTTAATGTGTCGAAATGTGATAATCCAGTAAAATAATTTGTTTTCTTATCATCATTTTCAAAGTAATGTAGATTGCGAATAACGGTGTTACAATTATCTTTTGCTTCTTTTTTTAGTCTTTGAATTTCTTTATTATTTTGTTTTACAATTCCTTCCAAATAATAATTTGTTTTCATCTGAATATTAATTTCTTCTGTTTTCTCAATAATCGTTGTCTTAGCTATTTTTAATTCCATGTCTTTTTGTGCTATTATTTTTTCGTAATAAATTACCATATCACCATAGTTTTCAGTTTGAGATGCTAAAAAATAATGAAATTTAAGAAGTTTATTTTCTAATTATAAATATATTTTACTTGAATGTTTTTGTGAAGCAGTTAGGGTATTAGGATCATCCAATTCAATTGCATTTAAACCAATTTCTGGGGATACAACAGTAGCTACACCAGTTTTAGATGATCTTTTATTTAGCCTCTGGTACCTTCTTAAAGCTTGCTTTGGATTCTTGATGTTACTTATATACCCTAATTTTAAATTAGGTACCCAATCTGGATTAAGCCTATCTTTTAGTTTTGCACTACAGCCTGGATATTGAATTAATTAAATATTTTTAAAAACAACATTGCTTTCCTATACAAGTACATTACCATTTACAAAATGATCGCTACATATACGAGCATTCAAAATGTTCAAGTTTTTCCTGTTGATTGCTGCCATCCAAAGTCTCCTTCGCTCAATGGACAACAAGTTTTCTTCCTTCGACTTGTTGCATATTGCTGGAAACCGAAAAAAACTTTTATCGGAATTTTTAAATCCATTATTACAATTTGTTATACAACAATATGACGGCATTTTAATATCGACTGAAAATATATATTTAACAACAATGAAAAAGAGCATTATCACATATTATTTGTTATAATTTGTATTTAAATTATCACAATATTTAATTTAATTTTATAATTTTTAAACAAATATTTACCTCTCTACAATATAAATGTGTACTTTTTTATACCTCCAGAGATAAATGACAGCAAAATGACATTTCCCACTGACAGTTCTTTTAACTACTCTATATAGAAAGGCAGTTAATTCTAGGTTTTTGAGGCAAACATCTCACATACAAACATTCGTATACGTATACAAAACTGTCATTTGAAATTAAAAAACCAATAAGCATTAGAAAAATAAAATATTGTTCTGATCTCGAGTTTCTTATGGATGTCCTATGAATAATTATCTTTATAACAATTTCGAAATAAAAGAAATAAGAAAAGCAAATATATTTTATTTTAATTTTTATATTTAATTAATGAAATTTATATTTTTTATTGGTACAATAAAAGAAATATATTTTGTGTATTCTAATTAATGTTTTATATCAATGTTTATGTATATCACTAACCCAGAAAATATAATCAATTTTGTGTATTACTGTCTGGTGGTTATATTTAAAAAATTATATTTTTTTTCGCACAATGAAATAGCTTTATATCTAAATAATAATATATGTATGATTTTCTAGAATATCAGTCTCTAATATATGGTCCTCCATATTACCAAATATATCCTTCAATGCAGCACCTACGCACCATTATTATTTATTTTAAAATAATATAAAACTAGTGAAATAATTTAATAACTGTTTCTATTAACTAATAAATGATAAATTCACACGCAAAAATTAAACATTATTACTTATTTACCGATAAAATATTCAATGAAAAATAAAAACCAAAACGTATTATGCCTACCAAGATATTATTTGTTTTAGAACAAATTCAAATAAAACATTAATTTATACTCAATTTGAATTTTAAAAAATTACAGTAGTAATTAGTAATATAAGTAAAACTTGCACGTATTCTACGCATTTCTTTCTTTGTATTAACATTAAATAATATATTATATTATATATCAATGTACTTTGTATTTTTTTCGTACAATTTTGTAATGTACCGTAAGTATTGCATACAGGGTAAATACATTTGCAAGAACTGTCAAAAAGTACATTGGTACATTGAGATGTTTGCCTCAACAACCTAGAACTAACGGCCATTCTATATACTTATACTTCTATTGCTGTAACACAAATGCGTTGCGTCACAGCAATTATTTTGTATTTGAAGCATAACTGATCTGTTATTGGAGTCTTTTACTTTATAATGAAAAAATGGATTCGGCGGCGGTTCTAAAACGAACCACTTCTTTCGGCAATACTCTACTTAAACTTTATTAGTTGAATACATACGAAATGATTTTTAAATAACTTTTCTTAGAAATATTTTTTTTTGTAATAAAAAGATTTGTTGAATTTTTTAATTTAATTTATGAAATTTAAAATTATTATTTAGTAATTTTAAAATTCTACCTCATATACATATGTATATGGACATAACATACTAAAATTAAATTATTTTTATTGTTTTTGCGCGCCCTATATTGGCTGCAACTTACATCAAATTATTTTAACGTATAATTTTAACATGATTTATATAATTTTATATGACAAATATATTTTATGGTAAAAAGTATACGATAAAATAACTTGCCTTGAAAAAATATGAAATGTCAATGAGTCCAAAAATATTAGTATACACAGTAAAAAAAAATGAAAATTATTTTTTTAAATATTCTAATTCACATTGTAAAATTTTTATTTTCACCTCAATTTATTCCTTAAGGAATTCCATCTGTAGTTGGTGATTTTCCTGCATTTGTTGTATTTCCAAAAGATTTTTCTCGTTTTGGTACGATTCTGTCACCAATTCCAACTTTTCTTCAGCTAAAGCTTGCCACTTGTCTGTCACCAAATTTTTCTTCTTCATTCTAAGACATAACAAGCTAAACATGCGGATCTTGGCAACTGTAGTATCACCAAGCTAGTAAGTAGAGGTGGTGTTTATCGCCACTGCCCTAGATACTGGTGAAGTACAAAGTACTCAATATACTAAAGGATGATGGTAATAATGCATCTGCGTATGCGGACGATTTGACGATACTAGTTTCTGGCAAACATCTTAGTTTAGTTTAGTTTTAGTTTTTATTACTTTTAGATAAAAAAAACTTTTTTTAACAATAAATTACAATAATTTTATCTCAATAATTTTTTTTTACAATAATTTTTACAATATAAATTCGTTTAATGTTAAATCTTCCAAATGATTGTACGACAAATTGTGACAATTTTCTTTTATATACGTATAAATTAGTTTCTACTTTAATTTCACTTGGCATATTATTAAACATAATTAATCATCTATTCAAAATAATATTTTGTGTTCTAACTAATCTAACTCTTTGAATTCTAAAATCATTTACATAATTTTAAATCTTAAATTTCTACTTCACATAATCAGCGAAATTAAATTGGAAGCTAAATGTCGAAGAAAGAGTCAAGAAGGCATATGTAGCTTTATTTTCTAGTAAAAAAATGTTGGTAAGAAAGGTTGGTTGAAGCCGCGCATAGCTCTATAGTTGTATACGGCCATAGTAAGACTAATTCTCACCTACGGTTTTATAGTATGGTGGCCAGCACTGGGAAAGGAGTATAACCGTACCAAGCTAGGTAGGGTCCAGAGGCGCGCATAGGTGTTACGAGAGCGTTTCAATCAACGCCGAGGGATTCACCGAATGCAATCATCTACCTTCTCCCTCCTGACCATACATATCAAATACTTATCTATTTGCAGTGCAGTCAGACTAAGAGAAAGTGGGTCATGGCTGAATAAACCCTACGGCCATTGTAGTATCCTTGGCCTTATAAATTGACAGATTATACCATCCTCAAGATAAGAATTTCAAGGTCCTCATACCATCCAGAGGGGAGTGGATGAACAATAATCCGCTGGATGCATATGACACTACAGTATTCACCGACGGTTCAAATATGGACTGCGGCGTGGGTGCTGGTGTGTATTCGGAAGCACTAAATATTAGACAATCCTACAGACTACCAAACAGCTCTAACGTATTCCAGGCATGTCAACCACTCGGTGAAGCAAACCCTACTTGTAATAATGTTGCAATAGTATCAGACAGCCAGGTAGCTATCCTGGCACTAAAATCTTCACAAATATCCTCCAGACTAGTCGGCATGTGCGCGGCAGAGCTGGCGCGTCTGGGTATCGGATACAACGTTGAGCTACTCTGGATTCCTGGTCATAGGAACACCCCAGGGAACGAAATGGCCGATGAATTAGCGAGAGAGGGCTCCAACCTGGAGATTTCGCTAGCGGAACAGGTCAACCCTCCCATTAACACGGTAAAAAGATATTTACCTTCACCCCAAGCTAAACTCTACGTGGTTAGATCGAACCACTTGTAAAACAACCAAGAAAACCTGGGCATTATACAATAAGAGTAAAACAGACAACCTCCCTCCTCAATATCTCCCGGAAAACATAGCCAGAACGGTAGCTACGGGGCACTGGCTCATTGGCGATTATACCGCCAACTTGGCATCCCGTTCAACCACATATCCCGCACCTGCAAAGAACTGAGCGAAAAAGAAACGGTAACGCACTTCGTCTGTAAGCGCCCGGCGCTGGCTAGGGCCAGGTTCTGCTCGCTTGGTAGTCCTTTCCTCAAATACCTCAACGTCAAGTTTCTGAACGCTACGAGGTGGATTTAAAACTACTCCATCGTTACGAGAAAACAATGCCTTTGGTCACGCGAGTTAGTGGTAGCAAAATGGCGCAAATGTGCTACTCCACGTAAGCTGATATGGAGTCCGCCACTTGAACCAACACAACAAATTTTTCTTCTTCATTCGAAGACATAAAGATGGCTTGCTCGGCAGCTTGTTTGATATATAGTTATTCCATACTCTGCTCGATTTTTCTAAAATGTTTTATAATTATAACATAAAATATTAATTTTGTGTAAATTTTACTTTTTCTGGTACTGTTTTATATTTTCTCGAAGATACAAGATCGCATCAATTACAAGATCCGACTCATTTATTAAAACTTCTAAGTTATAGTTTGAACCAGGGAACAATAAAATACAAAACATTAGATATTTTATAATTTTCATATTTTAAAACAATACTCACCATTGTTGTCAAAGACACAATCGGAATCATATAAAGAAGGTATGCCTTCTATTTGTTCACCAAGAAGATCATGTATAGTTTCATCTACTGAATTAATCTCAATGTTATTTGCAGGACCGCCACCTGTCAAATAAATTGATTTTTTCTCTTGCATAGGTGTTAGCGCATGCATAGGTGTTACGAGAGCGGTTCAATCAACGCCGAGGGATTAACTGAATGCAATCTTCTACCGTCTCCCTCCTGACCATACATATCAAATACTTATCTATTTGCAGTGCAGTCAGACTAAGAGAAAGTGGGTCATGGCTGAATAAACCCTACGGCCATTGTAGTATCCTTGGCCTTATAAATTGACAGATTATACCATCCTCAAGATAAGAATTTCAAGGTCCTCATACCATCCAGAGGGGAGTGGATGAACAATAATCCGCTGGATGCATATGACACTACAGTATTCACCGACGGTTCAAATATGGACTGCGGCGTGGGTGCTGGTGTGTATTCGGAAGCACTAAATATTAGACAATCCTACAGACTACCAAACAGCTCTAACGTATTCCAGGCATGTCAACCACTCGGTGAAGCAAACCCTACTTGTAATAATGTTGCAATAGTATCAGACAGCCAGGTAGCTATCCTGGCACTAAAATCTTCACAAATATCCTCCAGACTAGTCGGCATGTGCGCGGCAGAGCTGGCGCGTCTGGGTATCGGATACAACGTTGAGCTACTCTGGATTCCTGGTCATAGGAACACCCCAGGGAACGAAATGGCCGATGAATTAGCGAGAGAGGGCTCCAACCTGGAGATTTCGCTAGCGGAACAGGTCAACCCTCCCATTAACACGGTAAAAAGATATTTACCTTCACCCCAAGCTAAACTCTACGTGGTTAGATCTAACCACTTGTAAAACAACCAAGAAAACCTGGGCATTATACAATAAGAGTAAAACAGACAACCTCCCTCCTCAATATCTCCCGGAAAACATAGCCAGAACGGTAGCTACGGGGCACTGGCTCATTGGCGATTATTCCGCCAACTTGGCATCCCGTTCAACCACATATGCTGCACCTGCAAAGAACTGAGCGAAAAAGAAACGGTAACGCACTTCGTCTGTAAGCGCCCGGCGCTGGCTAGGGCCAGGTTCTGCTCGCTTGGTAGTCCTTTCCTCAAATACCTCAACGTCAAGTTTCTGAACGCTACGAGGTGGATTTAAAACTACTCCATCGTTACGAGAAAACAATGCCTTTGGTCACGCGAGTTAGTGGTAGCAAAATGGCGCAAATGTGCTACTCCACGTAAGCTGATATGGAGTCCGCCACTTGAACCAACACAACAAATTTTTCTTCTTCATTCGAAGACATAAAGATGGCTTGCTCGGCAGCTTGTTTGATATATAGTTATTCCATACTCTGCTCGATTTTTCTAAAATGTTTTATAATTATAACATAAAATATTAATTTTGTGTAAATTTTACTTTTTCTGGTACTGTTTTATATTTTCTCGAAGATACAAGATCGCATCAATTACAAGATCCGACTCATTTATTAAAACTTCTAAGTTATAGTTTGAACCAGGGAACAATAAAATACAAAACATTAGATATTTTATAATTTTCATATTTTAAAACAATACTCACCATTGTTGTCAAAGACACCATCGGAATCATATAAAGAAGGTATGCCTTCTATTTGTTCACCAAGAATATCATGTATAGTTTCATCTACTGAATTAATCTCAATGTTATTTGCAGGACCGCCACCTGTCAAATAAATTGATTTTTTCTCTTGCATAGGTGTTAGCGCATGCATAGGTGTTACGAGAGCGTTTCAATCAACGCCGTGGGATTCACTGAATGCAATCATCTACCGTCTCCCTCCTGACCATACATATCAAATACTTATCTATTTGCAGTGCAGTCAGACTAAGAGAAAGTGGGTCATGGCTGAATAAACCCTACGGCCATTGTAGTATCCTTAGCCTTATAAATTGACAGATTATACCATCCTCAAGATAAGAATTTCAAGGTCCTCATACCATCCAGAGGGGAGTGGATGAACAATAATCCGCTGGATGCATATGACACTAAAGTATTCACCGACAATGATTGAACCTGGACTAAACAATAAATTAATAAATGAAGTTAAAAAAAATTAAGCAATTGGAAGACAAGGACAAAATATGTTCTTTTTCTTTTGATGAGCGTGATATAAAAAAAGAGCTAATATACGACCAGAAGCATGATCACATATTTGGTTTCGTAGATACTAACAATTAAAAAGGAACTATGCTTGCCAATAAAGCATTTTTTTTATGCTTCGAGGTGTATTCAAAAATTCGAAACAACCAATATGTTATTATTTGGCAAATAATGGACTAAAAGGTTTCGAATTAGAAGAAATTGTCAAAACGTTAATAATCAATCTTCAAAAGACATTGGGCATTAAAATAATTGCCATTGTAGCGGATCAAGGGTTAAACAATAGGAGCTGCTTCACTAAACTGGGCATTAAAACAGAGCAACCATATTTTTTTTAAATGGATATTTGGAATATTTAATGTTCCCCATTTACTAAAATCTTGTAGAAACGTTTTAATAAGTGGTGATATTGCGTTTGGTTCATCTGGCCAGATTGCTTCTTTCAAGACAATAGAGAGTATTTATAGAACCGAACAAAATTCTACAACATAGAATTTAGTAATATAGATTTAGAAATGGATACCATTTTAGACATGGAAACAGAATATGAAGACGAGCATAATAATAACAACATCGACATTGACCAAAAAGAAGTTCAAACTAGAAGTAAAAAATGAAAAATGAAAATATAAAATTATTTTTCAAATAGCGCATACTAGTGCCATCTGTTGAACATTATATCGTTAGATATACACGTATAAAACGTAATTAAGAATGCACTGTGTAGAATAAGTGTCTATGCTGTAACAATAGAATTATAAGTATATAGAAAGGCAGTTAATTCTAGGTTTTTGAGGCAAACATCTCACATACAAACATTCGTATACGTATACAAAACTGTCATTTGAAATTAAAAAACCAATAAGCATTAGAAAAATAAAATATTGTTCTGATCTCGAGTTTCTTATGGATGTCCTATGAATAATTAATTATCTTTATAACAATTTCGAAATAAAAGAAATAAGAAAAGCAAATATATTTTATTTTAATTTTTATATTTAATTAATGAAATTTATATTTTTTATTGGTACAATAAAAGAAATATATTTTGTGTATTCTAATTAATGATTTATAATCAATTTTGTGTATTACTGTCTGGTGGTTATATTTAAAAATTTATATTTTTTTTTTCGCACAATGAAATAGCTTTATATCTAAATAATAATATATGTATGATTTTCTAGAATATCAGTCTCTAATATATGGTCCTCCATATTACCAAATATATCCTTCAATGCAGCACCTACGCACCATTATTATTTATTTTAAAATAATATAAAACTAGTGAAATAATTTAATAACTGTTTCTATTAACTAATAAATGATAAATTCACACGCAAAAATTAAACATTATTACTTATTTACCGATAAAATATTCAATGAAAAATAAAAACCAAAACGTATTATGCCTACCAAGATATTATTTGTTTTAGAACAAATTCAAATAAAACATTAATTTATACTCAATTTGAATTTTAAAAAATTACAGTAGTAATTAGTAATATAAGTAAAACTTGCGCGTATTCTACGCATTTCTTTCTTTGTATTAACATTAAATAATATATTATATTATATATCAATGTACTTTGTATTTTTTTCGTACAATTTTGTAATGTACCGTAAGTATTGCATACAGGGTAAATACATTTGCAAGAACTTTCAAAAAGTACATTGGTACATTGAGATGTTTGCCTCAACAACCTAGAACTAACGGCCATTCTATATACTTATACTTCTATTGCTGTAACACAAATGCGTTGCGTCACAGCAATTATTTTGTATTTGAAGCATAACTGATCGGTTATTGGAGTCTTTTACTTTATAATGAAAAAATGGATTCGGCGGCGGTTCTAAAACGAACCACTTCTTTCGGCAATACTCTACTTAAACTTTATTAGTTGAATACATACGAAATGATTTTTAAATAACTTTTCTTAGAAATATTTTTTTTTGTAATAAAAAGATTTGTTGAATTTTTTAATTTAATTTATGAAATTTAAAATTATTATTTAGTAATTTTAAAATTCTACCTCATATACATATGTATATGGACATTACATACTAAAATTAAATTATTTTTATTGTTTTTGCGCGCCTTATATTGGCTGCAACTTACATCAAATTATTTTAACGTATAATTTTAACATGATTTATATAATTTTATATGACAAATATATTTTATGGTAAAAAGTATACGATAAAATAACTTGCCTTGAAAAAATATGAAATGTCAATGAGTCCAAAAATATTAGTATACACAATAAAAAAAAAATGAAAATTATTTTTTTAAATATTCTAATTCACATTGTAAAATTTTTATTTTCACCTCAATTTATTCCTTAAGGAATTCCATCTGTAGTTGGTGATTTTCCTGCATTTGTTGTATTTCCAAAAGATTTTTCTCGTTCTGGTACGATTCTGTCACCAATTCCAACTTTTCTTCAGCTAAAGCTTGCCACTTGTCTGTCACCAAATTTTTCTTCTTCATTCTAAGACATAACAAGCTAAACATGCGGATCTTGGCAACTGTAGTATCACCAAGCTAGTAAGTAGAGGTGGTGTTTATCGCCACTGCCCTAGATACTGGTGAAGTACAAAGTACTCAATATACTAAAGGATGATGGTAATAATGCATCTGCGTATGCGGACGATTTGGCGATACTAGTTTCTGGCAAACATCTTAGTTTAGTTTAGTTTTAGTTTTTATTACTTTTAGATAAAAAAAACTTTTTTTAACAATAAATTACAATAATTTTATCTCAATAATTTTTTTTTACAATAATTTTTACAATATAAATTCGTTTAATGTTAAATCTTCCAAATGATTGTACGACAAATTGTGACAATTTTCTTTTATATACGTATAAATTAGTTTCTACTTTAATTTCACTTGGCATATTATTAAACATAATTAATCATCTATTCAAAATAATATTTTGTGTTCTAACTAATCTAACTCTTTGAATTCTAAAATCATTTACATAATTTTAAATCTTAAATTTCTACTTCACATAATCAGCGAAATTAAATTGGAAGCTAAATGTCGAAGAAAGAGTCAAGAAGGCATATGTAGCTTTATTTTCTAGTAAAAAAATGTTGGTAAGAAAGGTTGGTTGAAGCCGCGCATAGCTCTATAGTTGTATACGGCCATAGTAAGACTAATTCTCACCTACGGTTTTATAGTATGGTGGCCAGCACTGGGAAAGGAGTATAACCGTACCAAGCTAGGTAGGCTCCAGATGAGCGCATGCATAGGTGTTACAAGAGCGTTTCAATCAACGCCGAGGGATTCACTGAATGCAATCATCTACCGTCTCCCTCCTGACCATA
Organism: Rhamphomyia laevipes; assembly: GCA_963920725.1. Classification (NCBI taxonomy): domain Eukaryota; kingdom Metazoa; phylum Arthropoda; class Insecta; order Diptera; family Empididae; genus Rhamphomyia; species Rhamphomyia laevipes. The sequence goes on from OY987255.1 coordinate 102,814,873, forward strand.
CATATCAAATACTTATCTATTTGCAGTGCAGTCAGACTAAGAGAAAGTGGGTCATGGCTGAATAAACCCTACGGCCATTGTAGTATCCTTGGCCTTATAAATTGACAGATTATACCATCCTCAAGATAATAATTTCAAGGTACTCATACCATCCAGAGGGGAGTGGATGAACAATAATCCGCTGGATGCATATGACACTACAGTATTCACCGACGGTTCAAATATGGACTGCGGCGTGGGTGCTGGTGTGTATTCGGAAGCACTAAATATTAGACAATCCTACAGACTACCAAACAGCTCTAACGTATTCCAGGCATGTCAACCGCTCGGTGAAGCAAACCCTACTTGTAATAATGTTGCAATAGTATCAGACAGCCAGGTAGCTATCCTGGCACTAAAATCTTCACAAATATCCTCCAGACTAGTCGGCATGTGCGCGGCAGAGCTGGCGCGTCTGGGTATCGGATACAACGTTGAGCTACTCTGGATTCCTGGTCATAGGAACATCCCAGGGAACGAAATGGCCGATGAATTAGTGACAGAGGGCTCCAACCTGGAGATTTCGCTAGCGGAACAGGTCAACCCTCCAATTAACACGGTAAAAAGATATTTACCTTCACCCCAAGCTAAACTCTACGTGGTTAGATCTAACCACTTGTAAAACAACCAAGAAAACCTGGGCATTATACAATAAGAGTAAAACAGACAACCTCCCTCCTCAATATCTCCCGGAAAACATAGCCAGAACGGTAGCTACGGGGCACTGGCTCATTGGCGATTATACCGCCAACTTGGCATCCCGTTCAACCACATATGCCGCACCTGCAAAGAACTGAGCGAAAAAGAAACGGTAACGCACTTCGTCTGTAAGCGCCCGGCGCTGGCTAGGGCCAGGTTCTGCTCGCTTGGTAGTCCTTTCCTCAAATACCTCAACGTCAAGTTTCTGAACGCTACGAGGTGGATTTAAAACTACCCCATCTTACGAGAAAACAATGCCTTTGGTCACGCGAGTTAGTGGTAGCAAAATGGCGCAAATGTGCTACTCCACGTAAGCTGATATGGAGTCCGCCACTTGAACCAACACAACAAATTTTTCTTCTTCATTCGAAGACATAAAGATGGCTTGCTCGGCAGCTTGTTTGATATATAGTTATTCCATACTCTGCTCGATTTTTCTAAAATGTTTTATAATTATAACATAAAATATTAATTTTGTGTAAATTTTACTTTTTCTGGTACTGTTTTATATTTTCTCGAAGATACAAGATCGCATCAATTACAAGATCCGACTCATTTATTAAAACTTCTAAGTTATAGTTTGAACCAGGGAACAATAAAATACAAAACATTAGATATTTTATAATTTTCATATTTTAAAACAATACTCACCATTGTTGTCAAAGACACAATCGGAATCATATAAAGAAGGTATGCCTTCTATTTGTTCACCAAGAAGATCATGTATAGTTTCATCTACTGAATTAATCTCAATGTTATTTGCAGGACCGCCACCTGTCAAATAAATTGATTTTTTCTCTTGCATAGGTGTTAGCGCATGCATAGGTGTTACGAGAGCGTTTCAATCAACGCCGAGGGATTCACTGAATGCAATCATCTACCGTCTCCCTCCTGACCATACATATCAAATACTTATCTATTTGCAGTGCAGTCAGACTAAGAGAAAGTGGGTCATGGCTGAATAAACCCTACGGCCATTGTAGTATCCTTGGTCTTATAAATTGACAGATTATACCATCCTCATATAAGAATTTCAAGGTCCTCATACCATCCAGAGGGGAGTGGATGAACAATAATCCGCTGGATGCATATGACACTACAGTATTCACCGACGGTTCAAATATGGACTGCGGCGTGGGTGCTGGTGTGTATTCGGAAGCACTAAATATTAGACAATCCTACAGACTACCAAACAGCTCTAACGTATTCCAGGCATGTCAACCACTCGGTGAAGCAAACTCTACTTGTAATAATGTTGCAATAGTATCAGACAGCCAGGTAGCTATCCTGGCACTAAAATCTTCACAAATATCCTCCAGACTAGTCGGCATGTGCGCGGCAGAGCTGGCGCGTCTGGGTATCGGATACAACGTTGAGCTACTCTGGATTCCTGGTCATAGGAACACCCCAGGGAACGAAATGGCCGATGAATTAGCGAGAGAGGGCTCCAACCTGGAGATTTCGCTAGCGGAACAGGTCAACCCTCCCATTAACACGGTAAAAAGATATTTACCTTCACCCCAAGCTAAACTCTACGTGGTTAGATCGAACCACTTGTAAAACAACCAAGAAAACCTGGGCATTATACAATAAGAGTAAAACAGACAACCTCCCTCCTCAATATCTCCCGGAAAACATAGCCAGAACGGTAGCTACGGGGCACTGGCTCATTGGCGATTATACCGCCAACTTGGCATCCCGTTCAACCACATATGCCGCACCTGCAAAGAACTGAGCGAAAAAGAAACGGTAACGCACTTCGTCTGTAAGCGCCCGGCGCTGGCTAGGGCCAGGTTCTGCTCGCTTGGTAGTCCTTTCCTCAAATACCTCAACGTCAAGTTTCTGAACGCTACGAGGTGGATTTAAAACTACCCCATCGTTACGAGAAAACAATGCCTTTGGTCACGCGAGTTAGTGGTAGCAAAATGGCGCAAATGTGCTACTCCACGTAAGCTGATATGGAGTCCGCCACTTGAACCAACACAACAAATTTTTCTTCTTCATTCGAAGACATAAAGATGGCTTGCTCGGCAGCTTGTTTGATATATAGTTATTCCATACTCTGCTCGATTTTTCTAAAATGTTTTATAATTATAACATAAAATATTAATTTTGTGTAAATTTTACTTTTTCTGGTACTGTTTTATATTTTCTCGAAGATACAAGATCGCATCAATTACAAGATCCGACTCATTTATTAAAACTTCTAAGTTATAGTTTGAACCAGGGAACAATAAAATACAAAACATTAGATATTTTATAATTTTCATATTTTAAAACAATACTCACCATTGTTGTCAAAGACACAATCGGAATCATATAAAGAAGGTATGCCTTCTATTTGTTCACCAAGAAGATCATGTATAGTTTCATCTACTGAATTAATCTCAATGTTATTTGCAGGACCGCCACCTGTCAAATAAATTGATTTTTTCTCTTGCATAGGTGTTAGCGCATGCATAGGTGTTACGAGAGCGTTTCAATCAACGCCGAGGGATTCACTGAATGCAATCATCTACCGTCTCCCTCCTGACCATACATATCAAATACTTATCTATTTGCAGTGCAGTCAGACTAAGAGAAAGTGGGTCATGGCTGAATAAACCCTACGGCCATTGTAGTATCCTTGGCCTTATAAATTGACAGATTATACCATCCTCAAGATAAGAATTTCAAGGTCCTCATACCATCCAGAGGGGAGTGGATGAACAATAATCCGCTGGATGCATATGACACTACAGTATTCACCGACGGTTCAAATATGGACTGCGGCGTGGGTGCTGGTGTGTATTCGGAAGCACTAAATATTAGACAATCCTACAGACTACCAAACAGCTCTAACGTATTCCAGGCATGTCAACCACTCGGTGAAGCAAACTCTACTTGTAATAATGTTGCAATAGTATCAGACACCCAGGTAGCTATCCTGGCACTAAAATCTTCACAAATATCCTCCAGACTAGTCGGCATGTGCGCGGCAGAGCTGGCGCGTCTGGGTATCGGATACAACGTTGAGCTACTCTGGATTCCTGGTCATAGGAACACCCCAGGGAACGAAATGGCCGATGAATTAGCGAGAGAGGGCTCCAACCTGGAGATTTCGCTAGCGGAACAGGTCAACCCTCCCATTAACACGGTAAAAAGATATTTACCTTCACCCCAAGCTAAACTCTACGTGGTTAGATCGAACCACTTGTAAAACAACCAAGAAAACCTGGGCATTATACAATAAGAGTAAAACAGACAACCTCCCTCCTCAATATCTCCCGGAAAACATAGCCAGAACGGTAGCTACGGGGCACTGGCTCATTGGCGATTATACCGCCAACTTGGCATCCCGTTCAACCACATATGCCGCACCTGCAAAGAACTGAGCGAAAAAGAAACGGTAACGCACTTCGTCTGAAAGCGCCCGGCGCTGGCTAGGGCCAGGTTCTGCTCGCTTGGTAGTCCTTTCCTCAAATACCTCAACGTCAAGTTTCTGAACGCTACGAGGTGGATTTAAAACTACCCCATCGTTACGAGAAAACAATGCCTTTGGTCACGCGAGTTAGTGGTAGCAAAATGGCGCAAATGTGCTACTCCACGTAAGCTGATATGGAGTCCGCCACTTGAACCAACACAACAAATTTTTCTTCTTCATTCGAAGACATAAAGATGGCTTGCTCGGCAGCTTGTTTGATATATAGTTATTCCATACTCTGCTCGATTTTTCTAAAATGTTTTATAATTATAACATAAAATATTAATTTTGTGTAAATTTTACTTTTTCTGGTACTGTTTTATATTTTCTCGAAGATACAAGATCGCATCAATTACAAGATCCGACTCATTTATTAAAACTTCTAAGTTATAGTTTGAACCAGGGAACAATAAAATACAAAACATTAGATATTTTATAATTTTCATATTTTAAAACAATACTCACCATTGTTGTCAAAGACACAATCGGAATCATATAAAGAAGGTATGCCTTCTATTTGTTCACCAAGAAGATCATGTATAGTTTCATCTACTGAATTAATCTCAATGTTATTTGCAGGACCGCCACCTGTCAAATAAATTGATTTTTTCTCTTTGGCAAATTTTTTTTTTAGTATTTTTTTAATATTGTCGTAGTGTTTCCTTAACACCATGGCACTGCGAAAAATTTAGTCGCTTTTATAATTGAATTCTTTTTCTAATTTTTGCCAAGCCATTTCTTTTTCACTCCAATGGATTCCATTAGTTTTTTTACAATCTATCACATTTTGGTTTTTTATCCTTGGTACATTGAAATTTCCATTTCTTGCCCACTAAAATTAGTAGTTCTTTTTTGTCCTCCATAATTATATATTTATACATATAAATTTATACTTTGAACACCGAATAAAAATTATTTTTTTCAAACTCAAATATAAATAAATAAACAATAACACACAAACAAACTCACAAATTTGAATGACAGTTGTCATATTTATGTTCCATTTCCATTATTTTCAATTATCGTGCACTATAATTCACATTTTTTGGTATATCTAAGCTTACGGAAAATTTTAACTGAGAAACCCAGTGAGCTTTAGGTGCAGGCTTAAGCTACACAATCGGTTTAGTTAAGCTTTAGCTTCCACTGTGAAATCACCCTAATGGTCGAAATTCGTTTGCGTTTTTTTGTTGCGTTGAAGCAAGTTTTGCTGCAAATATTATTTAGAGCAAATGGGTTTTCTATGTAACTAATTACATGGCTGCAACCATAGACACATACCTAGACAGTGCATTTCATATAACAAACATGAGCTGCATAAACTCATCATCTCGATAGATGGCGTTACGTGTAAAAATGTATGAAAGTATATCTAATAATTTTTCTTCATATATTTTTAAGATATACTTTATTTTACATAGGAACAAAAATATATTTTTGCTCTTTCAAATAGGAACAAAAATATATTCAATATGAATTTCTCATTTCTCAATGTGATTTTCTCATTAAAGGTACGTACACAGAATTTCCTCATCATTTAGGTGTATATGCATTTTTATAATTTTTATTTCTTTCTTGTTCTTAGATATCTTGCTTGGAAAAAAAAATATTACAAAAATTGTTTTTTTTATGTACCTGAAAAATTTTAAAGAATCAAATATATGTATATATAATTAGCTCGGATATCGGATTCAATTTCATTAATTTTATGTTTCATAAAAATACTTTCAAAATTTGATTGCGAGTAATGTACTTTTTAATTACCATGTTATGAGTGTGATGACTTTTCTAACCAATTTAGGTACCGGCAGATGACTTTTCTAACCAATTTAGGTACCGGAAAACAAACAGAGTGCCATCAATACTTCAATTATATACCCTCAAAATAAATATTCCTTTGGTTACCTACATGTGGTATTTAAAACTAGATTATCATGCTTGATTGGATTTATTTGTTAGCGTGTTGACTGTACACCGAGATTCAGAAGGGCTAAATATTGAAAATTTCTAAAAGCTTAGGTTGGAAATGTTGGGCGCTTTACTTTCGAAACTTGGAAACGCTTATAACTCAAATTAGATATCGATATTTTGAAAGTACATATATTAATTTACTGAAATTTCGGGACTTTCACACTGTATAACTGGGTTAGTCAGGTAATGATAAAAGAAAAAACTCTTTTTGAAAAATTAATATTCTTTTGGTTACCTATATACTTAAAGGCGTTAAGGTGCTAAAAAAATGAATAATATTAACGAAAATTGGAATTACCAAAAACTCAAAATAAAATAAAAAATAATTGAGGTAATAATACCAGTATATTAATTTTTACAAATAAATTAAAAAACAGGCAAAATTAATCATTAGGAAAATTAAATGAAAATAGTGGCAATATATAGATCTACCTTATATTATTTTTATTTTAAAATCGTATAAAAACATTAAAAATTTAAAATTGTTATCTATTCTTGGATTATTTGTGAAAGATTGAAATCTTACTTGTGATATAAAACTTAAAAATGTTTAATTTGAATTTTTTGTGGATTGTTTAATTTATAGAATTTACATCGTTTTTTGCATAATATAATTTGTTATTTTTTTAATTAAAAATGCCGCGGAAAGTAAAGTGTAATGTTTGTAAAGAGCTATCAATTAAGTTTCCATCAAGAAAATATTTTAAAATTCCAAATGATGAAATTGAAAGAAAAAATGGCTTGAAATATTAGGTAAATATTATAACCAATAATTAAAATTCCACAATATTATTTTTTTTTTATTTTTAGGAATTAATAACGAAAATATACCATCTGCATATGAAAGTTATGTATGCAACAAACATTTCGGAAGTGATATTTCAAGTAGAAAATTAAAAAAAGTCATCTTGCCAATAATTGACAATGGTTCTTCATTTAAAAAGAATACCAGTGATAAAACTTATCATAATGTTTTTAATCATAATGAAATGTGTGCTGCTGGTACTAGTAGTAATACAATTGATGGCAATCAAAGTCAAAATAAAAATAGTGGTGATGAAAATATTGATATTTCCTTATTTGAAATTGAGGAGCAATCAAAATATTTCAGTTTGTGTACTGATAATGAAATTGATTGCGAAGAGTGTATGGAAAGTAAGCAATCAAAACAAATTCAAATTTTAAACAGTATTTTATTAAAAAAAAATAACGAAATCAAGTAACTATTGAAATACAAACGTGAAAGTAAATGTTTACGTGCACAATTGGTTAAAAAATCATTAAAAATTGAAGCATTAAAAAAAATTCAACCAGAGAATTTTTGAAAAAAATTATTCTTTGAAAAATGTTAATGCAATAACAAAAAATATTTGTAAGTTGTTTTTGAAAACAAACACCAACTATAATTTAGCTGACAAATATATGGCTCAAAATTTATATTTGCGCTCGCCATCAATGTATCAGTTTTCAAGATCAAATTGTCATGTTAAGCTTCCGCATCATACAACAATTCAAAGATGGGCATATTTTACAATAATTGAACCTGGACTAAACAATAAATTAATAAATGAAGTTAAAAAAACATTAAGCAATTGGAAGACAAGGACAAAATATGTTCTTTATCTTTTGATGAGCTTGATATAAAAAAGGAGCTAATATACGACCAGACGCATGGGTTTCGAAGATGCTAACAATAAAAAAGGAACTATGCTTGCCAATAAAGCATGTTTTTTATGCTTCGAGGTGTATTCAAAAATATGTTATTATTTGGCAAATAATGGACTAAAAGGTTTCGAATTAGAAGAAATTGTCAAAACGTTAATAATCAATCTTCAAAAGACATTGGGCATTAAAATAATTGCCATTGTAGCGGATCAAGGGTTAAACAATAGGAGCTGCTTCACTAAACTGGGCATAAAAACAGAGCAACCATATTTTTTTTAAATGGTGAAAAAATATTTGGAATATTTAATGTTCCCCATTTACTAAAATCTTGTAGAAACGTTTTAATAAGTGGTGATATTTCGTTTGGTTCATCTGACCAGATTGCTTCTTTCAAGACAATAGAGAGTATTTATAGAACCGAACAAAATTCTACAACTAAAACATTATGTAAATTAACGAAAAAGCATTTATATCCCACAACTTTTGAAAAAATGTCAGTTTCAGTAGCAGCGCAACTATTGTCCAATACTACGGCAGCCAATTAATTAAAACAAAATATTCTACAATTTAATTAACATATTTTATATTTTAATATCTTTACTATAGATTTAGAAATGGATACCACTTTAGACATGGAAACAGAATATGAAGACGAGCATAATAATCACAACATCGACATTGACCAAAAAGAAGTTCAAACTAGAAGTAAAAAATGAAAATATAAAATTATTTTTGAAATAGCGCATACTAGTGCCATCTGTTGAACATTATATCGTTAGATATACACGTTTAAAACGTAATTAAGAATGCACTGTGTAGAATAAGTGTCTATGCTGCAACACAAATGCGTTGCGTCACAGCAATTATTTTGTATTTGAAGCATAACTGATCGGTTATTGGAGCCTTTTACTTTTTAATGAAGAAATGGATTCGGCGGCGGTTCTAAAACGAACCACTTAAGTTATTCAATAGGTACCCTTTCGGCAATACTCTACTTAAACTTTATTAGTTGCATAGATAATATATACTTAATAGATCGCCAACTCTCAAATAAAAATAACAGCGCCACTCTTACATAGAAATTGAAATGGGAACTAAATTTTTCATGACCCTATTATTTTTTTCAATCCCAACCCTATTCTTTTATTTTTTTTTTCTCCCATAATGCCCGTAACCCTTTTTTTTTTTTTTTTTTTAATTATAAAATTATAAATAAAAATAAATAAAGAAAATAATTTATATCAAATTTTTTATTTTATTTATTTTCCTTTTTTTACAAAAATTTTTTTGATAGTACTGGAAGGCTTTTTTTTGTATTGGGTCATCAGTTGGTAGCTGCATCCTGGAGGAACCGCAAAGTTTCCTGTTCAGACCATAACAATAATTATGTATAAGTAGTTTTATACTATAATTTATAAATTTAGAGATAGTGTTTAAATTCACAAATATATTTTTTAAACACGCTAAACACTGATCAAATATCAAAACATATCACAATACAAACACACAAACGTTTTTAATTTTAAATGTTTGTAATCATAAACATAACCTCAAATATAAAATTGATAAAAAAATTGCTAAAATGACACTAAAAACGACACTAGCGCTCCCTGAAATTGAAATCGGAAATAATGTCAATTTTATAAACCATTTTCTTGGTATTTTCTTCGAAGTTGAACTACCGTGATTAGTTGAATACATACGAAATGATTTTTAAATAACTTTTCTTAGAAATATTCTTTTTTGTAATAAAAAGATTTGTTGAATTATTTAATTTAATATATGAAATTTAAAATTATTATGTAGTAATTTTAAAATTCTACCTCATATACATATGTATATGGACATAACACACTAAAATTAAATTATTTTTATTGTTTTTGCGCACCCTATATTGGCTGCAACTTACATCAAATTATTTTAACGTATAATTTTAACATGATTTATATAATTTTATATGACAAATATATTTTATGGTAAAAAGTATACGATAAAATAACTTGCCTTGAAAAAATATGAAATGTCAATGAGTCCAAAAATATTAGTATACACAGTAAAAAAAATGAAAATTATTTTTTTAAATATTCTAATTCACATTGTAAAATTTTTATTTTCACCTCAATTTATTCCTTAAGGAATTCCATCTGTAGTTGGTGATTTTCCTTCATTTGTTGTATTTCCAAAAGATTTTTCTCGTTTTGGTACGATTCTGTCACCAATTCCAACTTTTCTTCAGGTAAAGCTTGCCACTTGTCTGTCACCAAATTTTTCTTCTTCATTCTAAGACATAACAAGCTAAACATGCGGATCTTGGCAACTGTAGTATCACCAAGCTAGTAAGTAGAGGTGGTGTTTATCGCCACTGCCCTAGATACTGGTGAAGTACAAAGTACTCAATATACTAAAGGATGATGGTAATAATGCATCTGTGTATGCGGACGATTTAGCGATACTAGTTTCTGGCAAGCATCTTAGTTTAGTTTAGTTTTAGTTTTTATTAGTTTTAGATAAAAAAACCTTTTTTAACAATAAATTACAATAATTTTATCTCAATAATTTTTTTTTACAATAATTTTTACAATATAAATTCGTTTAATGTTAAATCTTCCAAATGATTGTACGACAAATTGTGACAATTTTCTTTTATATGCGTATAAATTAGTTTCTATTTTAATTTCATTTGGCATATTATTAAACATAATTAATCCCCTATTCAAAATAACATTTTGTGTTCTAACTAATCTAACTCTTTTCTAAAAGAGAATTCTAAAAATTCTAAAATCATTTACATAATTTTAAATCTTAAATTTCTACTTCACATAATCAGCGAAATTAAATTGGAAGCTAAATGTCGAAGAAAGAGTCAAGAAGGCATATGTAGCTTTATTCTCTAGTAAAAAAATGTTGGTAAGAAAGGTTGGTTTGTGATGTTGGGTGGGGTCTGCTGGAATTGTTCCATCCGACGGTGGTCCAGGTGCAACAATATTTACTTTCGTGGATATATATATATAAATATATTATGCTCCTATAGCAAATATATATATATATATTCAATGATTCCTATATATAATCCGCTCCAGAACCTTAGCTCTAATGGCCGCTGGTCACTAATGAGTTTGTAGCTTTAGGCCGATCTCATTTGGAGTTGGGATAAGATAGTTGAATTTAATTATTTAGCGAGTTGCAGATAAATTAAAAGAAACTATCAGTTTGACTTTGAATTAAAAAGTAACCTTATTTAATTTCGATTGTTTTCTTTTATACCCTAAAATTTACTAATACAAATATAAATTCCTTAATATTCCATTACTAATTATTTGCTAACACTAGCAATTTATATATAATATTGAAATTCTTAGGAATTCCAATATTAAGAATGTTTAGGTCAATTACCGAAATATTTTGACTATAACAAGTGCATAGGCACTCGTTGCATTATTGATAAATATATAAACACACACAAGTGTATGTGTTTTTTTATTATTTAGGGTTTCGTATGCTAGTATTCATATTCATATATTATATTTTATAAACAAAATATAATACTGACCTACACTAATCATATGATGAATATTTTTTCATGATATGTTTAGCGGCATACATCACACCACCCTTCCTACGGAAAAAGGAGGAATGTACCCTAAGTAAATTCCTACTTTCTGGTGTTAACATATATTTTTTTTTAGAAACATTTTTTTTTACATATAATTTTTTCTATTTGCGTTACAATTGTTTATTTGTTTTTTCATAATATTTTTTTTTTTTTTCAAAAACAGTACATTATTAATTTTTTTTTATTTTTAAATATAATTATATTTTTTTTTTAAAAAACGATACATCATTAATTTTTATTTATCATTTATTTTCAATATAATTCTTCAAATTTTTCTTACATATATTTCCTTTCTTAATATAATTCTTATTTTTAAATCATTAGCTATATATTTTTTTTTTATTATAATTTTTTTTTTTATTATTTCCTTTTTTTTTTTTTATCAAAATCTTTGTTTTCATTATTTTTTTTTTTTTTATATATATATATATACTGTATTTCATTCAACATTTATTCATTTCACATTTCTCTTATGGTTTTATATCATATATTCCTCAAGTATAATTTTAAAAACTTTAGTCAATTTTAATTTTTATTTAATGATATCCTCTAATGTAGTTCTAGTTGAGAACTATACTATATATACCTATACTATATTCTATTCTTTTATATTCTATTTTTCCATTTATCTATACTATATTTTAATCTATATTCCATTTTATTCTATATTCTATTTTATTCTACATTCTACTTTATTCTATATTCTTTTTTATTCTATATTCTAGTTTATTCTATTTTATTCTATATTCTATTTTATAGGGTGTCCAGGCGTCCCCTTCCCCCTTGGTAATCTATTAGTTTTCTGATATCACCATCAGATAAACGTAATAGAGTTTTAATCTATTTTTATGCACGGTTATCTTTTTCCTATTATTTTTAATTTCACTCCTTCAGTATTTACTATTTCATATGGACCAATATATATTGGATCCAACTTCTTTCTATTTTCATTTTTTAGTAGTACTAAACTACCTATTTCATATGTACTATTTCCAACTTTGTGATCTTTATCGAATCTATCTTTTCTTTCTAATTTCTTCTTCCCTAACAATTCCCTAGCGTCCCTATGCGCTACTTGTAATTTATTTTTTAAGTCCTTACTATAATCTACATAGTTGTATAGTGGTTCTACTTTATTGGTGAGATTTGATGGTAATCTACATTGCTTTCCATAAACTAATTCGTATGGTGTATATTCTGTGTCAGAATGTACAGCTGTGTTGTAACAAAACGTGTAATATGGCAACCATTTATGCCAATCAGTGTGACTCTCTGCAACATACGTTCTTAAATATGCTCCTAGAACTTTATGATAATTTTCTAAAGCTCCGATGCTTTCGTGGTGGTATGCGGTTGAAAATAGTTGATCTATTTTTAGCATTTTACACATATCCTTGAAAACATGACTCATAAATTCTGTTCCTTGGTCTGAAGCTATTTTCTTTGGTACTCCGTATTTTAAAAGGAAGTGTTCTACCAATCCTTCCGCTACAGAATTTGTTTCCTTGTTTTTCAATGGAACATTTTCTATGAACTTCGTCAATTCGTCTTGTATGGTAAATATATATTTAAAACCTTCTGTTGTTTCGTCTAATGGTCCCACAAGATCTATATAAATCTTCTCGAAACTTGTCTCACTGGTTGATGTTATGACCATTGGTTGTCTTTTCCTATTGATGTGTTTGTTTCGTTGGCATGTTTCGCAATGTTTAACGAAAGTTGTTATGTCTTCCTGCATCCCTGTCCAAAAGTTTTTGCATTTGATGTTCTTAATCATTCGATTTATCCCTCCATGTCCACTTGTTGGTAATATGTGATAATCGTTTAATAATAGCTTTTTCATCCCTGGGTCAGTTATCCTTATTAAATCTTTCATAACAATTATTTCTATATTCATATCCTTAAATAGTTCATTTATTTTCTTCTTTATATTATTTAAATTATTTTGTCGACGGCCGTCATTTAATTTCAATAATTCTCCTTTTGAGATATATAATTTTTCTAATTTTAATGGAACCATGATTTTCTGCACGTCCATCCACAGCAATCTGCCGAATGTTGCGGACTGGCTTTCAGTGCTATCGTTTGGTTTCACCATTAATATACAATTTTTCTTTGGTATATACGCTAATACCTTGCTTGGACCCATAATAATATCTTGTTCATTTTTTAACCTATCAATCTCCACTTTGAAACTATTTACTATTTTTAACTCGATTAATTTCAACCCTGTTGATGGTGGTTGTAGTAATTCCTTTATAATTTCTTCATCTGTTTCTTCTTTATCTTCTATTGGTTTATTTTCTTCTTGATTCGTTTTTGATCTGGTTATAACTAAAATTTTTAAATCTTCTGATGATATTTTGATTCTGCTCAATGCATCTGCAGTACAATTTTCTTTACCTGGAGAATACTCCACGTAGAAATTATACTCTTCCAGTAACAATCTAAATTTGGTAAGTCTTGATGACGGTTCTTTCAGTCAGAATAAGTAAACTAGCGGTCTATGATCTGTCAATATTTTAAAACGTCTTCCGAAAAGATACGGTCTGTAATGTCGAATAGCCCATACTATAGCCAATAATTCTTTTTCGATAGTACTACAATTTGTCTCGGCACTATTTAAAGTTTTACTTGCGAATGCAATCGGTCTATCATCGTTATTTGATAATACTGCTCCTAAAGCAAAACCTGATGCATCTGTTCGTAAAGTGAATTCTTCGTCAAAATTCGGAAATTGTAAAATTTTTGGACTGATTAAAATTTCTCGTACTGTATTAAATGCTTCTATCTGGTGTGAAATTAAATTTAACGTCTTTTTTAAGCAGTTTGTTTAGTGGTATACAGATTGATGCAAAATTCGGAATGAATTTTCTGTAATAATTTGCAAATGCTACAAATCGTCTAACTTCGTCCGCGTTCGTAGGTTGTGGTTAATTTTTTATCGCTTCTGATTTTGAAGGATCAGGTAAAATTCCGTTTTCTGAAATAATGTGCCCTAAGTACAGCACTTCTTTCCTTAGAAAGTCACATTTACTAGGATGAATTTTTAAATTTACCTCCCTTAACCTGGTGAAAACTTCTACTAAATTTTTATTATGCGATTCTAAACTATTCCCAAAAATTATTAGATCGTCCAAATATACGAAACATCTGGAATAAGTCAAACCTGACATCGCTATGGACATCATCCGTGAAAAAACGCTTGGAGAAATTTTTAGACCCATTGGTAGTCTTGCCAATTGGTAGTGTCCAGTCTCAGTTGAGAACGCAGTACATGGTCTACTTTTTTCATCAAGTTCCATCTGATAATAACCTTGGCTTAAATCTATGCAAGAGAAATATTTCGCACCTCCTACCATGTCATAAATATCTGTAATATTTGGTAGTGGGAATTTATCATCCTCTATTACGTCATTACCCTTACGGTAGTCTATTACCATTCTGAACTTTTGGAGTCCAGTAACAGGATCCTTTTTCTTCGGTACTATCAAAACAGGTGAATTCCATGCTGATACGAATGGTTCCGCAATTTTTTGATCAATCATTTTCTGTATTTCATCCTGTAGTGGTTGTTTCTGCGAATGTGGAATCCTATAAGGTTTTGTATATGTAGGTGCTACTCCTTTTTTCAATTCGATTTTTGCTGATGCTGAGTTTGTTACTGTTAATTCATCTCCATCCAGATGAAAAATATCGTTGAACTTTGTGCAGATTTGTTGTACGCATTTCTTTTCTTCGCAATTCAATGTGTCATAGTTAATTTTTGTTAGTAATTTGTCAACCCGTTTTGTCGAAGTCTCTGTCGATTCTTTATAATTTAATATGTAATGGTCATTTAGACTGTATGATTCTGGTTCAACCCAGTTTAATTTTACATTACTGTCTCTTGTGTTTAAAATTTTTATTGGTATTTTACCATTTATGGACTTGGATATTGATCCAGCCATGAAAACTCCCTCACATAATTCCGTTTGATGGAATATGCGTGTATCATTTATTTCTGTATTTATCCAATAAGTAGCTTCACATCGTGATGCTATTGTAATTGTATTAAAATTCTGTTTACTTATTATTGGCAAAATTATTTGTTCATTATTTATAGTAATATCAAGAATAAATTTTTCCAAATTTATTTTGGCTTGATAATCTGTTAAAAAGTTTGCTCCCAAAATACCATCTACCGGTACGGGAAAGTCATTTTGAACAATATGGAAATTATAATCAATGTTTATTGATTGAAAATTTAATTTTTTTCTACAAGTGCCTAACGTCTTGAGGTGTCCTAAAATACCTATCATTGTCTTGTAAAATATGTTGTTTAACGGTGCAAATAGATGCGCCCGTATCTATTAAAAATGTTGCTATTTTGTTATTTATTTCAATGTCTACATATAGTCCATTTGAAATATTTGCTGTAATTACTTCATCGCCTAATTGGTGTAATCCCCTACCGATGAGTTGGCTTCCCCCTCGGTGGGTTGTTCGTTTCCCTCGGTGATAGCTAAAATTCTTGAATTTAATGCGTTTGTATCTGGTGTTCTGGTGTTTGAAATTTGTCGTCTGTTTCCTAGGTAATTTCTATTATTATTTGAATTATTATTAGCGTTATTATAATTTTGGTTAGTACTATTATTATATCCTGTAAAGTTTCTATTACTATTAAAATTTTGGTTGTTATTCCTGTTATTATTATTATTTATGTTATTATTTCTATAATTCGTATTATTGTTATTATTATTATTAGTTCTATTATTATTATTTCTATATGAGTTGTTGTTATTATTATATATATTATTATTATAATTGTTATTCATACGATGATTATTGTTATTATTATTATGATTATTATAATTATTATTATAATTATTATTACTTGGATTGTTATAATTGTTGTTATAATTTTGATTATTCCTGTTGTAATTATTGTTATTATTATAATTATTTTTTCTGTTGTTATTTTGAATATTTCTATGGTTATTATTTCTATTTGGTTCCATGTACCTTACTACTTCGCTCGTACTAGGATCAAGTTATAATAAATGTTGTATAGCAGTTTTGAACTCTGTGTGTCGAGCACTGTCTAATATTATTTTATACCTATCGTTCACTCCCTTTTTTATAAATGCTAAACCTCTACGGTTGTTAGCTGCTGTCAATGCCGGTCTTGCTGTTTCATTTTGTGCTTGAACTTCTAGTTCCGTCATGCGTGAAATCAGACTTTCTATATCATTCACAAATTCTCTCATTGGTTTATTTCCCTGTCGACTGTTATTCAATTTTGTTTGAATAATTTCTATTGTGTCCTTACAACCACATTTGGTTTTTGATAAGGTTTTTAATTCAATAAATGTTGTGGCTTCTATGTTGCCCAATTCTTTTAATGCTTTACCTTGAATTTTGCATTTTATTAAAAATTTTATTAGAGTGGGTTTATCCTCTGATTTCAAGGTGTCGTAGTAAAATTCTACGCTATTAAGAAAATCTCGAATTTTCTCTTCACGAGTTTCCTCTTTCTCTATTAATAATGTAGGTAGCTTTTGAGCTACTCCATAATCAAAAAATGACATTTCGACTGTTGTTATTTCTTCGCTTGTGGTGTGTTGTATATCCTGTTTTTCCTCTATATCTTCTTGCCTTTCCGTTTCTATTTCAGATTCCTCCTCCTCTTGTAGAGTTGCTAACGCTTCTGTTGAGCTTCTGTCTAACACTGCTTTCACTTCTTTATATACTTCCTCGTATCGTTCTTTATAGTGTAGTGCAAAATCCTTGTCTTCGTTATACACTAAATTCCACGCTCTTGAAAAATTCCTCTTATTTTTCGCAACATACGCAAGTTTACTAAGGATATATCTCGAACTGTATGTCCTTTTGGGTGTTTTCTTGAAATTCTTTAATAAGTCTTGCAATTTTTGAAGCTCCTCATTAAGAACTTTTATCATACTTCATATAAAATATTCCTGAAAAATGTTACAAATATTTGCTGAAAAGTAGCTTATAAATAAAAATTTTCCTGAAAAGTAGCTTAAAAATAAAAAAAAATCTGGAAAAAAAAGTAATTTAAATTACAAAAATTTCTGTAAAGTAACCTATATATAAAAAAAACTACTATGAAGCTAGTATAAAAATTATGTATATATAAAAAAAAAATGTCTTTCTATATTATATAGAGTCTTAAAATTTTAGTACAAAAATATAAAACTTAGAATGTTAATTTTACCCTAGGATTTTTGGTAAACAAATATTTTTAATTCCACAAAACTAAAAAAAATTCTAGAATCTATGCTAAATTTCCTTACAAAATTATACCTTAGAATCTCTACTAAATTTCCCTACTAACCCTACCCAGCAAGACATGAATTGAAACCTAATTGATAATAAATTGATTCTGGAATCATAGAATCGATTATAATATCAATTCCAAATCAATTAATAACCATTTATTTTATATGCTTTTTTAAACAATCTGATTGGGCTAGATCTCGACCAATAATAAATTGCTTCTAATAATCAATTAAAAATTGCTGTATATTTGAAATAAAGCGATTCTGAAAATCAAATAATAATTGATAAAATTGTGATTCCTAAAATTAATTATAAATTGATTTCAAATAAACCACTACTTTAGCTATACATGAGGTTATGATTTTGAAATTGCACGATTTTATATTTATGATCTTTGCTTTTTATAAATTTATTTTTATAATATGAACCAGGCATTTCAAGGAAAATATTGGATATTTCAATTTATAAATTGAATTCTGGTTCATATTATAAAAAGCAAAGATCCTAAATATAAAATCGTACAATTTCAAAATCATAACCTCATGTATAACTATCTATAAATAAAAAACATAAAATTATAAACAGTATTTATATATTGGATAACGCAAAAAATTAAACAACTCATTTTTCTTAGTATAGAAATTTAAGACATAGCACTAAAGCATCTTTAACAAAAATAAAAACATAAACTTAAAATAGTCTCTTCATGGATATGTACATAAATTATAAAAAATAATAGAAATTAAATATAAGATCATTTTTTTGTTGGTTTTTGAGACCAGTTATATTTATTTATTTGCATTTTTGCAGCTCTAAAAGCTTCATTCATTGAATTTTGAAATTCAATTTCGCCGAAGATTTCGGTTTGAACAGCTTCTATAATAAAACACAATTAAGTTAGAGTAGCAAAATATATTTTCATTATTGAAAGTATCACAACTTACCAAAAAAGCACTATTTAATGTGTTATGCGGAACGTTGTTTACTATACTCCATATAGCTAGCTTATTACGCAAACCATTTTCAGATGAATAATTTTCATTTTCAGATGAATAATAATTGGAATCTTCCAATTTATTTTCTATTGAGTAATCTGCGCTTTCAACTATTAAATTTTGTGAAATTTCATTCTGATGAAGTGGCAAAGTTAAGGCTTCATCACCTGAAGCAATTACATCGTTGCTTTCTGCTTCTCTTATTCTCTTAAGTAAGCGACGAAAATGTCGTTTGCTTATACCACTAATTTTATTCATTATTATTAAACAATTTATTTATTTACTTACATTTATATATTATATTTATTAAATAGTCTTTATTTAATAAATGTCTGGATGCCGACATAAGTGACACTTCAAATCAAAATTTATTTCACTTTGACACTTAATTAATTGACAGCAACATCAATTAATTAATAATAAATAAGCAAATCCGAAAATGATTGTTGGTATTAAGGGTATTAGTGATTTGTAATTGATTAAAAATTGATTAAAAATTGATTACTTGAATCATTTCCTTTGGTTACAAATCTTTCGTAGCCAATCAGAAAATGATTGCTGATATTAAGGGTATTAGTGATTTGTAACTGATTAAAAATTGATTCCTTGAATCATTTCCTTTGGTTACAAATCTTTCGTAGCCAATCAGAAGATGATTACTAGAATCAGTTATTAACTGCTAAATAATTGATTCTCAGTTAACTATACTAATCAATTATTTAAATTTTAATAGCACGTGTCAATAAATGACAAAAATGACTATTGATGGATTTCTGATTGACGGAATCAATGGTAAATGTCTTGCTGGGTAGAATCTTTACTAAATTTCCTTATCTTATACTTCAACCTATCTAATAAACATACCTTCCAAAATTTCCCTATATTAGTATTTCCCTATATTATTTTTTTTTTTTTTTTCTAAATGTCACTGCTAAGTGCTTAACTAACAAATTTCCTAAACAGTACTTTATTTATTAAAAAAAATTACACTAAAAGAAAAATGAATAATATTTATATGTAGCATGAAAAAATATATGATATATATATTTTTTCCAAGTGTATTAATGATACCTAAAAAAAAAATTCTTTATCGTTTGTATTTTTACTTTATATGAAAATGTATACGTAATTAATTATCTGAAGAAATTTTTTTCTTTTATTACCGAGTTCACAAATATTTACAATCTATCAATTTTCTTGAATAATTCAAGAACTTCTAGAGTTAGAACATTTCTTGGTATAGCTAACTCGTTGTTACTAAATGTTGCCCTTTTTGGGTTCAACACTTTTCGTTTGATATCTTTACTATCAAAACTTTCGAAATCCGGCATTAAAGTAAAGAATAATTTATATATTGAATAAAATAATTTTAAAAAAAATAATTATTTTCTGAATAAATTCTACACAGCGGCAATGGTGATTTGCCGTTTAATTTTATTATTCAAATATTGTTTTGCCTTATAGAAAGCAAAATAAATCAAAATTACCAATGTTAATATTATTATTATTAACTGAAAATCGGTATACGACCTTTTCCCAATATCCGTATTGGTGGTCGTACCGCTATTATTGTTAATAAGTATTTCTTCTTCCTTAGAAGATGAGCCACCCATTACCAAAGAATAAAATCGAAAAATGTCAAAACAATAAAAAAAAAATCTTTCAGAATTAGTTACGCAATTTTATGTATATATTATATATTATTTAGAAAAAATATTGAAAACAGATTTAAAAATCCTAAATTTTTTTTTTCTTTTGAATTATTGAAAACAGATTTAGATTTTCAAATTTTTTTTTTCTTTAGATTTGTTTACAACTAATAACTAAGTATTATTTTAAAAATTTTATTTTGGTGCAATAATTACACGTTATGTATATTTATAAGTGCTTATTGACCTTTTTCAAAAAAAAAAATTTTTTTTAAAACATAAACAAAGTGTTATCTATATGACTTATATGATATATAAGTAATAAATTTTTTTTTTTCAGAGTGTATCTAAGAAAGAAGATTGTCTTTTTAGGGAAAGTAAAACAATATGTTGTGTATATGTATATCTATTTATATCATATTGTATATTATTAATTTATATGTTTTTTTTAACTTATTACATTTTTTTAATAAAAACAAATAATTATTTGAATATAAGCATAATTATTTGGAAATGCATATATATATATGTAATTTTTAAATTTTAAATTGTTTTTTTTTTTTTTTTTTTATATTATTATTATTATATAATATATATATATAACTTAGGTATAATATATAAGTATATTTATTTCATAGTTTTAAAGATTGTATATACATAATATAATTTTTTTTATTTTATTTTATTAGATTCATATATATATATGTATAAATATATATTTTAAATTGTTTTATATATATATAAGTATTTTTTTTTTTATATATATTATTTTTGTAGTTACATATTAATAAGAAAGATGTATTAATAGCAAAAATGTTGATTAATTATTTCATGCATTCGGAGATATTGTTGAAACATTTCTGGAACATGCTATTTATGGTGTTGTGTTGATCAATTTTGTTGTTTTTTTTCGTTCTTGTTCAGCTCGTTGTTTTTCTTTCTTTAGCTTCTGGAAGTACGCTCTTTCTTCTGGTTTTACTGCTAATCTTTGGAGTCGCTTCAACTCGCCGATCTCCTGCCTGGCCTTAGCTGCCTTTCCTCCTCGTTTTTTCAACTTTGGTGTGTTGATTATAATGTCTTGTTTAGGTAGTGGTTTGGATGTCCGTGGGCGATACTCTTCTATTGAGATTGGTCGTGGGCCAGCCTGCTTGTTGTCTTCCAGTGCCTTTTTTAAATCTCCGTTGTTGATGTTATGCTGCTATTGTTGCTGCTTTTGTTGCTGCTCCTGGCAGGATCGCCATGTGATGTTGGGTAGGGTCTGCTCGAATTGTTCCATCCAACGGTGGTCCAGGTGCAACAATATTTACTTTCGTGGATATATATATATAAATATATTATGCTCCTATAGCAAATATATATATATATATATTCAATGATTCCTATATATAATCCGCTCCAGAACCTTAGCTCTAATGGCCGCTGGTCACTAATGAGTTTGTAGCTTTAGGCCGATCCCATTTGGAGTTGGGATAAGATAGTTGAATTTAATTATTTAACGAGTTGCAGATAAATTAAAAGAAACTATCAGTTTGACTTTGAATTAAAAAGTAACCTTATTTAATTTCGATTGCTTTCTTTTATACCCTAAAATTTACTAATACAAATATAAATTCCTTAATATTCTATTACTAATTATTTGCTAACACTAGCAATTTATATATAATATTGAAATTCTTAGGAATTCCAATATTAAGAATGTTTAGGTCAATTACCGAAATATTTTGACTATAACAAGTGCATAGGCACTCGTTGCATTATTGATAAATATATAAACACACACAAGTGTATGTGTTTTTTATTATTTAGGGTTTCGTATGCTAGTATTCATATTCATATATTATATTTTATAAACAAAATATAATACTGACCTACACTAATCATATGATGAATATTTTTTCATGATATGTTTAGCGGCATACGTCACAGGTTGAAGCCGCGCATAGCTCTATAGTTGTATACGGCCATAGTAAGACTAATTCTCACCTACGGTTTTATAGTGTGGTGGCCAGCACTGGGAAAGGAGTATAACCGTACCAAGCTAGGTAGGGTCCAGAGGAGCGCGTACATAAGTGTTACGAGAGCGTTTCAATCAACGCCGAGGGATTCACTGAATGCAATCATCTACCTTCTCCTTCCTGACCATACAAATCAAATACTTATCTATTTGCAGTGCAGTCAGACTAAGAGAAAGTGGGTCATGGCTGAATAAACCCTACGGCCATTGTAGTATCCTTGGCCTTATAAATTGACAGATTATACCAACCTCAAGATAAGAATTTCAAGGTCCTCATACCATCCAGAGGGGAGTGGATGAACAATAATCCGCTGGATGCATATGACACAACAGTATTCACCGACGGTTCAAAGATGGACTGCGGCGTGCGTGCTGGTGTGTATTCGGAAGCACTAAATATTAGACAATCCTACAGACTACCAAACAGGTCTAACGTATTCCAGGCATGTCAACCACTCGGTGAAGCAAACCCTACTTGTAATAATGTTGCAATAGTATCAGACAGCCAGGTAGCTATCCTGGCACTAAAATCTTCACAAATATCCTCCAGACTAGTCGGCATGTGCGCGGCAGAGCTGGCGCGTCTGGGTATCGGATACAACGTTGAGCTACTCTGGATTCCTGTTCAAATGAACATCCCAGGGAACGAAATGGCCGATGAATTAGCGAGAGAGGGCTCCAACCTGGAGATTTCGCTAGCGGAACAGGTCAACCCTCCCATTAACACGGTAAAAAGATATTTACCTTCACCCCAAGCTAAACTCTACGTGGTTAGATCTAACCACTTGTAAAACAACCAAGAAAACCTGGCCGTTATACAATAAGAGTAAAACAGACAACCTCCCTCCTCAATATCTCCCGGAAAACATAGCCAGAACGGTAGCTACGGGGCACTGGCTCATTGGTGATTATTCCGCCAACTTGGCATCCCGTTCAACCACATATGCCGCACCTGCAGAGAACTGAGCGAAAAAGAAACGGTAACGCACTTCGTCTGTAAGCGCAAGACACCATCGGAATCATATAAAGAAGGTATGCCTTCTATTTGTTTACCAAGAAGATCATGTATACTTTCATCTACTGAATTAATCTCAATGTTATTTGCAGGACCGCCACCTGTCAAATAAATTGATTTTTTCTCTTTGGCAAATTTTTTTTTTTTTAGTATTTTTTTAATATTGTCGTAGTGTTTTCTTAACACCATGGCACTGCGAAAAATTTAATCGCTTTTATAATTGAATTCTTTTTCTAATTTTTGCCAAGCCATTTCTTTTTCACTCCAATGGATTCCATTAGTTTTTTTTACATTCTATCACATTTTGGTTTTTTATCACTTGGTACATTGAAATTTCCATTTCTTACCCACTAAAATTAGTAGTTCTTTTTTGTCCTCCATAATTATATATTTATACATATAAATTTATACTTTGAACTGTGGATGTGGTTGTTGTACCACAATGCTGTGTTTGAAATAAAACACTACCACAATACGTATTCGGTATATTATGATCTTTATTAATTTATATTTACAGCTTATAATATATTAAAGATATATTAATCTTAATTATATATATATGTATTTACAGCTTAATTATTATGTTATTACTATATATATATTGCTTTACACTAGATTAATTCTTTGAACAAACGACTATTCACTATGAGAGATCAACACCGAATGGCGTGATTGTCGGAATTACAAAAAATGTTTTAATTTACAAACGCCGAAGCGGACAAGCAACGCAGCCAACATTACGCATTTTTAGTGTTGTCAACATTAATTTATTTTAATACATTCTTTTACTAGTGGCGCTGTTGATGTGACGCAACGCTAGTCACCACAGTACTCCCCTGCCAGTAATCGTTACAGAACGCTAATTTTTTAAACGTGCTGGTAGTTGAGTTATACGCCGTGTTCGCGTTGGTTTATATAAATTGTCATCGAATGTGACTTTTTTACTGACAACTTTTTCCGGAGTTTTAGCATTAATTGGCGTATTTAAAATTAACTTAGAATCATCGACTTCACTAAAACACAGCTTTAATCTATTAATTGACACGGTTGCGTTTTTTTCTCTTATTAAAATTGTAAAGTATTTATCCTTTCGGTCTATCACTAAAAATGGTCTTTCGTATGGTGGTTGTAGTGATGAACGTACCGCGTCGGTTCTTACAAAGACATGATAGCAACTTTTTAAATCTTTAAATATGAAAACCTTTCTTTATTGTGACGCGTTGCTGGCGCTGGACGAACCGTGTCGAAATGTTGCCTTAACTGCTGAACAAAATCAGATTGATACATTGTTGATTTGGAAATTTGTAGCATATCTCCTGGTAACCGTATGTTGGTTCCGTATACGAGTTCGGCCGATGTCGCGTCGAAATCAGTTCGATAAACGGTTCTTAATCCCAGTAATACCAATGGCAAAGATTTCGTCCATTGTTTATGACCTGTACACATTAACACTGCTTTCAACGTTCGATGCCAACGTTCTATCATGCCGTTGCAAGCAGGATTGTACGAGGTGGTCCGATTTCGGGTAAAACCTAAAAGTTTGGCTAATTCTGAAAAGAGTTCTGATTCAAAATTTGAACCGCGATCTGTCGTTATGGTAGATGGTACGCCGTATCTACAAATCCATTCCCTAAAGATAGCGTTTGCGACAGTTTCGCTTCTAATGTCCGCGACAGGTATAGCCTCTGGCCAACGCGTGTAACGATCTATTAACGTTACGCAGTATTTCATATTCTCCGACGGAGGTAGAGGACCAATAATATCCAAGTGAATAATTTTGTCGAAACGTTTTTCCACTAATGGATAATTACCTGTCGGACTTTTGACATGTTTCGTGACTTTGGATTTTTGACAAGCTTTCGCCTTGAATTTCTTTATTAATGGAAGTCCAAACGAAATTCTTTATTATCGCCTTGACCGTCGCTTGTATGCTTGGATGCGATAAATTGTGAATACTAGAGAAAACGTCGCGTCGAAAATTTACGGGTACATATGGCCTAGCATTTCCTAACGATGTATCGCAAAAAATTTTGACATTCGAGCCTACTATCGGTACGAGTTGAAACTTAAATGCTTCATTTGCCTTTAACGTTTCTAATTCAGAGTCTCCTATCTGAGCTTCCGCCATTTTTTCTTAATCGATCGTCTCACGCATCGTTAATTGAGACACTCTGGAAAGCGCGTCAGCAACGACGTTGTCTTTACCGCTAATGTGCTGTATATCCGAAGTATATTGTGCTACTAAGTCTAATTGCCTACGTTGCCGAGGTGAAGCCTTGTCGAGATTTTGTTGCAATGCAAACGTGAGAGGTTTGTGGTCCGTAAACAAAATAAATGTACGCCCCTCCAACCAATGCTTAAAATGTTTTATCGCGGAATACGCTGCTAATAATTCACGGTCACATGCGCTGTATCGCTGTTGCGTTTCCGTTAGCTTTCTCGAGAAAAAACTGAGCGGTTGCCAGGAATCGCACACTTTTTGTTGAATAACAGCACCCATAGCGAAATCCGACGCGTCAACCATTAATGCCAGTGTCGCGTTTGATGAGGGATGTGCAAGATATACCGCTTCACATAAGCGCTTTTTGCTGCGTTCAAATTCACCGATTGCCTCCTCTGACCAACTGACTTTGCGTTTGTCATTCTTTTTACTTTCTTTAAGAAAATTGTTCAATATACTTTGATCGGCAGCCGCGTTTGGGATGTAAATTCGATAAAAATTTACCATGCCTAAATATCTACGTAGATCTTTTACTGTTTCCGGCAACTTGTATGAAACAATCGTTTCTACTTTACTTTTGGATGGTTTGATTCCATCGACTGAGATATCGTGTCCTAAAAAGGTGATATTTGAAACGGCGAAAATACATTTACTGACGTTAAGTACAAGACCGGCGTCTTTCAAACGTTGGAATACCGCTTTTAAATGTTGCATATGTTCTGATAAATCTTTCGATGCTATTAGCACGTCATCAATATAAGGAAAACTGAAATCTAATCCTCGCAATACCGAATGCATAAACCTTTGGAATGTTTGGGCTGCATTCCTTAACCCGAACGTCATGCGTGTGAACTCAAAGAGTCCGAAAGGTGTGCTAATAGCTGTTTTGGCGATATCCTCTTCGTTAATAGGAATTTATTGGTATGCTCTTACCAAATCCAGAAATGTGAAAACTGTACAGCCGTGCAATTGTTGTGCAAAATCTTTTATGTAAGGTATGGGGTACCGGTCCGGTTTTGTTACACTATTCAAACCTCTATAATCACCGCAGGGTCGCCACTCGCCGTTTTTCTGAACGAGATGCAGTGGACTAGACCAATTACTACATGATGGACGACAGATACCCTGTTCTAACATAGTTTCGAATTCTCGTTTAGCGATTGTATACTTTTCGTTATTTAAACGCCTTGCGCGTGCTACACACGGATGACCAGTGGTTGTAATAATATGCGTGACATTATGTTTTATTTCACTAAAAGTAGAAATTTCACTTGTTATTTCTTTAAAAGAATTTAACAAGTTAAAGATTTCAGGTGTAACTAAATCGGATGAAATTGTTGTGAGAGAACAAATAGGCGCGTTTACGACTTGTGTAATTATTTCCAATTTAGTAAGAGAATCGATTAGTTTTCTTCCTTTTAAATCAACAATAAGTCCAAAATGTTTAATGAAATCGGCTCCTATAATGGGTTTTTCAACGTTCGCAATTGTGAAACGCCATCGAAAACATCTTCGTAAACCTAAATTGACATTTAATGCTTTTTGACCGTAGGTATTTATTACTGTAGAATTTGCCGCGAAAAGCTTAAAGTCGCTTTTAGCTAATTTGTCACTGCTGATTGGTGGAATAACTGAAATGTCAGCGCCGGTATCGATTAAGAACTGAAGTTTCGAACTTGGATCTAATATAATAATTCGGCGATTGTTTTGACAGATTGCACTGGTCGCCAACAGCGCGGTCTCATTTAGTTTTTTGGAACGCTACTTGTTTTATGTTGCTGGTATTTACATGGTTCTTTACATTTGCGTGCGTCATTTTTGAATTTAAAATGATACCAACAGATATCGATTTTTTTTTATTCCAATTTAGAACGCGAGCGTGATTGGTCCCTTCTGACGTCGTTAATGTAGAAATTTGTTTGCGAATTTCCTCCATCTCGACCGAACGTAATTGGATGGCGACGGTCCTTGGTCATTGGCTGCGGCTGAAACCGCATATAAAGTAACCGGTTGATTTATTTCCACGATTTTATCAGCAGCGGTCGCTAATTTTTTGAGATCAGTATCTTCGATGCTAGAAAGTATTTCTTGGGCGTGCGCCGGCTACCTTTGCATCCACAAGTTTTGTAAAACTGCGTTAATTATTTGCCCGCTTGCAAGAGTTTGCATTTCACGCAAAAGTTGTGACGGCTTTTTATCACCAAGTTGTAACGTTTTTACTAACCTATCAATTTTAGTACGCGACGATTCACCGAGTCGTGATATAATTGCCTGTTTTAAATCCGAATATTTGTCTTTAGTCGGAGGTGCTATAAGTTTTTCTCTGACTCATTTAGTTGTTTCGCTGTCGAGTGCGGTAAGTAAATGGCTATATTTTGTACCATCCTGAGTTACACCACCAACGAGAAATTGCGCCTCTAGTTGTATAAACCAGATTTCAGGGTCTTCCCTGTTAAACGGTGGCGGTTTAACCGCTACTCTACAAATTTTATTACTCGATCTAAGTTTTTTATTTTCGTCTGCGCTTGCTGTGTCCCTTTCATCGCTATCGTTTGCCGACATTTTTATATTAACTATCTAATGTAATTCAATTGATTCAATGGATACGAATTAATGAGTAAACTCGTTTAAATAAGACGAAAATGATTTTTATATATAGTAAAGCAATATTATATTGAATACACAACTTAAATATGTATCACTAAAATGTAATATGAATGTTAATTATAATAATGATTTGACTTGGTATTTGAACAATTGATTTAAATACCAAATATTTTGAATTGGTAATTTTATTTAATATCAAATGTAATTTTTATTCAAATATTTGTATTGGTAATTTTATTGAATACCAAATGTAATTTTTATTCAAATATTTGTATTGGTAATTTTATTTAATACCAAATGTAATTTTTATTGCAATATTTGAATTGGTATTCGACCAATTTAATTTAATATTATAAAATATAATTTTTATTGAAATAATTTGTACTGGTATTTGACCAATTTAATTTAATATTATAAAATATAATTTTTATTGAAATAATTTGTATTGGTTTTCGACCAATTTAATTAAATATTATAAAATATAATTTTTATTGAAATAATTTGTATTGGTTTTCGACCAATTTAATTTAATATTATAAAATATAATTTTTATTGAAATAATTTGTATTGGTTTTCGACCAATTTAATTTAATATTATAAAATATAATTTTTATTGAAATAACTTTTATTGGTATTCGACCAATTTAATTTAATATTATAAAATATAATTTTTATTGAAATAATTTGTATTGGTTTTCGACCAATTTAATTTAATATTATAAAATATAATTTTTATTGGTATTCGACCAATTTAATTTAATATTATAAAATATAATTTTTATTGAAATAATTTGTATTGGTATTCGACCAATTTAATTAAATATTATAAAATATATGTCAATATGAATTCAAATTTGGTTTTATACTTTTTTCAATAACGTTGTTGCAAACAATTTTTGTTTAAATATTATTGTTATACAATTTTTAATTAATAATCTTTAATTAAAATTATTAATTTTTAATTAATAATAATTGAGACAATTATTTTATTAATTCTAAAAAAATTTATTTAAAATAAATTGTTTAAATATTTTATAATATTGTTGATTTAATAATAATATTTATTATTTTTTTAATAATATTGTTTATTTAATAATTTTTTAAATATATCAATTTTTTATTTACTTAAATTTGGTAATATTAATGCTAACATTTTCTTATAATTCATAATATTGTTGATGGAAATTTTTTAATAAGTTCAGCAATATTGTTTCCAAAAAAAAAATTTATTTGGTAATATTGTTGCAATATTTTAATATTAATTTTGATGCAAAAAAAAATTTTTGTTGTCAAATCTGTTTTTCAATATAATTTTATATTATTGAAAAATTTACCTTGTACTTTTTTAAAAAAATATTTATTGTTGAAATACTTTTGTATTACAAATTATTTTAATTTGTTGAAAAATTTGCTCTTCTTTTTTAAATTTGTTGAAAAAACGTTTATTCGAATTTTGCTGGACAATATTTTCAAGTTGGTAATTGTGATTGTATGTACTTTTTACAATCGTTGTTGTCTACATGAAAAATCTTGTTCGAACATATCCGATGTCGTTGATTTTGCTAGAAAAATAATTTTACCTTTTTTTTCTTGATAGATTTATATATGTATGTGTGATGATCAATTTTCCTGGAACAAGATGCCGTAAAATGTACCGCAAACTGTAACTGTTTTTTTAATGCTTGATGCTTTTTTGATTTGCGTATTTTTTTTAGCAAATTTTTTTGGTTAAAATTTGTTGAACAGAAAATATTTGGATTTTATTTAACATAAAATCAGTTTTTTTCTTTGATGCAATTCTTACTCGTTGAACCAAAAATAAATGCTACTGCGGGGTCACCAATTTGTGGATGTGGTTGTTGTACCACAATGCTGTGTTTGAAATAAAACACTACCACAATACGTAATCGGTATATTATGATCTTTATTAATTTATATTTACAGCTTATAATATTTTAAAGATATATTAATCTTAATTATATATATATGTATTTACAGCTTAATTATTATGTTATTACTATATATATATTGCTTTACACTAGATTAATTCTTTGAACAAACGACTATTCACTATGAGAGATCAACACCGAATGGCGTGATTGTCGGAATTACAAAAAATGTTTTAATTTACAAACGCCGAAGCGGACAAGCAACGCAGCCAACATTACGCATTTTTAGTGTTGTCAACATTAATTTATTTTAATACATTCTTTTACTAGTGGCGCTGTTAAAGTGACGCACCGCTAGTCGCCACAGAACACCGAATAAATATTATTTTTTTCAAACTCAAATATAAATAAATAAACAATAACACACAAACAAACTCACAAATTTGAATGACAGTTGTCATATTTATGTTCCATTTCCATTATTTTCAATTATCGTGCACAATAATTCACATTTTTTGGTATATCTAAGCTTACGGAAAATTTTAACTGAGAAACCCAGTGAGCTTTAGTTGCAGGCTCAAGCTACACAATCGGTTTAGTTAAGCTTTAGCTTCCACTGTGAAATCACCCTAATGGCCGAAATTCGTTTGCGTTTTTTTGTTGCGTTGAAGCATGTTTTCCTGCAAATATTATTTAGAGCAAATGGGTTTTCTATGTAACTAATTACATGGCTGCAACCATAGACACATACCTATACAGTGCATTTCATATAACAAATATGAGCTGCATAAACTCATCATTTCGATAGATGGCGTTACGTGTAAAAATGTATGAAAGTATATCTAATAATTTTTCTTCATATATTTTTAAGATATACTTTATTTTACATAGGAACAAAAATATATTTTTGCTCTTTCAAATAGGAACAAAAATATATTCAATATGAATTTCTCATTTCTCAATGTGATTTTCTCATTATAGGTACATACACAGAATTTCCTCATCATTTAGGTGTATATGCATTTTTATAATTTTTATTTCTTTCTTGTTCTTAGATATCTTGCTTGGAAAAAAAAATATTACAAAAATTGTTTATTTTTATGTATCTGAAAAATTCTAAAGAATCAAATATATGTATATATAATTAGCTCGGATATCGGATTCAATTTCATTAATTTTATGTTTCATAAAAATACTTTCAAAATTTGATTGCGAGTAATGTACTTTTTAATTACCATGTTATGAGTGTGATGACTTTTCTAACCAATTTAGGTACCGGCAGATGACTTTTCTAACCAATTAAGGTACCGGCAAACAAACAGAGTGCCATCAATACTTCAATTATATACCCTCAAAATAAATATTCCTTTGGTTACCTATATGTGGTATTTAAAACTAGATTATCATGCTTGATTGGATTTATTTGTTAGCGTGTTGACTGTACACCGAGATTCAGAAGGGCTAAATATTGAAAATTTCTAAAAACTTAGGTTGGAAATGTTGGGCGCTTTACTTTCGAAATTTGGAAACGCTTATAACTCAAATTAGATATCGATATTTTGAAAGTATATTAATTTACTGAAATTTCGGGACTTTCACACTGTATAACTGGGTTAGTCAGGTAATGATAAAAGAAAAAACTCTTTTTGAAAAATTAATATTCTTTTGGTTACCTATATACTTAAAGGCGTTAAGTTGCTAAAAAATGAATAATATTAACGAAAATTGGAATTACCAAAAACTCAAAATAAAATAAAAAATAATTGAGGTAATAATACCAGTATATTAATTTTTACAAATAAATTAAAAAACAGGCAAAATTAATCATTAGGAAAATTAAAAGAAAATAGTGGCAATACGCAATATATAGATCTACCTTATATTATTTTTATTTTAAAATCGTATAAAAACATTAAAAATTTAAAATTGTTATCTATTCTTGGATTATTTGTGAAAGATTCAAATCTTACTTGTGATATAAAACTTTAAAATGTTTAATTTGAATTTTTTGTGGTTTGTTTAATTTATAGAATTTACATCGTTTTTTTGGATAATATAATTTGTTATTTTTTTAATTAAAAATGCCGCGGAAAGTAAAGTGTAATGTTTGTAAAGAGCTATCAATTAAGTTTCCATCAAGAAAATATTTTAAAATTCCAAATGATGAAATTGAAAGAAAAAATGGCTTGAAATATTAGGTAAATATTATAAACAATAATTAAAATTCCACAATATTAATTTTTTTTTATTTTTAGGAATTAATAACGAAAATATGCCATCTTCATATGAAAGTTATGTATGCAACAAACATTTCGGAAGTGATATTTCAAGTAGAAAATTAAAAAAAGTCACCTTGCCAATAATTGACAATGGTTCTTCATTTAAAAAGAATACCAGTGATAAAACTTATCATAATGTTTTTAATCATAATGAAATGTGTGCTGCTGGTACTAGTAGTAATACAATTGAAGGCAATCAAAGTCAAAATATAAATAGTGGTGATGAAAATATTGATATTTCCTTATTTGAAATTGAGGAGCAATCAAAATATTTCAGTTTGTGTACTGACAATGAAATTGATTGCGAAGAGTGTATGGAAAGTAAGCAAGCAAAACAAATTCAAATTTTAAACAGTATTTTATTAAAAAAAAGTTACGAAATCAAGTAACTATTGAAATACAAACGTGAAAGTAAATGTTTACGTGCACAATTGGTTAAAAAAATCATTAAAAATTGAAGCATTAAAAAAAATCCAACCAGAGAATTTTTGAAAAAATTATTCTTTGAAAAATGTTAATGCAATAACAAAAAATATTTGTGAGTTGTTTTTGAAAACAAACACCAACTATAATTTAGCTGACAAATATATGGCTCAAAATTTATATTTGCGCTCGCCATCAATGTATAAGTTTTCAAGATCAAATTGTCATGTTAAGCTTCCGCATCATACAACAATTCAAAGATGGGCATATTTTACAATGATTGAACCTGGACTAAACAATAAATTAATAAATGAAGTTAAAAAAACATTAAGCAATTGGAAGACAAGGACAAAATATGTTCTTTATCTTTTGATGAGCTTGATATAAAAAAAGAGCTAATATACGACCAGAAGCATGATCAAATATTTGGTTTCGTAGATACTAACAATAAAAAAGGAACTATGCTTGCCAATAAAGCATGTTTTTTATGCTTCGAGGTGTATTCAAAAATTCGAAACAACCAATATGTTATTATTTGGCAAATAATGGACTAAAAGGTTTCGAATTAGAAGAAATTGTCAAAACGTTAATAATCAATCTTCAAAAGACATTGGGCATTAAAATAATTGCCATTGTAGCGGATCAAGGGTTAAACAATAGGAGCTACTTCACTAAACTGGGCATAAAAATAGTGCAACCATATTTTTTTTTAAATGGTGAAAAAATATTTTGAATATTTAATGTTCCCCATTTATTAAAATCTTGTAAAAACGTTTTAATAAGTGGTGATATTTCGTTTGGTTCATCTGGCCAGATTGCTTCTTTCAAGACAATAGAGAGTATTTATAGAACCGAACAAAATTCTACAACTAAAACATTATGTAAATTAACGAAAAAGTATTTATATCCCACAACTTTTGAAAAAATGTCAGTTTCAGTAGCAGCGCAACTATTGTCCAATACTACGGCAGCCAATTAATTAAAACAAAATATTCTACAATTTAATTAACATATTTTATATTTTAATATCTTTACTATAGATTTAGAAATGGATACCACTTTAGACATGGAAACAGAATATGAAGACGAGCATAATAATAACAACATCGACATTGACCAAAAAGAAGTTCAAACTAGCAGTAAAAAAGGAAAAATGAAAAAATAAAATTATTTTTGAAATAGCGCATACTAGTGCCATCTGTTGAACATTATATCGTTAGATATACACGTTTAAAACGTAATTAAGAATGCACTGTGTAGAATAAGTGTCTATGCTGCAACACAAATGCGTTGCGTCACAGCAATTATTTTGTATTTGAAGCATAACTGATCGGTTATTGGAGTTTTTTATCATAAATTAATTAATATATAGATGTATCCCACTGTGAAAAAAAGTGTTTCTTTTTTCTTTAAAACCAGCGTACAAATTCTGAAAAACCAGCGTACATAGCAAAGATATAACAAACGGTTTCGATCTTTGCTAAATAAATACACACACCTATTTTATATCGATATTAAATATCGTAATGATTCTAATGGCATGTGTTATTTTGTTGTTGTTTTTATTTCGTATTATCGTATTATTTTACGGTCTTGCGGTTTGCGGGAAAGAGTAAAATTTTGTTGCTTATTCAAAATTTATTCAAAAAAAGTATTTTAGAATTTTTGTAATTTTCTGTTTTGGGTATTATATTGTGATTTGTGCGTTTTTCGAGTATTTTTTATGAAATCCATTTATTTTGTTATTTTATAGGTAAGTGAAAATATACTTTTTATTTATTACATTTTAGTGCAATTTATTGGATGATTAAAAATGATTACATACTAGCAACTACAAATTTTTGTACAGGGATATCATTTTTTTGATCATATCCATTTTGATCATACTATAAAAAATATTTTTAAAATTTAAAACAATGAACCACAATATTTTTTAATCAATCAAGTTTAACCCTATTTCATGTTTTTTAAAAATGAAATAAATTTATTTATTTTTAGTAATTTCAATTATTTTTATACTACAATTTTAATTTTCGTATAAAGCGAAATATTTTCAGAAAATGAATAAATTACATAGTCACCGTGTTAAATGTTCTATAGTTACCTGTAGAGCCAAAAGGAGTGACTATCCAAATCGGAAATTTTTCCGATTTCCAAAATTAGATTCCGAAGCTTTTAAACAATGGATTCAGAATTGTAATGAATCCAAAGATGAAATATTAAAAAAAAAATTACCATATATATGTGAAGTTCATTTCGAGAAGAATCATATTATGAAAAAAAAATTAAAAAAAAATGTAAAGCCAACTTTACTATTATTTGAAGAAATGGTTCGTTCACCGTCCCCACATATAAATCCCAACACAGTTATTAAGACTTATTCTAGATTTAATCACAACCAAATTTCAGGTATTATAGTACATGATTTTACTTATTCTAGATTTAATCACAACCAAATTTCAGGTATTATGGTAAATGATTTTACTATAGCTGAGTTAAATCAATATTCAAAACTCCATAATAGTCAAACAAATTTCGACTCAAATGATATAGAAATTACCTGTTTATCACCGAATTGCCAAGAAATGAAACTTTTTTATCAATCTGAGATATTAAAATTGAAAAACGGGATTAAACTTAAAAATGTTCAAATTAAATCAAATAAACAAAAACATTTAAAGCAGCAATTTTTATTAAAACGCAAAATCAAGAGCCTTACCAAATACAAATTATCAAAAACAAAAAAGAAAGCTAATAAACAATTTAGTGAAATCATAGAAGAGCATTCATCAATCAATAGTTACGCTACAACATTTTCAAAAATGCTGCTTTGCAAAAATAAAACCTATTCTAATGATGAAAAATGGATCTCACAATGTTTATTTTTTAGAAATACAGCTCTTTATAATTTTATGCGTGAAAATCTTGGTTTTCATATGCCGCATCCAAGCTGCTTATATAAATGGATAGAAATTAAAAACCTATGTCCTGGTTTTGACCAAAATATTTTATGTCGCATTAAAGACATTGTTCAAAAATTGGACTTAAAAAGCCGGCAAGTTGTTCTCGTGTTTGACGAAATGTCGATTCAACAGTGTCTAACATATAACCAACATAATGACAGCATCGACGGATTTGTGGACTATGGCAATGGAAAAAGAAATGCAATCAAGGGTAAAAATGTTTGTGTGTTTATGGTAAGAGGTCTTTGCAAAAATTTTAAGCATATATTAAACTACGTTTTAAGTTCAACATCCTGTCCCGTCTATGAACTAAAAAAACAATTAATTACCTGTCTTAATGTATGCCATAGTATAGGTCTTGAAGTTAAATCCATCACTTGCGATCAGGGACCAACAAACAGGGCGTTATTTAAAAAAATGCAGAGCACTAATTTAGAACCAAACCAAAATTTTTTGATGAACAACGAAAAAAAAATATATATGGGATATGATGTACCTCATTTAATCAAATCGATAAGAAATCGTTTGATATCATCTGATTTTAAAACTCCAGATGGGTTAGTTAGCTGGAATGTTTTGAAGGAACTTTACAGCGTGGATTCGCAAAATGTGGTCAGAATGTGTCCAAAATTAACTGACGCTCATATTAACCCCACAGCATTTCAGAAAATGAGTGTCAAGCTGGACACACAAGTTTTTTCGTATAGCGTCGCCTCGGCGATTGAAACTTTAGCCGATATTAAAAAAATTTTACCTTCAGTTAGTGAAAAGACTAAAAGTATAGCATCTTTTTGCAGAAAAATGAATCGGCTTTTTGACATATTAAATGGTCATCCATCGTTAATAAGGGGCAGTCAAAATATAGGGTTTTTAATAGAAATGAGTGACTATATTTCCAAAATTTGCTTAATAAAACCAAAAGCAATTGCATACTGTTTTGAGGGAATGATATTAACCATATCATCAATAATTTGCGTCACAAAGGAAATATTTGAAAATTTTGAAGATTTTTATTACATGTATGCCAATAAATTTAATCAAGACCTTCTCGAAAATTTCTTTTCACACATTAGGGCAAGAAATGCTAATAAAAGGAACCCTAGCATGTTTGAATTTAATGCCATCATTGCAAAAATAATATCAATTAAGCTAACATTTTCATCAAAATTCTCAAACTGTCAAGACGACAATGATGAACTCTTAGATATTGATTGGACAGCAATCCTTGGGAGTTCATCAGATAATAATACAACTCAAGCACAAAAACAAAACTTACATTTATATAGTCCTACATGTAATATTGATACCGATGATGATTTAGATATATATAATGGTGACATTACTGATAATCTTGTAATTGATGATGATTCTACGGTCTCAATGGTTACAGACGTATCCATTCGATATTATGCAGGTTATTGCTGCTTCAAGTTATTAAAATCTATGCAAATACCATGTAAATCTTGTTTGGAAGTAATGCGAAGATCTACAAATGATATTACAGAGCAATCAGAATTGTTAATATATCACAAAACTTATAACTCTGAAACTGATTTTGGCAATTTGTTTCCTCCAAGTGAAGGTTTTTTTGAAATATGCAAGATACATATTAAAATTTTTAAGGACTTTTTTGATAATCAGCCCCACATATTAAATATTAAAGCTGAAATTGTTGCAAAATGCATAGTTATCACCAAAAAATATCACGAGGATTGGTTTAATGAAGATAATCCTTGCTACGAACACCGAACAAAAATTTTAAATTTTATGATTTTAGTTCTTCTAAGGAAAAATTGCAAATGGAACAGCTCCAATTTAGCATATAAAAAAAGCAAAGAGTCAAATAAAAGACTTCAAAACTTAATGCACATTTAAAATTATATATCGTTCTTGTAAGTATTTAACACATTAATTGATTTTACTTATTGTCATTGATTTTAATTTGAATTTAATTTTATTAGTTTAGATAAATACAATTAATATGATGATAAATTGAGGACAATTAGAAATGAAGCTGCTCAGAGAAATCAACACCACAAAAAACATATTGATGCTGTAAATATAAATCCAGAAACAGAAATCATCTGCTATAATTATACCATTGTTCAGGAACCACCCTGTCATTCCTTCTCATTAAAAAATATAATAAATATAATATCTTAAATTCTATATTAAATTATATTAAATTCTATCTATTTTAAATAAAGAAAAAAAAGAAGCTAGAAATCATTAAATTACATTAAAACCAATTATTTACCACAATCATTTTATTATATTTTTTTTCATACAAATTAAAACAAAATACAGTCCACTACAAATTAAAATGAACAAATAATAATTATATATCATAAATAAATAAATAAAATTGCTACATTAAACCAATAAATTAAAATACAGTAGCAATAATTTTACTTATAATAATACTAAATCATTATAATTATATAGGTATGTATATAAAACCAATTAAATATTTATAACGATTTTAAAGTTGAATGGTTTTATTTCCGAGGGTTCTACTGTGTACAACTAATTACTTTTCACTGACCTTATATTTTGTTCACTAATTGAAGATTTGTACCGAACCTAGATTAAAAGATTAAGATAAAAAATCATCAACATTACCACTTGATTAATAACAACAACCAATAACAATAAATACCATTGATAGAAATATAATTGGTAAATATTCAAATCAAATTATGTAAAAATTCAAATCACATTTATGCCTTATTATAATAATATGCATTAAAATATAATAGAAAAAAAATATTATAAATAAATAAAAATAATATGTTTCACAAAAATTTTTTTTTTGTTTTCCTAAGATGAGATACATACAACCATACATACATACAACACACCACACAAAATTTTTCATTTTTTCATAAAACTAAAAATTTTTTAGCTAATTTTTTTCTTTTTCGCTCTATGCATTTTCTTCTGTAACAAATTTTCAGAATTTTATTACACACATTTTTTTCCCTTTGTTATTTACGGTATTAGCAGTTTTTCTCATTGCTAAAATTATCAATATGATACTAGTAGTGTCACCTATTATAGACATTTGTAGTTAAATACCAAAAATTCACTTCAAATACATCTATATGTATTTATTAATTTATGCTTTTACTTTATAATGAAGAAATGGATTCGGCGGCGGTTCTAAAACGAACCACTTCTTTCGGCAATACTCTACTTAAACTCTATTAGTTGAATACATACGAAATGATTTTTAAATAACTTTTCTTAGAAATATTTTTTTTTGTAATAAAAAGATTTGTTGAATTTTTTAATTTAATTTATGAAATTTTAAATTATTATTTAGTAATTTTAAAATTCTACCTCATATACATATGTATATGGACATAACATACTAAAATTAAATTATTTTTATTGTTATTGCGCGCCCTATATTGGCTGCAACTTACATCAAATTATTTTAACGTATAATTTTAACATGATTTATATAATTTTATATGACAAATATATTTTATGGTAAAAAGTATACGATAAAATAACTTGCCTTGAAAAAATATGAAATGTCAATGAGTCCAAAAATATTAGTATACACAGTAAAAAAAAAATGAAAATTATTTTTTAAAATATTCTAATTCACATTGTAAAATTTTTATTTTCACCTCAATTTATTCCTTAACGAATTCCATCTGTAGTTGGTGATTTTCCTTCATTTGTTGTATTTCCAACAGATTTTTCTCGTTTTGGTACGATTCTGTCACCAATTCCAACTTTTCTTCAGCTAAAGCTTGCCACTTGTCTGTCACCAAATTTTACTTCTTCATTCTAAGACATAACAAGCTAAACATGCTAACCTTGGCAACTCTAGTATCACCAAGCTAGTAAGTAGAGGTGGTGTTTATCGCCACTGCTCTGGATACTGGTGAAGAACAAAGTACTAAATATACTAAAGGATGATGGTAATAATGCATCTGCGTATGCGGACGATTTAGCGATACTATTTTCTGGCAAGCATCTTAGTTTAGTTTAGTTTTAGTTTTTATTAGTTTTAGATAAAAAACTTTGTTTAACAATAAATTACAATAATTTTATCTCAATAATTTTTTTTTACAATAATTTTTACAATATAAATTCGTTTAATGTTAAATCTTCCAAATGATTGTACGACAAATTGTGACAATTTTCTTTTATATTTTAATTTCATTTGTCATATTATTAAACATAATTAATCCCCTATTCAAAATAACATTTTGTGTTCTAACTAATCTAACTCTTTGAATTCTAAAATTATTTACATGATTTTAAATCTTAAATTTCTTCTTCACATAATCAGCGAAATTAAATTGGAAGCTAAATGTCGAAGAAAGAGTCAAGAAGGCATATGTAGCTTTATTCTCTAGTAAAAAAATGTTGGTAAGAAAGGTTGGTTGAAGCCGCGCATAGCTCTATAGTTGTATACGGCCATAGTAAGACTAATTCTCACCTACGGTTTTATAGTATGGTGGCCAGCACTGGGAAAGGAGTATAACCGTACCAAGCTAGGTAGGGTCCAGAGGAGCGCGTACATAAGTGTTACGAGAGCGTTTCAATCAACGCCGAGGGATTCACTGAATGCAATCATCTACCTTCTCCCTCCTGACCATACATATCAAATACTTATCTATTTGCAGTGCAGTCAGACTAAGAGAAAGTGGGTCATGGCTGAATAAACCCTGCGGCCATTGTAGTATCCTTGGCCTTATAAATTGACAGATTATACCATCCTCAAGATAAGAATTTCAAGGTCCTCATACCATCCAGAGGGGAGTGGATGAACAATAATCTGCTGGATGCATATGACACTACAGTATTCACCGACAGTTCAAAGATGTACTGCGGCGTGGGTGCTGGTGTGTATTCGGAAGCACAAAATATTAGACAATCCTACAGACTACCAAACAGCTCTAACGTATTCCAGGCATGTCAACCACTCGGTGAAGCAAACCCTACTTGTAATAATGTTGCAATAGTATCAGACAGCCAGGTAGCTATCCTGACACTAAAATCTTCACAAATATCCTCCAGACTAGTCGGCATGTGCGCGGCAGAGCTGGCGCGTCTGGGTATCGGATACAACGTTGAAGTACTCTGGATTCCTGGTCATAGGAACATCCCAGGGAACGAAATGGCCGATGAATTAGCGAGAGAGGGCTCCAACCTGGAGATTTCGCTAGCGGAACAGGTCAACCCTCCCATTAACACGGTAAAAAGATATTTACCTTCACCCCAAGCTAAACTCTACGTGGTTAGATCTAACCACTTGTAAAACAACCAAGAAAACCTGGCCGTTATACAATAAGAGTAAAACAGACAACCTCCCTCCTAAATATCTCCCGGAAAACATAGCCAGAACGGTAGCTACGGGGCACTGGCTCATTGGTGATTATTCCGCCAACTTGGCATCCCGTTCAACCACATATGCCGCACCTGCAAAGAACTGAGCGAAAAAGAAACGGTAACGCACTTCGTCTGTAAGCGCCTGGCTCTGGCGAAGGCCAGGTTCTGCTCGCTTGGTAGTCCTTTCCTCAAATACCTCAACGTCAAGTTTCTGAACGCTAAGAGGTGGATCTAAAACAACCCCATCGTTACGA
The DNA here is from genome assembly GCA_963920725.1 of Rhamphomyia laevipes. NCBI lineage: Eukaryota > Metazoa > Arthropoda > Insecta > Diptera > Empididae > Rhamphomyia > Rhamphomyia laevipes. The sequence goes on from OY987255.1 coordinate 102,856,269, forward strand.
GAAAACAATACCTTTGGTCACGCGAGTTAGTGGTATCAAAATGGCGCAAATGCGCTACTCCACGTAAGCTGATATGGAGTCCGCCACTTGAACCAACACAACAAATTTTTCTTCTTCATTCGAAGACATAAAGATTGCTTGCTCGGCAGCTTGTTTGATATATAGTTATTCCATACTCTGCTCGATTTTTCTAAAATGTTTTATAATTATAACATAAAATATTAATTTTGTGTAAATTTTACTTTTTCTGGTACTGTTTTATATTTTCTCGAAGATACAAGATCTCATCAATTACAAGATCCGACTCATTTATTAAAACTTCTAAGTTATAGTTTGAACCAGGGAACAATAAAATACAAAACATTAGATATTTTATAATTTTCATATTTTAAAACAATACTCACCATTGTTGTCAAAGACACCATCGGAATCATATAAAGAAGGTATGCCTTCTATTTGTTCACCAAAAAGTTCATGTATGTTTTCATCTACTGAATTAATCTCAATGTTATTTGCAGGACCGCCACCTATCAAATAAATTGATTTTTTCTCTTTGGCAAATTTTTTTTTTTAGTATTTTTTTAATATTGTCATAGTGTTTTCTTAACACCATGGCACTGCGAAAAATTTGGTCGCTTTTAGAATTGATTTCTTTTTCTAATTTTTGCCAAGCCATTTCTTTTTCACTCCAATGGATTCCATTAGTTTTTTTTACATTCTATCACATTTTGGTTTTTTTTCATTTGGTACATTGAAATTTCGATTTCTTGCCCACTAAAATTAGTAGTTCTTTTTTGTCCTCCATAATTATATATTTATACATATAAATTTATACTTTGAACACCGAATAAAAATTATTTTTTTCAAACTCAAATATAAATAAATAAACAATAACACACAAACAAACTCACAAATTTGAATGAAAGTTGTCATATTTATGTTCCATTTCCATTATTTTCAATTATCGTGCACAATAATTCACATTTTTTGGTATATCTAAGCTTACGGAAAATTTTAACTGAGAAACCCAGTGAGCTTTAGTTGCAGGCTTAAGCTACACAATCGGTTTAGTTAAGCTTTAACTTCCACTGTGAAATCACCCTAATGGCCGAAATTCGTTTGCGTTTTTTTGTTGCGTTGAAGCATGTTTTCCTGCAAATATTATTTAGAGCAAATGGGTTTTCTATGTAACTAATTACATGGCTGCAACCATAGACACATACCTATACAGTGCATTTCATATAACAAACATGAGCTGCATAAACTCATCATCTCAATAGATGGCGTTACGTGTAGAAATGTATGAAAGTATATCTAATAATTTTTATTCATATATTTTTAAGATATACTTTATTTTACATAGGAACAAAAATATATTTTTGCTCTTTCAAATAGGAACAAAAATATATTCAATATGAATTTCTCATTTCTCAATGTGATTTTCTCATTATAGGTACATACACAGAATTTCCTCATCATTTAGGTGTATATGCATTTTTATAATTTTTATTTCTTTCTTGTTCTTAGATATCTTGCTTAGAAAAAAAAATATTACAAAAAATTTTTTTTTTTATGTATCTGAAAAATACTAAAGAATCAAATATATGTATATATATAATTAGCTCGGATATCGGATTCAATTTCATTAATTTTATGTTTCATAAAAATACTTTCAAAATTTGATTGCGAGTAATGTACTTTTTAATTACCATGTTATGAGTGTGATGACTTTTCTAACCAATTTAGGCACCGGCAGATGACTTTTCTAACCAATTTAGGTACCAGCAAGCAAACAGAGTGCCATCAATACTTCAATTATATACCCTCAAAATAAATATTCCTTTGGTTACCTATATGTGGTATTTAAAACTAGATTATCATGCTTGATTGGATTTATTTGTTAGCGTGTTGACTGTACACCGAGATTCAGAAGGGCTAAATATTGAAAATTTCTAAAAGCTTAGGTTGGAAATGTTGGACGCTTTACTTTCGAAATTTGGAAACGCTTATAATTCAAATTAGATATCGATATTTTGAAAGTATATTAATTAACTGAAATTTCGGGACTTTCACACTGTATAACTGGGTTAGTCAGGTAATGATAAAAGAAAAAACTCTTTTTGAAAAATTAATATTCTTTTGGTTACCTATATACTTAAAGGCGTTAAGTTGCTAAAAAATGAATAATATTAACGAAAATTGGAATTACCAAAAATTCAAAATAAAATAAAAAATAATTGAGGTAATAATACCAGTATATTAATTTTTACAAATAAATTAAAAAACAGGCAAAATTATTCATTAGGACAATTAAGTGGCAAAATATAGATCTACCTTATATTATTTTTATTTTAAAATCGTATAAAAACATTATAAATTTAAAATTGTTATCTATTCTTGGATTATTTGTGAAAGATTCAAATCTTACTTGTGATATAAAACTTTAAAGTGTTTAATTTGAATTTTTTGTGGATTGTTTAATTTATAGAATTTACATCGTTTTTTTGCATAATATAATTTGTTATTTTTTTTAATTAAAAATGCCGCGGAAAGTAAAGTGTAATGTTTGTAAAGAGCTATCAATTAAGTTTCCATCAAGAAAATATTTTAAAATTCCAAATGATGAAATTGAAAGAAAAAAATGGCTTGAAATATTAGGTAAATATTATAAACAATAATTAAAATTCCACAATATTAATTTTTTTTTAATTTTCAGGAATTAATAACGAAAATATGCCATCTTAATATGAAAGTTATGTATGCAAAAAACATTTCGGAAATGATATTTCAAGTAGAAAATTAAAAAAAGTCACCTTGCCAATAATTGACAATGGTTCTTCATTTTAAAAAAAATACCAGTGATAAAACTTATCATAATGTTTTTAATCATAATGAAATGTGTGCTGCTGGTACTAGTAGTAATACAATTGAAGGCAATCAAAGTTAAAATAAAAATAGTGGTGATGAAAATATTGATATTTACTTATTTGAAATTGAGGAGCAATCAAAATATTTCAGTTTGTGTACTGATAATGAAATTGATTGCGAAGAGTGTATGGAAAGTAAGCAAGCAAAACAAATTCAAATTTTAAACAGTATTTTATTAAAAAAAAATAACGAAATCTATTGAAATACAAACGTGAAAGTAAATGTTTACGTGCACAATTGGTTAAAAAATCATTAAAAATTGAAGCATTAAAAAAAATCCAACCAGAGAATTTTTGAAAAATGTTAATGCAATAACAAAAAATATTTGTAAGTTGTTTTTGAAAACAAACACCAACTATAAGTTAGCTGACAAATATATGGCTCAAAATTTATATTTGCGCTTGCCATCAATGTATAAGTTTTCAAGATCAAATTGTCATGTTAAGCTTCCGCATCATACAACAATTCAAAGATGGGCATATTTTACAATGATTGAACCTGGACTAAACAATAAATTAATAAATGAAGTTAAAAAAACATTAAGCAATTGGAAGACAAGGACAAAATATGTTATTTATCTTTTGATGAGCTTGATATATAAAAAGAGCTAATATACGACCAGAAGCATGATCAAATATTTGGTTTCGTAGATATTAACAATAAAAAAGGAACTATGCTTGCCAATAAAGCATGTTTTTTATGCTTCGAGGTGTATTCAAAAATTCGAAACAACTTATTTGGCAAATAATGGATTAAAAGGTTTCCAATTAGAAGAAATTGTCAAAACGTTAATAATCAATCTTCAAAAGACATTGGGCATTAAAATAATTGCCATTGTAGCGGATCAAGGGTTAAACAATAGGAGCTGCTTCACTAAACTGGGCATAAAAACAGAGCAACCATATTTTTTTTTAAATGGTGAAAAAATATTTGGAATATTTGATGTTCCCCATTTACTAAAATCTTGTAGAAACGCTTCAATAAGTGGTGATATTTCGTTTCGTTCATCTAGCTAGATTGCTTCTTTCAAGACAATAGAGAGTATTTATAGAACCGAACAAAATTCTACAACTAAAACTTAATGTAAATTAACGAAAAAGCATTTATATCCCACAACTTTTGAAAAATTGTCAGTTTCAGTAGCAGCGCAACTATTGTCCAACACTACGGCAGCCAATTAATTAAAACAAAATATTCTATAATTTAATTAACATATTTTATATTTTAATATCTTTACTATAGATTTAGAAAAGGATACCATTTTAGACATGGAAACAGAATATGAAGACGAGCATAATAATAACAACATCGACATTGACCAAAAAGAAGTTCAAACTAGAAGTAAAAAAGGAAAAATGAAAAAATAAAATTATTTTTGAAATAGCGCATACTAGTGCCATCTGTTGAACATTATATCGTTAGATATACACGTTTAAAACGTAATTAAGAATGCACTGTGTAGAATAAGTGTCTATGCTGCAACACAAATGCGTTGCGTCACAGCAATTATTTTGTATTTGACGCATAACTGATCGGTTATTGGAGCCTTTTTACTTTATAATGAAGAAATGGATTCGGCGGCGGTTCTAAAACGAACCACTTAAGTTATTCAATAGGCACCCTTTCGGCAATACTCTACTTAAACTTTATTAGTTGAATACATACGAAATGATTTTTAAATAACTTTTCTAAGAAATATCTTTTTTTGTAATAAAAAGATTTGTTGAATTATTTAATTTAATTTATGAAATTTAAAATTATTATTTAGTAATTTTAAAATTCTACCTCATATACATATGTATATGGACATAACATACTAAAATTAAATTATTTTTATTGTTATTGCGCGCCCTATATTGGCTGCAACTTACATCAAATTATTTTAACGTATAATTTTAACATGAATTATATAATTTTATATGACAAATATATTTTATGGTAAAAAGTATACGATAAAATAACTTGCCTTGAAAAAATATGAAATGTCAATGAGTCCAAAAATATTAGTATACACAGTAAAAAAAAAATTAAAATTATTTTTTTAAATATTCTAATTCACATTGTAAAATTTTTATTTTCACCTCAATTTATTCCTTAACGAATTCCATCTGTAGTTGGTGATTTTCCTTCATTTGTTGTATTTCCAAAAGATTTTTCTCGTTTTGGTACGATTCTGTCACCAATTCCAACTTTTCTTCAGCTAAAGCTTGCCACTTGTCTGTCACCAAATTTTACTTCTTCATTCTAAGACATAACAAGCTAAACATGCGGATCTTGGCAACTGTAGTATCACCAAGCTAGTAAGTAGAGGTGGTGTTTATCGCCACTGCTCTGGATACTGGTGAAGAACAAAGTACTAAATATACTAAAGGATGATGGTAATAATGCATCTGCGTATGCAGACGATTTAGCGATACTAGTTTCTGGCAAGCATCTTAGTTTAGTTTAGTTTTAGTTTTTATTAGTTTTAGATAAAAAACTTTGTTTAACAATAAATTACAATAATTTTATCTCAATAATTTTTTTTTACAATAATTTTTACAATATAAATTCGTTTAACCATAATTATATATTTATACATATAAATTCATACTTTGAACACCGAATAAAAATTATTTTTTTTTCAAACTCAAATTTAAATAAATAAACAATAACACACAAACAAACTCACAAATTTGAATGACAGTTGTCATATTTATGTTCCATTTTCATTATTTTTAATTATCGTGCACAATAATTCACATTTTTTGGTATATCTAAGCTTACGGAAAATTTTAACTGAGAAACCCAGTGAGCTTTAGTTGCAGGCTTAAGCTACACAATCGGTTTAGTTAAGCTTTAACTTCCACTGTGAAATCACCCTAATGGCCGAAATACGTTGCGTTTTTTTGTTGCGTTGAAGCATGTTTTCCTGCAAATATTATTTAGAGCAAATGGGTTTTCTATGTAACTTATTACATGGCTGCAACCATAGACACATACCTAGACAGTGCATTTCATATAAAAAATATGAGCTGCATAAACTCATCATCTCGATAGATGGCGTTACGTGTAAAAATGTATGAAAGTATATCTAATAATTTTTCTTCATATATTTTTAAGATATACTTTATTTTACATAGGAACAAAAATATATTTTTGCTCTTTCAAATAGGAACAAAAATATATTCAATATGAATTTCTCATTTCTCAATGTGATTTTCTCATTATAGGTACATACACAGAATTTCCCCATCATTTAGGTGTATATGCATTTTTATAATTTTTATTTCTTTCTTGTTCTTAGATATCTTGCTTAGAAAAAAAAATATTACAAAAATTGTTTTTTTTATGTATCTGAAAAATTTGAAAGAATCAAATATATGTGTATATAATTAGCTCGGATATCGGATTCAATTTCATTAATTTTATGTTTCATAAAAATACTTTCAAAATTTGATTGCGAGTAATGTACTTTTTAATTACCATGTTATGAGTGTGATGACTTTTCTAACCAATTTATGCACCGGCAGATGACTTTTCTAACCAATTTAGGTACCGGCAAACAAACAGAGTGCCATCAATACTTCAATTATATACCCTCAAAATAAATATTCCTTTGGTTACCTATATGTGGTATTTAAAACTAGATTATCATGCTTGATTGGATTTATTTGTTAGCGTGTTGACTGTACACCGAGATTCAGAAGGGCTAAATATTGAAAATTTCTAAAAACTTAGGTTGGAAATGTTGGGCGCTTTACTTTCGAAATTTGGAAACGCTTATAACTCAAATTAGATATCGATATTTTGAAAGTATATTAATTTACTGAAATTTCGGGACTTTCACACTGTATAACTGGGTTAGTCAGGTAATGATAAAAGAAAAAACTCTTTTTGAAAAATTAATATTCTTTTGGTTACCTATATACTTAAAGGCGTTAAGTTGCTAAAAAATGAATAATATTAACGAAAATTGGAATTACCAAAAACTCAAAATAAAATAAAAAATAATTGAGGTAATAATACCAGTATATTAATTTTTACAAATAAATTAAAAAACAGGCAAAATTAATCATTAGGAAAATTAAAAGAAAATAGTGGCAATATATAGATCTACCTTATATTATTTTTATTTTAAAATCGTATAAAAACATTAAAAATTTAAAATTGTTATCTATTCTTGGATTATTTGTGAAAGATTCAAATCTTACTTGTGATATAAAACTTTAAAGTATTTAATTTGAATTTTTTGTGGATTGTTTAATTTATAGAATTTACTTCGTTTTTTTGCATAATATAATTTGTTATTTTTTTTAATTAAAAATGCCGCGGAAAGTAAAGTGTAATGTTTGTAAAGAGCTATCAATTAAGTTTCCATCAAGAAAATATTTTAAAATTCCAAATGATGAAATTGAAAGAAAAAAATGGCTTGAAATATTAGGTAAATATTATAAACAATAATTAAAATTCCACAATATTAATTTTTTTTATTTTCAGGAATTAATAACGAAAATATGCCATCTTCATATGAAAGTTATGTATGCAACAAACATTTCGGAAGTGATATTTCAAGTAGAAAATTAAAAAAAGTCATCTTGCCAATAATTGACAATGGTTCTTCATTTAAAAAGAATACCAGTGATAAAACTTATCATAATGTTTTTAATCATAATGAAATGTGTGCTGCTGGTACTAGTAGTAATACAATTGAAGGCAATCAAAGTCAAAATAAAAATAGTGGTGATGAAAATATTGATATTTCCTTATTTGAAATTGAGGAGCAATCAAAATATTTCAGTTTGTGTACTGATAATGAAATTGATTGCGAAGAGTGTATGGAAAGTAAGCAAGCAAAACAAATCAAAGATGGGCATATTTTACAATGATTGAACCTGGACTAAACAATAAATTAATAAATGAAGTTAAAAAAACATTAAGCAATTGGAAGACAAGGACAAAATATGTTCTTTATCTTTTGATGAGCTTGATATATAAAAAGAGCTAATATACGACCAGAAGCATGATCAAATATTTGGTTTCGTAGATACTAACAATAAAAAAGGAACTATGCTTGCCAATAAAGCATGTTTTTTATGCTTCGAGGTGTATTCAAAAATTCGAAACAACTTATTTGGCAAATAATGGGCTAAAAGGTTTCCAATTAGAAGAAATTGTCAAAACGTTAATAATCAATCTTCAAAAGACATTGGGCATTAAAATAATTGCCATTATAGCGGATCAAGGTTTAAACAATAGGAGCTGCTTCACTAAACTGGGCATAAAAACAGAGCAACCATATTTTTTTTAAAATGGTGAAAAAATATTTGGAATATTTGATGTTCCCCATTTACTAAAATCTTGTAGAAACGCTTTAATAAGTGGTGATATTTCGTATCATTCATCTGGCTAGATTGCTTCTTTCAAGACAATAGAGAGTATTTATAGAACCGAACAAAATTCTACAACTAAAACATTATGTAAATTAACGAAAAAGCATTTATATCCCACAACTTTTGAAAAAAATGTCAGTTTCAGTAGCAGCGCAACTATTGTCCAATACTACGGCAGCCAATTAATTAAAACAAAATATTCTACAATTTAATTAATATATTTTATATTTTAATATCTTTACTATAGATTTAGAAATGGATACCACTTTAGACATGGAAACAGAATATGAAGACGAGCATAATAATAACAACATCGACATTGACCAAAAAGAAGTTCAAACTAGAAGTAAAAAAGGAAAAATGAAAAAATTATATTATTTTTGAAATAGCGCATACTAGTGCCATCTGTTGAACATTATATCGTTAGATATACACGTTTAAAACGTAATTAAGAATGCACTGTGTAGAATAAGTGTCTATGCTGCAACACAAATGCGTTGCGTCAAAGCAATTATTTTGTATTTGAAGCATAACTGATCGGTTATTGGTTATTGGAGCCTTTTACTTTATAATGAAGAAATGGATTCGGCAATGCTCTACTTAAACTTTATTAGTTGAATACATACGAAATGATTTTTAAATAACTTTTCTTAGAAATATTTTTTTTTGTAATAAAAAGATTTGTTTGAATTTTTTAATTTAATTTATGAAATTTAAAATTATTATTTAGTAATTTTAAAATTCTACCTCATATACATATGTATATCGACATAACATACTAAAATTAAATTATAAGGTTTTATTGTTTTTGCGTGCCCGATATTTATCATGTTTAACCAACTTTCACAGTAGAGCCGGAAATTTAGAAATTTCTTATACCTAAATTAGTAGATAAATATTTAATTTATAAATATCTTAAATTTAATTTTTTAATATATTAAAAAATTACTCACCAAATATTTTTTTTTATAACAAAGAATTTTTACACCCGACATATTTGGAAAACATAAACATACTAAAGAACGGGACATTTGTTTTTATACAAAATTGGAAATACGATTAATGGTTTAAACAAGCTCGACTGACGACAGGCGCAATGGATGGACAAGAAACGGATAAGAATTTTCGATTGGGAAACTCGATGGTTGAGACGGACTACAAATTCTTCAATGACAGTATAAAAACAATATTTTTTGGAAACAATACAATGTACTTTTATTTTAAATTAATTTTTAACACATATGAAATGTCAAATAAATTTATTTGAATTAAAAATTTTTAAAAGTACTTATTTTCTATTCGTCGTTTCCGTCTAAAGTAAAAATTTACTTGACTTTGCTCACTTTCATATATTAACATATCAAATTATATACAAATTATAATTATATACATATATACCCACTGAAGCGCATAAGCTTTACATAAGCCTTATGTATCCCTTATTCGTAAGGCATGACATACACCTTATCCGTCCATAACAAATACATTAGTCATGTCCGCTTAGCATAAGGTATACACATAAGGGACATGTCAGGTTACAGCGGAATTTTTATGAAACTTTATCATTGCTAACAGATGGCACTTTTAAAATTATTTTATTTTCTACCATTGCTCCACCATTTTTATTTCGGTTTAAAAAAAAAAAAAAACATATTCTCATAAATTTTCTTTTTAAATGTTTATTTCGTTCTTTTTTAAATACATATATTATATAAAATATATTTACATTTAAATTTTCTATCTGATTTCCTTGTTAATATTTTGTGTTCTTTCTTTTTTAGCTAATGTTCGACAACGTGTCTTTGAAAAATTTCTGCAATTTTTTCTATAAATAAAAAGATTAAATTTATACAATTTTTTTTTACAATTTATGTTGTACAATAATTGTATTAAATTTAAGGAAAAAATCTAGATACAAAACCTCACCTTTATTAATTATAAAAATTTATCAGAACGTAATAATAAAACAACACTTAATTATTTATTACTTAATTATATTATACACAAGCAAAGCACAAAATGAAATTTAAAAATGGCCAAAATTAAATGTCACGTACAAATACAAAAAATAATTTTAATATCTATAATATACCGTCAGAAGTCATACCAAAATTTCAATTTTAATTCAGAATGTTACCACCAGCTATCGCATTTTAAGTTTATATGAAAAATTGCATTTCTTACCCCTATAAAAAATGCTAACTGTAAGCGAACCGCCGGCGAAGTCATTTCTCCATACAAGAGTTCTTTTACGAACCGCTTTTGCAGTTCGTAAACGGACCGTAAACGTAAATGTTAGCATATGAGAATAGAATAGAATCCCACTGAAGCGCATAAGCCTTACATAAGCCTTATGTATCCCTTATTCGTAAGGCTGACATATACCTCATCCGTCCATAACAAATACATTAGTCATGTCCGCTTAGCATAAGGTATTGACAACTGGAGGGTACCCCCAAGCGGGAAATTTATGAAACCTACCACATACATAAAATTTGACGTTTCATACTTTTGATATAGAACTTCATATAAAGTTTAAAAAAGTGTTGAAAGAAATTGTTAATAAATTAAATAATAAATTAATATTGAGACGTAAATAATAAAAGTATTTCGTTAATTGAACGATTTATTAAATTAATAAATTTATATACATTGGTATTAGTGGTTAAAACGGTTATAATAATTATAGCAAAATAAGGTTTTTTTGTTTACCTACAATAGAGTTTTGCATTTGAAAAGGTATAGTATTACTAAAATCTTTTTTTATTTGTACTTTGTAACATAATAAAATTTGTTTTACAGATAATGGAGGCAACAAAAAAAACAGGGAATAATCCTGGTCATTGCGGTGTACCTCAATGCAATATCTACAAATCAAAAGGATTATCGTTGTTTAAAATACCAAAAAAAGTGCAACATAATCCTGTTGAACTAAAGAGATGGTCCATTGTTTTAAGGATGGGGAAAACATTTCCTAAGCAGTTTAAAATATGCAGCAATCACTTTGACACCAAACATATTTTAATACCAATTAGCAGAGTAAATAAAAAAGTCCAGCCAGTGCTAGTAAAGGGTGTATTTCCGTGTCGAAATTTACCAACATCTTTAACTAAAGGGAGGACAGTGAAGGCCAGGAAGACACGATTAGATGTCAATGCCACCGTGTACAAGAAGTAATGATTTAAATTTTTATACTAATATTTTTCCTAACATTTATGCCTTTTGTGTATTTTTAAGCGATGAAATTGACAATAGAGATCCGCTGCAGTTGGAAGTCGCAAGTGACGTAGTAGAACATCAATTTAATTCAATGGGTACACAATGCGGCGCAGACACAGCCAATAAGGAAATCCAAGTCAATATAAAGCCATACATAAGCATTGTTTCGTTATGGGATACGAATAAAAAATTGAATACCATGACTGGGATCACAAGCATGGAAATTTTAGATACGTTGGTTAAAATTTGCAAAGACATACGGAAAAATGAGAAATGTTGTATGTCTTTAAAGGATAGAATATTGCTGACAATGTATAAATTAAAATCCAACTGTTCATTTGCTGAACTAGCAATTTTTTACCAAACATCCGACCGGACTGCTAGATTGTATTTTGGTGACACCATACAGCTTTTAGCTAAGGCAACAAAAGGATTAATTCATTGGCAAACAAGAGAACAAAACATGAGAAGTATGCCAAAATGTTTTGACAGATTTTCCAATGTCAGAACAGTACTAGATTCCACGGAAATAAGGACAGCAATTTTAGGGTGCTTAACATGTAGAAGTTGTACGTATTCGCATTATAAAGGAGCACATACTTTAAAAATTCTAATTGGTGTGTCACCCTCGGGTTCCATAAATTATGTGAGCAAAGTTGCAACTGGGAAATCTTCGGACAAAGCCATATTCAAGATAACCGATTTAATCAGCAAGCTTGAGCCAGGTGACTCTGTTATGGTTGATAAAGGTTTTATGATTGCTGACGAATTGGCTGAAGCTGGAATTGAGATGGTTCGACCTGAATTTTTCTATCAACACTTTTCCAAATCAGATGTCGAAAAAAATACGGAAATTGCGTCAGCACGAGTTCATATAGAACGTAGAATTTCCAGGGTTAAACAATATAGAGTTTTGGCTGATAAAGTTTGCGTCTCTGTTATTCCATACATAGATGACATCGTATCAGTTTTGTGCGGTTTATCGAATATAACAACACCTATATTAGCCGACCAAAGGTTCTGAAATTTTGCTGAAATTTTTAGAGGTAAAAATGACTATAAAAAAAATTAATAAAACATAAGATATACTAACAACTAAACAGTTAATTTGTTTATTTGTTTCTATATATTGTATTTTTTTTATATATTTGTGTATTTTTTATTAAATTTGTTCAAATTAGTATGGAAAACTATTTTACAAATACGAGTTAATTGTGAAGTATTTTTAAATGTTAAATAAATAAAACAATTTTAAATATGTATTTAAATAATTTTTCTATATTTTTATTAACTATATTTTCAGAATATTATTTACATAACTATTTATAAAAAATAATAAACATAAAAACGTAATTCTTATACATAACTATTTATAAAAAAAAAATAAACATAAAAATATAATTCACTATTTATAAAAAAATAACAAAATGATCACAGAAGTTTTCAATTAGGATCAAATTAAAAATATAAAAATGTACATACACAGTAAATTAAAATATTATTTCTTAAGTATAAAAGGCACAATATTTTGAAAATAAACATCACATAATGTTTCAACGTAAATTTTTATGAAATTTTCGTTTCGAGGTACTTTTATTACCTCATATGAATTATTAAATGTACTAAAAATAATTAAATCACAATATAAGAAATTAGTTATAGCTAATCCTAATTGTATTTGTCCGTAATAGGAATGTCGGTGGTTTAATATATATTGTCCGTTTTCAAAACTTAAATATTTTAAATATTGTAATAAATTTGCAGCTTCGATCTCCTTACCTTTCACTGGTGATTTGATTTCAACTAGCTTCCAAATATCTCCATCATAAGCTACTCCATCAGCGCTGTAAGCTAAAAAAGGTAAATCTGGAAAAATAATTAGTCCGGCCTCAAAAAGTAGACAGCATTTTGATAATTCATTTTTCGCCAGTTTTTCAGCATATTGGCCATATCTTGTAGCTTCGTTTCCTTTAAAATTGCTGTTATATATAGATGATAATTTATGATCCCAATTCGGGAACTTATTGGAAGCATAAGTGTACAGAGAGTAAGAGATACTGCCTGTAATTCTACATTTTCTCTCAAGAAGCCAGTATGCACTATTTTGGCAGATAGTGGTCTTACATATGTGCACTATTTCTTCAACTGTTTTGGCGATGCTTCTATAATGTGAATCTATTGCTAATGTAATAAACTTTTGCATATATGGCACGAAGCTAGATAATCCATCGTGCTGAATTAATAACCTAAAAAAATCATTATCATCCGAGTCAGCAGATTGATGACTTTGGCTTTCACCTGCTGATCTTGTACCATAAAATAATTTGCTCAATTCAGAATCGGGTGCAACTGAAAAAAACTTTATAAATTTCTGCTGCATAATCATTTTTTTTAAGGATTTATACCTTCTAGTAATTCCTTTACATAATTTGTTTGTTGTTCTTCAGAAACTATATCATCCTTCATATAAACTTTCCTTCGAGTGTGGCACATATCACTTGCACAAACTGCACTGTACTTTTCGGCAAATTTTTTTCCATTTTTTCCCCATTTCTGTTTTAATTCGGTGCAACTTATCGCAAATACGTTCGGATCTCTACAATTTAATATATTAAAACATTGAATCATTGAATGTAATAATTAAAAATTATTCTTTCCTGTTAATTTGAATAAGACAAGCTGCAATATGCTTGCATTTCCGTCCTTCTCCAGCTTTACACGTACACATACATTTCCAGGAAGAGTGAGATTCTGTTATGTTGTCCAGCTTTACTTCATGCGGCGTTGATGTCATTGATGAAACTTTTACTACCAGACCAATTATTCTGTTTCGTGCTGGCGGAGCTGCAATTCCTATAGCGTAGACCCATCCAGCATTGACAATTTCTTCACCAAGACAAATTGATCTTTTAAAACCGCCAAAATATTCCACAATTTCGTAGAAGGAAATTGTGATTTTTTTAGCAACATCCCTCTTGTTTTCCTCCATAATTGTTGAGTTATTGTCACAAGAAATAAATAAAACAGATATTTTTTAATAGATAATAATAATATATAAGAACTTACCTTTCCTTTTTATTGCAAAATAATAATTTTTCTTCATTGATATTTTGCTTTTCCATATGACGTGCACAGCAAAACAACCGCCATAAAATATTTTATGTATCTCCTTGAGTGTTTTTTTTTGCCGTCAGTGGCGCTTATCTCACATGTACAATTGACAATACACATAAGGGACATGTCAGGTTACAGCGGAATTTTTATGAAACTTTATCATTGATAACAGATGGCACTTTTTAAATTATTTTATTTTAAAAGCGCCATCTATGATTTATTTTAAAAGCTCCACAATTTTTTTTTGGTTTAGGTGCCCCGCACAGCACAATCAGTAGCCTGACGAAACTTGTGGAACAAAACGAAATTAATAATTTTAGTTCGTTTTGCCTGACAGATTACACATAGCACACAGTTACTGAAATTTCTACTGACAGCTTTTTATGACAGTTTTCGAGCTTCGTATAAAAATAAGAAATATAAAATCTTGTAATTAAATACAAAATTATATTGCGAAATGGGTGTCATATATAATAAAAAGCGAATATTATTATACTTAGCAATATTACAGTGCTTGGAAGTTAACAAAAAGAAAAAAAATCGAACTAAAAGGTATCAAGTGCATCGTTTATTTCAAAAACGGAAACAATTTGGCGAATATTTCACTTTAATTAAAAGACTTGAACCATATCCTTTGAAATTTTTTGAATATTTTCGAATGAGTCGCGAACAATTTAATTATTTATTGATCAAAATTAAGCCACTAATAAAACCAAAAATATCACATGTGAGAAAGGACTGCATCTCTCCGAAAGAAAAAATTGTTTTAACTTTACGGTGACTACAAGTATTTTAAAATTATTTCAAATTCAGTATTAATTTTAAAAATTACTTCTAGATTTCTAGCCACTGGAGCTAGTTATGCAGATCTTTCGTTTCGGTTTTTAATGGGTCAAAGCACGGTTAGAAAATGCATTTATCAAACAATTACAGCTATCAACGCAGTGATGGAATCAATTGCATTGCCAACACCAAAAACATCTTGTGATTGGAAAAATATTTCTGAAGAATTTTTGAGCAAATGGAATTTCCCAAACTGTTTGGGCGCAGTTGATGGGAAGCATGTGAAAATGTTTGCCCCACGAAATTCTGGAAGCATGAATTTTAATTATAAAAAGACATTTTCCACGATTCTTATGGCAGTGGCTGGTCCAGATTATAAATTCATTATGGTGAGCATTGGTGCCCATGGATCCAACTCAGATCCGACAATTTTTTCTGAAAGTAAATTCGGTAAAGCATGGAAGAACTGTCCCGATAAATTAAAGGTACCAGTTGATCGTTCACTGCCTGGAACTGATATATCTGTTCCACATTTTTTGATTGGGGATGAGGCGTTTGGTCTTTCATACAATCTAATGACACCGTATCCAGGCACTGGTTTGACAATCAAGCAGAGAATTTATAATTATAGGTATATGTAATTCGCATAAATTTGATATAAAACAAACGTAAAATATTTTAATTTTTTTTAAAGGCTATCAAGAGCTCGAAGACTTGTTGAAAGTTCTTTTGGAATTTTGGTGCACACATGGCGAATTTTGTTAAAACCTATAGAAGTGCAAATGAAAACGGCAAAACAGTTAATATTGTGTTGCTGTGTTTTGCACAACTTCATAAAAATGGAGCTCAATGATATTGAAGCAGTGACGCCAGAAATTGATACACATGCATCGGAAGTACCTGAGATGTTTGTTAATCACACATCAAAAATGAATGAACCAGTTTCAAATGCCATCTTGATTCGCAATCAATTATCCGACTGGTGTACGAAAGAAGGCAATCTAGATTACCAATACAAAAGAATTTAAATTAATTTCATCTGTTTAATTTTTATTGAAGTAATTTGATTTATATATAATACACATATAGTATTACTTTTTATAAATATAATTAAAAATTAATATTTAAAGAAAAAAAAATTAGTCTTTTCAAATAAACACATAAAATATATTTATTTTCAAATAAAAACATAAACATAACAAACTTTTGTTAAAATAAAGTAAGAAACAATAAAATAAAATTTATAATTCACATAAACATAAATACTTTTTTGAAAATAAAAGAAATCAATTATGAAAACCAAAATACTAGCAACCAGCATCGTCTTCTTCCAAATCTTTTAGTATTTGAAGAACTTTCATTTGAAAATCAATCTGCTTTCTTTTTGAAAGATTTTCAATATCTTCCGCTATACTCTCAAAAAATAATAACATTTTTTTCTTTGGTACTTCGATTGTGTTGTTAATTGCTTGTAACACTTTATCAATGGAACTATCAGAATTTTCTATTTTGCGCTTTCGGTTGGCTTTTTGTCCAGTATAGGACGATGCATAGCTGCTAGTATTTTCGTTTTCATAATCCAATATCTCGAGATCATTCGTTATCATATCTGCATCACAAAGATCTGCAGCTCCCGTTTCCAAATCAAATGTAGCATAATTTCCACAATCACTAGAAACGAATTGTACAAAATGATTAACGAACCAACGGCACAAACAAATAAACTTACTCGTTTGGGACTCGAACATATGGCACCAGGAACATTAAACTTTTAAAATGTGGCCATTTTATTGAGGATGGAATATCGGCTACTCCTGATCCACTTGGAATATTAGATTGTAATCTAAAGTATGTTCTAAACGAGTCCCTTATGTTATTCCATTTGGACTGACATTCTGTGACTAAAAAAAAGGAGAATTACATTTTTAAGAAATTTTATTCTCCAAAACAACAATTAACAATTACCTGATTTGCATAATATATCAGAAATATCCTGCCAAGCTTCTTCTCTTTTATTTTTATTTTTGTAACTGGCATCGTCTTTTGCGTATATACAGCATCTATTTTTCACTTCCAGAATTAGTTTACATTCAAACTCTCTATTATTTGCACGTTTTATAAACTTTTCATTTTCAACTTGTTTTTTGTTTTCTTTTTTTAATTTTTTTTCCATATTTATTTTTGTTTATATATATACGCAACAGTCAGCACTCAGAACAGGAAATGTTTTGTGTCGTATTCGGCGAAAAAGTAAGGTTAAGGTTAAAAAAGTAAGGTTAAGGTTGATCAGAAAAATTTGCCTGACGGTATGTCCATCAGTGAAACGTTTTGGAAATGAAATACTATTTTTCTGTCAACGTTTCAGAAATTTTGGTTCCTGATCAGTGAAAATTAAATCAATGAATTTGTAATAAATACATGCTGCTGTAACTTTTTCTGAATTAAAAATTATAAATTAAACTGTTATTCTAGAATTGTGTTATTAACTGTGTTAAAAAAATATGTTATAATGTATTTATTTTAGCGTTCAGGATTTTCTCGTCAGGCTACTGATTGTGCTGTGCGGGGCCCCTAACTAAATAAAAAATATTCAAAAAAAATTTTTTTTAAATGTTTATTTAGTTTTTTTTAAATACTAAAATATATAAGAAAATAAATAAATAAATATATATATTATTTTTAAACTGGTAGATTGCGTTTTTTATTTTGTTGCTGTTGTTTACTCTTTTTTTGGTACATCCGGTTATGCGATGAAGTAATTTGCTTTCTCATGCATAGTTCGTACTCCTGGTATGTACTATATTTCGATTTCCAAGCTTCTGCAAGATACAATTGAAAACATAAATATTTTTTAAATCTTATAGTATTTTATAAAAGTGAAAATTATAACTATCATTGGTTTACGGTTAACATTTTCATTTGCTTTATTACTAATAAAAGTGACCATTTTATTAAAAAGTTTTATTTGAATTGTAATTTATATTAATATAAATAACTTCTGCGAAAAATTTCACATATTTCAACAAATATAAAATATTTTTTTTAAATTTTATGTTTCAAAGCCTATGTATTTTTTGTTAATATTATAGGATAAAGTTATTTTTAATAATATTAATTACAATTGAAATAAAAAATTTAATAAAATTTTCACTTTAATTAGATAAAAAAAGCAAAACAAAAATTGTCCGGTTACAAACTAATAACTATAACAGGTCACATAACAAATAATTTCTTACCATAAATAACTTTTTTAAAAATCGCCAAATCTTTCATTGGTAGTTTTTTTTTGTCCATCCCAATTGTACATTGATATCAATTCATCCGTCATGATACAACTGATGCCAGAATTCGACATATATTTGTCTGACGGTTGATATTTTGACAAATATGATATCTATTAAAATAAAAATTGAATTAATTTAGCTACCAAAGCGACTATAATATACATTTTCTAAAGATATATAATAAAAGAAAAGAAGGAATGATTTATTTTTTTGAAATAAAGTAATCACCATTGTGTAAACATGCATTTAAATACACAATGTGTGAACACAGCATAATATTTTGATATTAATATTTTTGACTTTGCCATGTTCTCATTTGTGTTTTTAGGTTTTTTAATGTAATTTTGAAAAATGGAAGTTTGACATTGTAAATAGAAAATAGATAGATAAAAAATTATTTACCAAGTTATTAACGAAGATTTCATCTTTGTGTTCCAAAATTTTATTGTTTAGTTCTGTCTAATTTTCTGTTAAATTTATTTCGTCCATAACATTTTTGGTTCCTTGTTTTTTAGCTAATCTTCGACAATGTCTCTTTGAAAAATGTTCTGCTAAATATTAAAGATTAAATTATTGATAATTAATACAAATTTTTTTTTTTTTTTACTATTTTTGTATCTACAATAATTGTAGTAAATAGTCAACATGCGGATTAGAAACTAAAAAATAAAATATTGGTTTACGAAACACCAAAACTAATGAAAAAATGAAAATAAATGTGGAATACTGAATTTAACTAAAGTAAATTCAAAAAATTTAGAAAAAAAATAAGATGTATGGAAATAGCAATAGAATATAAAGAATATATACAAGTAATTTAAGGAAAAAAATGTAAAAACAATAACAAAATCTCACCTTTATTAATTATTTTAATAAAATTTAATACAACACTTAATTGTTTATCACTTAATTATATCTTCTCACTTAATATAGTTGTTTATAATGTTTAAATTTAATAAAACACTTAATTGTTTATCAATTAATTATATTTTAATCACTTAAAAGAATTTTTTAAAATTTACTATACACAAAACACAAGCCAAGCACAAATCGCAAAATGAAATTTAAAAATGGCGAAAATGCAATTCATTTGGAAATGACAGAGACCAATAATTTTAATATCTATAATATACCGTCAGATGTCATACCAAAATCTCAATTTTTAATTCACAGTGTTACCACCAGCTATCGCATTTTAAGTTTATATGGAAAAATTGCATTTCTTACGAATAAGGGATCCGTCATCCACTTCAAAAAACTCAGTGGGATAGAATAGAATTTATTGACGACTTTATAAAATTTACAATATTTGTTTCTTAAGTCTAATCTTGTTACAATTATATATATGTGGGATGTGTAGGAATAAATAATAAAGCGAATGTTTAATTATGAAACTATAATTTTTTAATAATAAGATTAAATTTAGCAACAAAAAAATTATAAGCGTAAGTATGAAATTAATTAATCAAACTACAAATTTAGCAAATAAAAAATTAAGCAGCCAAAAATCAAAGCAAAGCGTGAATACAAAAATTAAATAAAAAGGTAAGTATAATAGTAAAAATAATATAATAATTGTAACTATAGTAATCCAAATATAGTAATCCAAATATAGTAAGTATAGCAATCCAATGTTGATCCACTCGACTCGAAGGTAAAAACTTAAGAGACCGGCTTCATATTTTCTCAATGTCAAGAAACGTTGGTTTCTCCTTGACATTACGACAGGCGCCGGCGTTTGGCAGTGTAGGCAACATTGCCGATGGAAGATGCTAACGCCGGTGCCGCCATCTCACATATATACAAGTTTATTTTTTATTAATCTTGTGATTTTATGTTTGTTTTTTAAATTCAACATTTGAAATAATTATTATATAATGAATATTAGAAAAATCTATTTAATTTTTTTTTTTATTTAATGTGACTCTTGCGTCAGGAGTTCTTACTTTATCATTTTTAGCTTTATTAGCTATAACAACAAACTTAAAACTAGGTCCTTAAAACTAAAAAACACTTAAAGCTAAACAATATTTTCTAAAGTTGATTATATGTGCTTACATAATTTTTAATAATATGTGTATTGAACAATGTTAAAGTATTTGTTAGCATATGAGAATTAAAATAAAACGTACCGTAAAGAGTTCGCTAAATGCGGTGCGTTTCTGCAACCGCTAAAAATGATTCGTTTTGGATTCGCCAAATTTTTAGCGTTTACGTACCGCCTTGAGCGGTTCGTTTCGGGTTCGCCAAATTCAGTCCGCTTACGAACTGCCTTGTCAATTAAAATAAAATTTAAATAAAT
Source organism: Rhamphomyia laevipes (assembly GCA_963920725.1). Classification (NCBI taxonomy): domain Eukaryota; kingdom Metazoa; phylum Arthropoda; class Insecta; order Diptera; family Empididae; genus Rhamphomyia; species Rhamphomyia laevipes. The sequence continues at coordinate 102,877,271 of OY987255.1, forward strand.
TTTGGTTTTGGTTGAAATAAAAAAATTAACAAATTTTAAATTTCTTTTTTCATCACATTTTTTATTTATCACAATTAATATAAATTTTGTTATAATTTTTTTTAAATTATGTATTAGTCGTATATATCATATTTTTTATATTTCATAGGATTTATATTCTACCTTTCCAGATGCACAGCCCGATTTTTAGCAGCTTTCCTTAGCCGATCTTTGGCATACTGGAGTCACTTCTTAATGATATGAATAATATCACTAATTCTGGCATTTGGAAATTTAAGAAGAGCACATTCTGAAAGAAATATTTATTAATAATCGTAATCTTTATATTGAAAATAAGATTTTAATTTACCTTTGATAATATTCGTTACTGTGAATGTTTCATCTGGTATATTTCTATGGTGACCAAACAAGGAAAAACTGCATGCAGCTGCATCTGTTAACACTGCCTTTAAGCAGGCTCGCACGTATTTTTCCAGCGATGCATCTAGTAAATTAGTCAATGTTTTTTCTGAAAACTTAAAGGATATTGAAAATATTTATATATTTTTTTATATTATTATATTTATCTAATTTTTAAACTTACTTTAACTACTTAATTTCAATAAAATTGTAAACAGCAAAAAATATGTCTAGCTAGCTTCCACTTTTTTCTTTGTTTTGTTGTTTGTGAAATTGTTTATTGAAATTTGACACGGCATTCCCTCTTTAAAAAAAAATGGAGTTCGCTTTTAGCGAACTTAAAGCGGCACGCTAGCGAACTTGTTTTTATGTAAAGAATAAAAATTTTTTTTATTAATGGGTTTGTGAAAAGGCAGTTCAGAAGCAGTATATTTTGGGTTCGCTAAAAGCGAATTCGCATTTTGCTCAAAGGGACGAATAAGGGATCCGTCAACCACTTCAAAACACTCAGTGGGGTACTTAGAGTAAATATACAGGAGACGCTATATCAATAAAATCATGTCGCCGTTTTTTGTGGGGGGAAAAGAGATGTTATTTATAGTGACGGCTTCAGAAACTGAAGCTAGTGTATAAAAACTCTTTTTATTTAAGAAAAGCTCATGTTATTTTAGTACAGCTTTTTTTTATTAATTTAATAACCAAATGATAGATTTGAATAAATATTTTTATATTTTTGAAATGAGTTATGAAAATGAAATATATAACATATATTTCATAATAAAAACTATTTTATTGTTGTTGTGTAATAAATAATAATATTAAAATGGTATGTTGAATTGTTTCTGTCAACATATTTACTTCAAAAAATCATATAATTTTCGTTTCCATATCATTATGGAATCTAAAATATATATTTTTAAATAATTCCGTCTGAAATAATAAGTGCCTCAAAAAAGAAAATCCTGATTACGACACTGTTACAAAAATTTTGCTAATTAAAAGCTGTTTTGAATTTCATACATAGCTCTTAACAGATTATTTTGACAGCAAATGTGCGGTATATTGACAACTAATCTGCGGTATATTGACAAGTAAAAGCTCAAAAAAACGGCGACAGAGTTCGTGGGGGCAAAAAAGCATTATAGCGTCTCCTGTATATTTACTCTAAGGTGGGGTAGTATAAGAAAGTTTTTGATATCTATTTTGGCGGGAATTGGATTTGGAATTGGAATAGGAATTTGGAATTGTTTTTGTTTGTGTTGTTCAAAAAGCGAATATATTTAATTTTTTACTAAGAAATACTATGAAGTGTACTATACCTGAAATATCGTGGCATAATAGGGACCCAGTTCTGAGTTTAGATATTCAATTGCAGACAGATAAGGAGTTCTACAGATTAGCTTCAAGTGGCAGTGATTCTCATGTTCTTGTAAGTTTGTATAACAGAAGTTGATTCAATATAATATTTTAATATCCTAGATATGGCACATGATTTTTAGTCCATCAGGTTCTATAAATCTAGATTTAGTTGCGGATTTAACCAGGCATCAACGAGCTGTAAACGTTGTAAAATGGTCTCCGAATGGAAAATTTCTGGCGTCGGCTGATGACGAGAGTATGATTATAATTTGGAAAATGAAAGAAGATTTTGAACCCTTAATATTCGATGTTCTTAACGAGCAAAATAAGGAATGTTGGATAAATTTCAAAGTGTTAAGAGGACATCTGGAAGACATTTACGATCTATCTTGGTGTCCTAAATCAATTTTTATAGCAAGTGCTTCTATTGACAATACCGCAATTATATGGAATGTTCAAAAAGGTAAATCAATTGGCTTATTAGGCGATCATAAGGGATTTGTTCAAGGTGTATCATGGGATCCACAAAATCAATACATTGCTACTTTGTGCACTGATAGGTATATTACCTAATTTACTTTACTTATATACAATCTTAATATATTTTACAGGTATTTGAGAATTTTCGATATACATACCAAAAAAGCTATTGTTCGCACTAATAGATGCACGCTACCGCATCAAGGTAGTAAGAGGTTAGATGACAAGATGGAAAGAATATTTTACGATGATACACTACAAACATTTTATCGACGACTGTGCTTTAGTCCAGATGGAAATCTGTTAATCACTCCTGCCGGAATAATAGAAAGTGAAACCGAATCAAAACCATTGAACACCACCTATATATTTAGTAGATTTTCTTTGAAGCAGTATGTAAATGTAACACACTAATATATTATATCCATTCTGATAACATTTTGCTTTAGACCGGCAATTATATTGGCTTCACCAGATGAATACACAATTGTAGTTACATTTTGTCCACTTTTGTTTAAACTGAAATTAAATAACAATTCTAATGTACCAATAATTTCATTGCCATATAGAATGATATTTGCTGTAGGTACTAAAAGTAGTGTTTACTTGTACGATACTCAGCAAAAAATACCTTTTGGAATTATATCTAATATACATTATACAAGATTAACAGATATGACATGGTCAAAAGATGGGAAAATTTTGGCTGTGTCCAGTACAGATGGCTTTTGTTCACTTCTAACTTTTACAGATGGAGAGTTGGGTGAAATTTATAATTCTGAGAAAAAAGAAGTTAATAAAAAATGCGTAGTAAATGATAGTAATGAAACAAGTTTAGAAATCGATTTGAGTAAAAGTTCAATAATTTTAAATATTAATAGACTACCACAAATGTGTGAAAATGAAACAAATGTAAAAAGCAGTAGCACGAATAGCAAAGGTAATTTACATTTGTAATTTTGGTATTTAATCTAACTAAGTATAAAAATAATTAAGGTACATTTCCCGAATATGGTCACTCCGAATCAGATAATTTAATGTCTAAAGTTTTTAACGAAAATACGGAACTTATTACAAATTTAGAGGAAGCATATAAATTACATGAAAAAAGAAATTACCCTGATACTTCAACAGTAATTGAAGATAAACTAGAACAGAACACCGAAATTTTAATGAAGGGTAGGTACAAAAAAGTTCCACTTGCAGAAGAAGCTATGGACGCTTGGCCAGAAAATTGTATTGATGTTATTAAAACTAAGCAAAATGAATTAATACAGGCTGAAATCTCATGTCGATATACAAGTGAGTTAACTGAGGATATACTTTTAATTTATGAAGATTCGCATGAGGAAGACAGAAATTTGACAAAAACAATTCAAGAAAAAGAAAATGTAAAGAGTTACACAGAAGAATGCAAAGCACCTCTTAGAATTGAATTGAAAACTATCTCTACAACAAAATCGAAAAAATAGGTGTATATATTATCGATTAATAATTTAAAAAAAAAAAATCGGAAGATAAATAATCATCAATTTTATTTTTTCATCTTGTTAAATTTTAGAATAATCCAGTATTTGTATTTAATAAATTTATTAAATTTGATTATGAACTTACTGTTAAAAAAAATGATAATAAAAGAAAAAATATTTGTAAAATCCACTTCCATATCAATAATAAGGGTGGTGTACAAAAATCTGATATTAATAATTCATGTGGTTCAAAATTCAGATAAATAAAAAATGTCATAATTCAAAATTCATATGTTTCAAAATTTAGATATTTTCAAATTCAGACAATTTCAAATTCAGATAATTCAAAATTCAGACATTTAAAATTCTTTGCTTCTTAGCATTTTCTTTAAAAATAAATTAATATACAATATAAGGGTGCCCGCGCTATGAATGCATTAACTTCGGGAGGTGATTGGGCATGACGAAAAACGAAAAAAAAAAACGTTCTACAGGGGGTCTAAAATGCACAGTTATCTATTAATAACCGCTTGTCCAAAATCATTCTTATTCATTTCTTGCCCAATGCACAATCACCTCACAAAGTTAATTTCGCGCGAAAAAATATAAATCTGAATTTCATCTGAACTTTTCGTCTGAATTTTGAATCATCGGAATTTGAAATCGTCTGAATTTGAAATTATCTGAATTTTGAAACATCTGAATTTTGATTATCTGAATAACGTTAATAATCACGGTTACCCACGGTTATCACGGTTATTAATCGATAATACTTTTTTGTAAAAATTATGATGGTTTTGGAATGTTTTTTAAAAGATTCATTTCTAGTATGTTTTATTGCTAAGCGTATAAAACATGTTTTATTGCTAAGCCTATTACTTACGATATAAGGTTAAATAATAAATCTTTCACTCAATATACTTCGCACACATAATTTTCTTCCGTTATATCTATAGTCCAAAAGTGAATTTTTTGGGTTGGGTACGAAATCCTGGTTCTCAAAATGCTGGTTTTGAAGCAAAAAAAATATGGCTTCAAAACCAAATATTTCCAGAAGTAATTCAATTTGGAAAATAGCTAATAATTGCTGCAACACGGATTTCCAAAATGAACACGGAATTTTATTAAATTCTCTACAATTTAATAAAAAATTGAATGAAAAAAATAATAAAATCATTAAAGTGTGCGAAAGTAGAACTAGCCAAGATAAACTATCATTTTTACAAAATATTGCATTAAATATTGCTCTTTCATAAATACGTATTAAAATACATTTATATTATTAGTTTAACCACAAACTAATAAACTATACAGACGATTATATTAGAATACCATTTCTGTCGACACTGATATTTTTCAAATAAAAAATTATCGGCTTAGCGCAGCTCCATTTATGTATGTATTGTAAAAATACTCTACCTACCTATAGTTCAATACAAATTGTTTTCATTTCATATAAATGATTTTTGTTTTTGCAAGAGAGAGAAATGAAGTCTGAGAAATTTATAAGAATTTAGAAAAAACAGCAAAATAAGTTTTGAACTTTGACCTCCACTGCATTGCAAATCATTTTTGATATTTGAATTAAAAAACTATAGTTTTATGATTTTTTGAATTTTTTTTTTGGAACTTTAAATTATTTTGTGAATGTGAAAATATCGAAAAATTACTGAAATTTTTTTTTTATAGGTATAGCTAATTTTAATTTTTTTTTGGTCATATTTTAACATATTTGTTAATAAGTAGGTACATATATAAATATGCTTTAAATAGTAAAATATACTTTAAGCTGATTCCATGGTAAATATTTTCAACCAGTTTCTAAAATAAGAAATGAAAAAGATCAATAAAAATATTTTTCAAAATAAAAATAAATATTTTTCTTTTTTAAATAGGTACATAAGTACTTTTGCATTAAAAAATAGCCAAATGATTTTAAAAAAAAAAATCATCCGAAATAATAAAATTTGAAAATATATTTTTCTATTCTCAATCTCAATCATCCATCATTGCTAAAACAACAACAAATCAATGCAAAACAAATTTGCTCATACTTCATATCTTTTCATAATTACAAATTTGTTTTCTCAGAACGTAACTATAGAAACAGAGCCTTACAGGGTTTTATTGTGTATGTGTTTGTAATATTTTTGTGGAGCCAGAAATTTTTTGAATTTTGTTCTGGCATAAAAACGACAAAAATCGTATTCTAATATAATCGTCTGTATAGAGTTTATTAGTTTGTGGTTTAACTCATTTTTTTCAAATGAATTGTTTTTGTTTTTTTCTGAAATAATTTTTTTTTTGTTTTTATTTGTATAAATCTTTACAAATTTATACAATCTTTATGTACTTAATAAAATTAATAAAGATAAAAAAGTTAAAAATCATAAAAAAAAAATTATTTATGGGGTGGGTAAATCCCACATCCAGTTTGTTGGTTCTGGGTACGCTAAGAACATAAGATAAATGATGAGAAACCGCCAAAAACGGTTCATAAAAAACCAGGATGTCAATCCTGGATTTCTAATGTCGGTTAAAACCAGGATATTGAAAACCAGGATTTTCAAAAATAGGTCAATAACCTATTTTTAAGTTTGTTTTATATAGACTGTATATACGAGCTGTTATATAAAGCAATAAAAATTATAATTTTTGAGACACTAAAAAAAGTAGCTTTGGCCAGTATAAATCTGAAAGTCTTCTATGAATTTTAAAAGATTAAATAAAAAAATCTAATTTTTAATAAGAAAAATAAAAAGTATCGTTTTTTATTTTATTCTGAAAAATTAGATAATTTCAGCTAGGTTACAAATTAATAAGCAACGCCGTGAATATTTTGGTACTTCGAAAAAATAAAATAATTCGGTTTTTTATTAAATTTGAAAAACATTTTAATTAATTCGATTTATTAGAAGAAATTTAAGATTTTTAATATAAAAAAAGCTACTAAATGAAAAAAGAAAAACAGTACAGTGTATAAAGAACATTAAAGTGCATAAAAAACATTATAGTTTAAAGTGTGTGTGTGTGACCAAAAAAGGAAGAAGATCAGGAAAGGAAGAGAATCAAGGACACAAAGGTTGGTGCAAATTAATGATACATAAAAAAATATATATAAAAAACAAAATTTGAGAACACAAAATCATAAATTTTTTAATAATATAAAAGTTAACGTTTTTTTTTAAAAAAAAAAAAAAATGTAAAGTGAAAAGTAATGAATCAGTTAACAGGCGCAATTAAATAAGGAATATTATAAATTACAAAACATATGAAAATTTAGAAAAGTGAAAAGTAATACATCATTAGAAATTATAAAACATATATATGAAAATTTAATTTTTAAATTGTATGGTATGCGAAAATTTTAAATAGTTTTTTTTTTATTTATATCTATGATATATAATATTCAGAAAAGTTTGGGCGAATACCGTAAAATTTAATTTGAGCGAATACCGTAAAATTTATTTGGGCGATTGCCTGCCGTTTTTTTAATATAAAGAAAATTAAATTAAAAATTACGGATATATATTACAGTATATACAATATAAAACCGAATTTTTAAAATTTTATTTAAAATGAATGAAATTTAAAATATATACTTTTTTAAGACAATTGTTTAATGTTGACCCACGCAACCCCCAAATACTGCATGATCGGACAGCAAAATCCTGATCTTCAACAGAAAAATATTGCAAAAAATCAATTGTTAAATATATATAATAAAAGCTCTTACAGCTTTATGTTAATTGCAATTTAATTAAGTAAATTTTTTTTCTTCATTCGTCTATAAGAAATCGAAGCGTAATCATTTGAATTAAATTAAAAAGTAAAAATAAATAGTTTTTGGCTTTGTCTTTAAAATAAATCGAAGTAAAATAAAATTACTATTTTTTCGTGGAAATTTTGAAATTATTACTAATAATTTGAATATTAAAATAAACGATTTATAACGTTGTGGAAAAGATAATTGTGTTTTTATTTTCGGTGCATAATTTCCACTTTTCCAAATTTACTTAAATTAAGTTAAATTCAACAATTTAAAAAAAAATATTACATACAACTATAGTTAATAAATTATATTACTTAAAACTATATAAATAATATTACTTAAAATTATATTAACTATATTATTTAAACTAAATATATAATATTAAATACGATTATATATATTATAAAAAAATAATAATATTATTTAAAAACAATATACATTATATTATATCCAATTATTTTATATTATATAAAATTATATTAATTATATTATTTAAAAATAAATAAGTCATATGAAATTATATTAAATAACAAATTATATTACATAAAACTATATTAACTAATAAATTATATTATTAAAATTATATAAATATTGAATTACATAAAACTGTATGAATTATTATTATTAATATATTATAATAAATTGTGGTGAATCAAACCTAAAATAAAAAAGGAATTAGTTTTTCATTTATTTAAAATATACATATATTAATATACCATAATAAAGTTGGTGAATCAAACCTAAAATATGAAAAATTTAATTTGTATTTTATTGTTGTAAAATATCCATATATTCATAATATACATTTGATAAATATCCATAAATAGAGGTGGCAATTAAATATTTAGAAAATGTTCATCAACAAAACGTTAAACGACGCGAAAAGTTTTAAGATGTTAATAACTTAAGACGGCGTGAATCGTACATTAAAACGCGATCAAAAAATTTAGATGTTTTATTTATAGGAGGCCAACAATGGCATTTCAAAATTATTACCGCGAAAGAGGAAGGGTCCTTAAAATCTGATTATTTATCATCAGATATTTTTAATAACACAAAAACAGTTTATTTTGATTATTCGAGAGACATGAACGAAGCTCTCGAATCTGAAAGTAATAAAATAACAAATTTAATGGTCGCGGCAGAAAATCAATGCGACATAATATTAAAACCAATTCAATTGCCAGTTTTTTCAGGTTACGAAAGCTAGAAACCATTTTATGATTTATTCATATCGATGGTGCATGCAAATAAATCAATTCCAAACATTCAGAAGCTGCATTATTTAAAATCATGAACACGTGGTGAAACAGCACGATTGTTACAACATGTATTACTCGAAGAAAAAAATTATGATTCAGCTTGGTCCATATTGACAGAACGCTACGAAAATAAAAGAGTTTTGGTACCACATATATTTTGTTTTTGTTATTTTTGAAACAGTCAAATTTCATTTCTCTTGACATTTCCTTCAGTTTGGATTCGCAAAATTCCATTCGTTCCAAACTCTTTCGATTCGATTCGTTCCGATTCGACCTATGTGTCCACTCAATCGATTTCCCATATAAAATATATGGAGACGTCAAATTTTAACTTTTCGAAACGAATCGAAACTGAACCGATCGAAACAATGTAGCCCTGGCTTAATATGCAATTAAGAATGTTATTCAATCAAAAAAACTTTATGCTGCGCAACATGGCAAGTTTGCTAAAACTAATGATATGGTTAACTAGTTGCGCAACATGGCAAGTTGCATAGTTTGTGGGGCTGCTGCGCAACAATTTTGATGGTTGCCAAATCGGTTGCACAAATATCAAAAATTTTTGATTTTTATGGTTTCGTTTCATGGTTTAAGTTGCATAGTCTATGCGGTAGTTGCGCAACCAAAATGACGTTTTATGTCAAAAAACACATTTTTATATATGTTTTCGTAATATCACTCAATGTTGTTTTTATATATAAGGTTTAATAATATAAATTTAAGAAAATAATTTTTGAGGACAAACAAATATATATTTTTTATTTCAAGAGGTAAGCCAACAATTTTATATTTTGTGTTGAATTACTTACCTTATAAATATTTTTGTTAAAGTAATGGCGGTCGTGAATAAAGAAATTTGGATAGAATTTTTTGAAAAATATAGAAATAATTCAGAGCTGTGGAATGCAAAAAGCATTGGCTACACAAATAAAAACAATAAAAATAAAGCATTGCTAAAACTGCTGGAAATCTACAAAAAAATGGATCAAGAGGTAATAACAACAAGGAACAACATTAAAAAATAAAATCCATAGCTTAATAACTAGTTACCGATGTAACAGCTGAAATCTGAAATAAATAAATAAAAAAAAAAATATTATTAATTATTATACAGTCTATGGCTGGTGGTTGCCAACCAAAAATTTCATTATTTTTTTTTCTTACCTTTTATAAATAAGTGATAATCTCACAGTCATATTGTCCGTGTCCGTCTCCTATCGATGAGATTTATAAGAAATATCTAAAATATTAAATAAAATAATTATTATTATAATTATTTCTTAAAATTAAAAATAAAAAGAAAAAAACTTTACTTACCAACCACATTGTTTATATTTTCATGATTGATTGACTTATGTCACAATGAAATCACAGAACGTCAAAAAAGAATTATAGAATTGCCGTGGGTAAATAAGCGACGGGTGGTGAATTTAAAAACGATAATAGATTGCGCGGAGATCGATAGAAAGAAAATACGTTATAGGGAGAGCTTAGTAAAATTGTAATAAAAGAATTATTTTGGCGGGAAATGATAGCGTCGGTTCGAATAGAGAGTAAGCTGAATAATTATAAAAAAAAAATAGGAGAAAAGAATAGAATAAAATCGGATGAGGAGATTGGATTGAGCATCCAATGTGAAAAGAAGTCTTGGTTCTTGGTCGTCTAAAATTCGGATAAATAATTAAGATTAAAAGTAGTAGTTAATATTTTTTTTGAAATGTTGAATTTCTTTTTTTTTTTGATTGGGAAGCAGATAATTAATTTTGTTGGTCAAAGTGCCTAACTATTAATTAAAAATTTAAAAGATTTAAAATTTTATTATACATAACTTTTTAACCGGAATAATAGACTGAGTGCAGATTTGTAATAGGTTATTTAACATATAAACTGTAAAAAAAATTATAAATTAAAACAAGCTGGGAAAAGAATTGTGAAATTACCGTCCCAAAATAACTCAATAAAAATAAATAATAATAGTTAAATAACTTTAATAAATATAAATAGTGAGATATAAATAACTTAAACTATAATATGATAATTGAATTAAATAAAATAAAAATCATATAAATAAAATAATGAAAATAAGTTATTACAACACAAATAAATTAATCAATCAAACAAAATTTAGAAAAGAAAAAGAAAAATACTTAATCTAAATTAAAATACTTTATAACATAATATATAAAACTGCCATATAAAATTTTATATGTAAAATAAATAGAAAGTAGAGAAATCATCAGTGGTGCCGCCGAAGATTGTGCTATTTTTGTTGGTGATTGGATTTGGTACGGATTTGATTTTAATTAAAATAAAGAAAAATTAGTAAAGTTTAAAATAAAGAAAAATTTGATTTAAAGTTTAAAGTAATGTAAAATTAGTAAAATTTAATTGATTAGTAAAACCAGAAATTGTAGGAGCAATTTATAGTTAAATATTAAAAGTGATTTTCTTAGTGGTATTTTTTTTTTGATTTTTTTATTGTTAATATTAATACAGGAAAAAAATATTGTATAGGTTCCAGTTGAATACAGTACTGTCTTCGTTGGAAACCAGGTAATTTCTTTATATATTATATTAAATAAATAATAATTTATATTAAAATAAATATTAAAATAAATAGTAGCAATACAGTAATTTAAAATAAATATTGTAAAGTAAAATTATAACTTGGTCATGAAAATCACATCATTCTAAAATTAAATTGCCTACAAAACTAAATATAATTATCTGGAAGAAATAAATATAATTTTCAACTTAAATGCACAAAAACAATATTATATATGTTTTCATTTATTATTTTCAATAATTAGAATGGAATAAAATCCATAATGGGGTGAAAATTCACCGGAAGTTTATTTGCCATCCTTTTCCCTCATCCTTTCCATATCCTATTGTATGTATTCCATGTGGTTGTTTTACAGAATTAATTGCTTATAGGAATCTGGCTCCGGGATATTGTCTCCCACGCCCCATGGCGAAACTCAGCCCGGCTGAAAAAGGAGGTCAAGGCAATATCCCATAAACCTGATGTTTACCTCCATTCCAGGATTTATGATAGCTGCGACGTGCTGAACTAGCAGTTACATAAAATGGCGCCCAACGTGGGGCCAGAGAAGTTGTCGATTGCGCAGGAATTGTAATTCAAAATTTAATATTTCGGTTGAATATAAATTGATTTAATTTTTTTTTGGTTTAATTTTTTTTTATTAATATGTTTTTATGATAAATTCTTGGTTGTCCAAAAATTTAATCAACATAATGTAATTCATAAATTTTAATTGGTTTTGATTGTTTTAGGTAGTCCTAAACAAAATCCTAAATAAAATTTATATTTGTGTAGAGTAGAGTAAATTTAAAATTTTTTCGGAGTTATGATAATTTATTAGGTAGTCCTAAATTTAATCCTTCGGTAAAAGTATTTTGTATTTAAACCAAAAATCATAATTGAATTGTAATTCAGCTAAAATTATTTGAAAGCTTTACAATTACAAATTCTTCGCAATGTAGAAAGCGACGGCACCGCTACAATTTGGTTTGAGAAGTCGGTAACTCCCTATATTGTAGTTTCCTATAAGAAATTAATCGAGTCTAACTTTATCTGACTTTGGCTAAAATAAAATCGATATCTTGAGAAAAATTTTGGTGATCCGTATTTTATATCGATATTGTTAAAAACAATTATTGATAGTTTATGATAATTTTTTTTTGTGTGAGGGTTTGGATTTTTAATTTTGATTAATTTTTTTTTTAAATTTTGAATACAGGGTGATTATTCTCTGTTATAATTAGATGAAGTTAATCAAAATTATAATTGTTTCAAATGTTGATAATAATTTATATGATAATATAAATTAACTATTTTTTTTATGGAGTGAGATATGACACAGGTCTGAGGATAATCCTTCATTTAAACAAAATTTTGGCCAAAATCAAATAAAAATTCTCTAACCTTTCTTTCTTTTCCTTTCCTTAGTAGTCCTTTTGGTGAATAAATGGATGGTGAATTATTACCTAATTCAAATACAAAAATATAAATTTTTTCCAATATAAATTTTATTAAAATATTAAATATATAAATTACATAGATTAAATAAATTTTATTAAAATTACATAACATAAACTTATAAATATTATTTTGATATATTAATTAGTTATATAAATAAAATATAAAAATCAACAACAACACCACAGTAATCACGGTTGGGAACCCTGAAAAAAATAATTTATAATTAAAAATTAATTGAAATAATTAAAGTTATTTGTTCTAATGTTATTTTGTGGTACATTTTGGAATTGCCGTAAAGTTTTTTTTTTGGAAGTTGGTGCAAACTAATAAGTTGCATAACTTTAGGTATTTTATTTTATCAATCAGTATTGAAACTGATATTTTTTTTATTATTATTATAAATTTTTGGAAATGGATCCCAGTTATCTGGAAAAAGATGAGATAATTTATGAGTTACAAATCAGAAATCAGGACCATGGAACCAGTTCACTAGGTAGAGGCAGAACTTTATTGAAGGATTTGTTAGATAAAGAGAAACTAGAAAATAAAATACCAGTTTTGAAAAAAGTGGATTCTCCGTCCAATGAATTAGGTGAATGTAGGGAGAAAATTGAAATATTAAGTGATTTAATAGAATTAGGGTTACAAGAAGTTGATGAATATAAAATATATAGTGGTAGGAGTAGGTTATATCACGTTAAGAATAGATTACATAATTTAGAGGTTTTTAGTCCGAATTTAAAAGGTTCAATAACTATATTGAAGAATAGAATTGTTGAGTTATTGAGAAAAATAGAAACTTCGGAAGCTCAGAGAGTTGAACTTACAGTAACAACTAACGAGGGGTTGCTAAATATGGTTAACCCGACTTTAGGTGGTAATAATTTAAATTTAGATTTAGGAGAAGGAGCGCAAGCTTTAGAGCTGGCTCAGGGTGTTAGGAATGTGTCGACTACTACAACTACAATAAATATAATTGGTACTAACCTGTAATCCAATTTTGCAACGGTTTCTCGATCACAACCGGAACCGGTGACTACAGTGTGGAATAGTTTACCGCGTATGTCTGCGTCTGTGAATGTCTCCTCGTATAATCCCAATCCTTATTTCCTTCCTTCAATTCCTTCTTATCCTGATGCGAAATCTTATGGATATAAACCTCCGTGTATACCGCATCACTATTCTATGCGACCGGATTATAATTTGCCAAGACCGTTTGAAAATTTATTACCTGAAAAGGAAAGAGAGTTAGTGAGAGAACCAAATATTGTAAGAAGGGATACTTATAATGATGATAATTCGCGTACGGTAAGACAATCGGTTGAGAATCGTTCGAATCCGGTACCTAAATGGCAAGTGCGTTTTGATGGATCGAATAAGACCATTTCGATAGATAGATTTTTATTTCGGGTGGAGAATTTAGCGGAAGCGGAAAATTATCCGTTGAATAAATTAATATATTCAATTCACCATTTACTAACAGGTAAAGCTGAGAAATGGTATTGGATTTATCTGGAGAAATACGATTCGGAAGATTTAACGTGGATTAAATTAAAAACCGACATAAAAACAGAATTTGAAGAACAAGAAACCGATTTGGAAATCCGTCATTTAATAGAATCGCGTAAACAAAAACTTAAAGAGAAATTCGGTGATTTTAGATTGGAAATCGAGGAGTTAAATTTACGGCTAAAAATTAAAATGTCGGAAAGTGAGCTATTGTTGCGTTTACAAGCTAACATGTTACCAGAATTACGTGAGAAATTATTAATAATGAAGATTGAAAATGTATCGGAATTGGATAAATTATGTCGTAAGTTCGAGAAATTATGGTCGGAAATCGGTGAACCCGTATTTGGAAATCCGCGTAACCGTCGTGGGAACATAAATGAGATTGATGATAATAATTTTAAACAAATCTTACCTTCAGATAATAATAATAATATTAATCGGTTAGTTACAACATCAGCGGGAAATTTTGCAAACCCGGTTAATGACGTTCCAACGAAAAATGCAAACGAATATCTCATTTGCTATAGGTGTAAAAATTTCGGTCACATTTCTAGAGATTGTCCAGCTGGAAATACAATTTTCTGTTATTCGTGTGGACAGAGAGGTGTAACTAAACCACACTGTAGGAACTGTAATCCGGGAAATGTTCAGACGGTTTTTGCGCCAAGGGGTACTCAACGCCCGTCAAACAATTATTCTCCCAGAGTATCCAAACCAAACCAAAATTCGACACAGAGTTAGATAGACAGTCTGGAAATAAAAGAAATATTTATAAATCGGTTAATGAATTAAATAAAGGTTACAAAATTGAAGAAAATAATAAAGAAATTAAAAATATAGATAGTATTAGGGATAGTTTTAGAGTTAGAAATTATTTTAGGAATAAGAATATAGAGCGGAAAAATTTAAAGAAAGCAAATTTGTCAGTTGAAGAGGATGGCAGATATGTTGCTAAAATTAAATTAGAAAGTAAGTCTTTATATGGGTTAATGGATTTGTGGGCTTATAAGTTGTTTAGGTTTTAATGGGTTAGATTTATTAAGAGAATTAAATATTAAGTATACGAAAATGAAATCAGTAGCGTGTACGGCAGATGGTGTTAGTCAGTCAATTGTAGGATTTGTAATTTTAAGAACGGAGTATAACCAAATGGTAAAGTCGGTAAAGTTTTATTTAATTCCGTCGTTAAAGAAAGGCGTGATTTTGGGCATGAATTTTTGGCAAGCGTTTAGATAATACCGGGCCAAGTTTCAATGTTGTCGGAACCGGAAATTAAGACCGGTCATAAGTTGTCGATGGAGGAGAGAGCGGCGTTAGATGAGGTGATGGATTTATGTCCGTCTTATGCCAAACAGGGGTTAGGGAGAACGAAAATTCTAAAACATCAAATCGATGTAGGTACGGCAACTCTTGTATTTAGATGCTTTGCTCATTCTTTCTGATGACTTCGAATCGCATATGAAGTTGTTAAGGCAGATCGCCAAATATTTGAAAGATGCGAATTTGACAATCAATGTCGAAAAGAGCAGCTTTTGTCAAACAGAAATAAAATATCTAGGACACATAATTTCCGGGGAAGGAATTAAACCTGATCCTTCCAAGGTTATTGCCATCAACGAATTTCCGCGTCCAAAGTCCGTCCGTCAAATCCGACGATTTTTAGGAATGACTGGGTGCTATAGCTGGTTCATCCAAAATTATGCTGACGGTTGGGATAGCTCCGATTTACGATTTATTGAAGAAAAATTGCAAAGATAAGTGGTCAGAAGCAGCCGAGAGTGCATTTATCAAGGTCAAAAGTAAGCTAACGGAAGCTCCGGTTCTGATAAATCCGGACTTTAGTAAGCCATTTTTCATTCAATGGGATGCATGTATGTCAGGGGTAGGTGGTGTTCTTTTCCAGAAGGATGAAAATGACAAAGAACATCCAATAGCGTTTATGTCTCAAAAACTATCAAACACTCAGAAGAACTATAGTGTCACTGAACAAGAGTGTTTGGCAGCCCTGTTGAGCATAAAGAAGTTTCGTCCTTATGTAGAAGGATCCCACTTCACCCTGATCACAGATCACGCTAGTCTGAAATGGCTTATGAAAACGACAGATTTATCAGGACGGTTAGCTTGATGGAGCTTAAAGTTGCAAGCTTTTGACTTCGATATTATACATCGAAAAGGTAAGGAAAACATCGTAGCTGACACCTTATCTAGAGGTGATGTTGATTCATTGGCCTTACAAATCAATAGCCTTGATTTAAATGATCCTGCATTTTTTGAGAAGGAGTATTATAAAAAACCAAAACGTTCTTCCAGATTTAAAGATTGTGGGTAATGTCATCTACAAACAAGTAGATTTTCGTCGACCGGGTAACGATGTCGAATGGCGTGTTTGGGTGCCACCAGCTCTTACTGATTCGGTCATTTCTAAAAATCATGATGATCCACTTTCGGCTCATCTCGGAACTGCTAAAACATTAGAGAAAATTAAAAGATTTTACTATTGGCCGCGTATGGGTAGTCAAATTTTAAACTACGTTAGTAACTGTGAAACGTGTAAAGAAAGCAAAGCTGATAATAAAACTTTAAGACCTTTAATGGGTAAAAAGGACATTCCGGAACGTCCATGGCAGAGAATTTGCATAGATTTGTTGGGACCGTATCCGAGGTCTACAAAAGGTCATACTTATATTTTAATTGTTTTAGACACGTATTCCAAATTTGTATTATTGAAACCACTTAGAGTTTCAACAACTGGTCCGATCATATCATTTCTAGAAAATGATGTATTTAATTTATTTGGCGTACCAGAAACTATTTTATCGGATAATGGTGTTCAATTTGTAAGTCGTGAATTTAAAAATCTTTTAATTAAATATGGCGTCCGACATTTCATTACAGCTTTATATAGTCCTCAAGCTAATCAGTCCAAAAGAGTAAATCGTACACTTCTGGCGTCGATTAGGGCATACATTAAATCCGCTACCACGCATAACAAGTGGGATGCACATTTAGGTGAAATAGCGTGTGCACTTCGTAACGTCATCCATGATTCCACGGGCTATTCACCTTATTACCTCACTTTCGGTTATCACATGCTCTCTCATGGATCATCTTATGATCTTTTGCGGAAGTTGCAAGCCTTAAGTGATGGTAATATCCCTATAATTGATGCAAATTTACACCAGGAAGAAGTCAAAACTGATGTGTTGAATCGTTTGAAGAAAGCTCAAGAGAAAAACGAACGAACTTACAATTTACGTTCAAAACCCATAGAATACGTATCGGGACAAATTCTATACCGTCGAAACACTGTTCAAAGTGACCAGTCAAAAAAGTTCAATCAGAAATTAGCACCGAAGTTTGTGAAATGCGGTGTGGTAAGGGTCGTGGGTCGATGTTGTTATGACGTCGAAGATTTAGTTTCGGGAAAAATATCACGTCGACACGCTAAGGATTTAAAACCATAACTATTTATTTAAGATTTCAACTTACTTCCTTTTCTTTTGCTAATTTAGTTGTATTCAGGGCTCACTCCAACTAAATCAGTTTTGTAACAGCTGAAATCTGAAATAAATAAATAAAAAAAAAAATATTATTAATTATTATACAGTCTATGGCTGGTGGTTGCCAACCAAAAATTTCATTATTTTTTTTTTTTACCTTTTATAAATAAGTGATAATCTCACTTTCATATTGTCCGTGTCCGTCTGCTATCGATGAGATTTATAAGAAATATCTAAAATATTAAATAAAATAATTATTATTATAATTATTTCTTAAAATTAAAAATAAAAAGAAAAAAACTTTACTTACCAATCACATTGTTTATAATTTCATGATTGATTGACTTATGTCACAACGAAATCACAGAACGTCAAAAAAGAATTATAGAACTGCCGTGGGTAAATAAGCGACGGGTGGTGAATTTAAAAACGATAATAGATTGCGCGGAGATCGATAGAAAGAAAATACGTTATAGGGAGAGCTTAGTAAAATTGTAATAAAAGAATTATTTTGGCGGGAAATGATAGCGTCGGTTCGAATAGAGAGTAAGCTGAATAATTATAAAAAAAAAATTAGGAGAAAAGAATAGAATAAAATCGGATGAGGAGATTGGATTGAGCATCCAATGTGAAAAGAAGTCTTGGTTCTTCGTCGTCTAATATTCGGATAAATAATTTAGATTAAAAGTAGTAGTTAATATTTTTTTTGAAATGTTGAATTTCTTTTTTTTTTTGATTGGGAAGCAGATAATTAATTTTGTTGGTCAAAGTGCCTAACTATTAATTAAAAAAAATTATAAATTAAAACAACCTGGGAAAAGAATTGTGAAATTATCGTACCAAAATAACTCAATAAAAATAAATAATAATAGTTAAATAACTTTAATAAATATAAATAGTGAGATATAAATAACTTAAACTATAATATGATAATTGAATTAAATAAAATAAAAATCATATAAATAAAATAATGAAAATAAGTTATTACAACACAAATAAATTAATCAATCAAACAAAATTTAGAAAAGAAAAAGAAAAATACTTAATCTAAATTAAAATACTTTATAACATAATATATAAAATTGCCATATAAAATTTTATATGTAAAATAAATAGAAAGTAGAGAAATCATTAGTGGTGCCGCCGAAGATTGTGCTATTGTTGTTGGTGATTGGATTTGGTGCGGATTTGATTTAAATTAAAATAAAGAAAAATTAGTAAAGTTTAAAATAAAGAAAAATTTGATTTAAAGTTTAAAATAATGTAAAATTAGTAAAATTTAATTGATTAGTAAAACCAGCAATTTATAGTTAAATATTAAAAGTGATTTTCTTAGTGGTATTTTTTTTTGATTTTTTTATTGTTAATATTAATACAGGAAAAAAATAATGTATAGGTTCCAGTTGAATACAGTTCTGTCTTCGTTGGAAACCAGGTAATTTCTTAATTTAAATATATTGAAACTTTATATTATTATATTATAAATTATATTCTTAATTTTCTTTATATATTATATTAAATAAATAATAATTTATATTAAAATAAATATTAAAATAAATAGTAGCAGTAAAATAATTTAAAATAAATATTGTAAAGTAAAATTATAACTTGGTCATGAAAATCACATCATTCTAAAATTAAATTGCCTACAAAACTAAATATAATTATCTGGAAGAAATAAATATAATTTTCATATTTCAATGTGCTTTTTAACACAAAATATTTTTTATTTTCAGTAAATTTTTTTTCGTTATATATTTTTAGAAAATAAATGAATGAGGATAGTAAGGGATAAAAAACATGTTGAGAAAGAGGAAAGAAATATAAAATATATTTTATAATATTGAACCATATATGCGTCTTTAACCTATATTGTTTTTTCTTGCATATTTTTTTTTTTTTTTTCACAAGATTTTCAAGGCCAAATTTTTCAATTTATTTTTGAAAAATTTAATTTTCATATTTTAGAATTTTAAGTTTTTATGGAATCAATTAGGAGTGTTTTGTGACGGACTTTGAAGTCAAAAAAATCGACTTCGATTATTGAGGTCGGCACTCTATGTGACTACATAGGACCCTGAAATTGTATGGGATTACTTAGGTGAAGATAGAAAGGTCTCGTTTGTAGTATCAAATTAAAACCCTTATTGGGCAGAGTATGAAATGAATCTGAAAAAATCATTAATTTTGGTAATATAAAACAAACATATCTGCCGATGACAGTTAAATTGGTAGTTGTAGATCTTCCTTTAAGGAACTCGTGCTATTTAGGTGAGAACAACGGTTTGCAATGAAAGTATAAAGAATCATACACAATGCTTTCAAAGAGTTTTGGGATGCTGGAAAGCTTGAAAAATAGTGTTCATCAGGATGAAAGTTACTATCGCTGAAGGCCCGACTAAAGAAATTAGC
Source organism: Rhamphomyia laevipes (assembly GCA_963920725.1). Classification (NCBI taxonomy): domain Eukaryota; kingdom Metazoa; phylum Arthropoda; class Insecta; order Diptera; family Empididae; genus Rhamphomyia; species Rhamphomyia laevipes. Next base: position 102,897,442 of record OY987255.1, read on the forward strand.
AAACATATTAGTTATTACTTTAGATTCAGATTCATTTAGGTTTAGAGGAGTTGTCTAAGTACTTCAAAGTAGATGGATAACCATCTGATTTCTTTTTTGTATTGACAAACTGCCAGAATTTTTTAGGATTTGATAGAATCTCAGTTTGCATTTTATTTAAATATTCATCGTAAAGTAATTGAGATAAATCAGAAAATTCTACATATGTACAAATATACTCGTTATAATCGGCGTTCGTTTCTGACTTTTTGCCATAAATTATTTCTGCGATTACGCAGTGTACGTAGTTCCTTGTTATACCATGGTGGAGATGGTGACCCATTGTGCCAAATACTTGAAATAAATATAAAGAATAATAATAAAAAAAGTTTAAATAATTAATCCAGATAACAGAGCGCAAAAATAAACAAGTTAACAGCTTGACGACTTTAAACTATTTACTCAGTTTGCTCTAGCAATAATTTTTCGACAATGTGAATTAAACTTGAATAAGTAGTTGAAGTTTACTCCCAAGTATTTTACGTTTTCTAAAATTTTAATTGTCTCAGTATTGATTTTAATGTTCAGTGATTTATATGAAAAGCCTTTTATCCTGCGAAGAGGATTTTTAAAGCAAATCAGCTGAGATTTGGAAACATTTACTTTTGCACCCCATTTGAGATAATAATCGTAAAGTTTCAATAAATGATTTTTGACTTTTTCTAGTGCAATTTTAGGCTTGAATGAAGAGCAATATGTAACAGAGTCATCTGCATATAAAATTGTTTTGGTAAAACTGTCATTTTGTGGTTGAACTGATGTATAGAAGTTGAAAAGTGAGGGGCCCATTACAGTTCCCTGAGGCACTCCAGCGCTCTGATTAGTGATCTGAAGCCTTCAACTTCAACATAGAACTTGCGCTCAGTTAAGAAACTAGCAATAAGTCATATGATCTAACAAGGAACGTTGGAGGACATCAGTTTGTATATTAGTCCATCAATCCAGATGGAATCGAATGCCTTCTGAATGTCAAGAAAGCAGGCAACAGTAACTTGCGTTCTATTAAGACTTGTTGTAATATCACTATGAAGATTTAGCATTGCATGCTGCGTGGAGTGTTTGGACTTAAATCCGAATTGGTTGCTTTTCTGCAGGCCTTTATCAATGCAAATTTTGTTAAATTGTTTGAGAAGAATTTTCTCTAGAAGTTTACTAACACCGGGCAGTAAAGATATAGGTCTAAACTCAGATAAGAGTTTGGTACCTATTTTCTTAGGAACGGGAACTATTTTAGACAGCTTCCATTTGGAAGGTAAGTATGAGTTATTTATACAATTATTGAAGATAATTGTTAAATAAAGAATTGCAAAATATGGTAATTTTTTAAGTACATAACTTGATAAATTATCATGACCTGTAGATTTTTTAGAATTTCCAGATTTAATAGAAAATTCTAATTCTAGGAAGCAAGTAAAGTGAGTGTCATCTCTTCGGCAGAATGCTTTGTTTTCATCTGAGAATGTATTTACTGGTTCATTGATACAACCTAAGTAATTTCTCACACTCTCTTCAATGTCAGATCTAAATGCAGGAAGATGATCAGGAAGGTTAGGTATGAAATTTCTTTCAAACTGATTTGCGAATGCCTCGCTAATTTCATTAGGTGAATTGTATGTGTCTCCTTCTTGTATGATAGTTTTTGGTAGAGTTGGCTTTCTACCAGTCAATGCATTAATTGACCTAAACATGTTGGGGCCAGGAACAATTGCCTGAAGACGTGCTTGGAGCTGGTTATCAAGAAAGATTTTTGTTTGTTGGGTTATAATAGTCGTAAGACATGAAATTTGAGATGACAAAGACTGGTACTCAGAATTGGAAGTGTTCAGATATCTTCTATAGATTCTGTTCAACGATTTCAACATTCTAGATCTTTCACTATAGAGATGTTGAATATTTAGTGGAAGATCTTTATACCGTGAAGGCTTAGAAACTGGCTGAGATTCTCCTTGATTTAGAATGTTTTCCAAAGAGCTTGTGAAAAAGTCAATGGCACTATCTATTTCAGTGTTAGTAAGGTTTTTATTCACTGGAAAGAGATTATTTTCGAATAATTCGCTAGTTGATACTTTGAAATTATCCCAGTCAACTTTGTCTAGAGAAATTTTGTGTTGAGTTTCGTTCAGCAACATATGTAAATTATTGCGTAACTTGGTTAATACCACAGCATGGTGGTCTGAAATATGTGGAACTGTAGTACATGAGAAGTTACATAACTGAGGAAGTGTTGTGACTAATTGCGAAGAAACAAGAAAGAAGTGAAGTATCGACCCAGACAATGGTCTTGTTCGTAAATTTTGAGAGATTGGTACAAAATTATGACTTTCGGCATTATTTATGAGCCAATCTGCTATAGTTTTCCCTTGAGGTGATTCAGTACTATCTAACCAAAGTGGGTGACGACCGTTAAAGTCTCCACCCATTATCGTGAATGTGTAGTTTTCAGAAAAAGCTTTAATTGAAAAAGCTTTAATCAGACATAATGTTACTAGGGCGTGTATTACACCTACAGTAAACTGAAATTAATAGCAACGATTCACTATTAGAAAGTGAAATAGAAATTGCGGTAGTTTCAAGATACTGTTACCGCAGTGTGTCGAAATTTATCGTTAACTAATACTGCTGTACCCCTAGTTGAATTTGTCTTGTCAGTACGGAGAAATTGGTATTTATGGAAGGAGACTATGTATTTTAGAAAGACAAGTTTCAGAAAGTAGCATAAAATCTGGTTTTTGATTTTTTATAAAATGTTCTAAAGAAATTCGCCTTGAGTGGCTTATCAGAGAATTAAGATTTAAGGCTATTGCCTTGAAGGTTCTTATATTTTCTGTTTGTTGCATAATTGAAATGCAAAGCCAAGGAATGCTGCACTTTTATTGTCAGCGGTTTTAAGTCACTTTAAAAGAATTAATTTGGCGGATTAACGCGAAAAAGCTAATTCCAAAATGTTCTTCACTAGCTTCATTAACGAAGTTAGTTGAGTCTTTTGGCGAAATATTTGGTTTTGGTGCTTCATTCACCACTTGGCTTTTAGCTTTTCCACTTATATCTTTATTAGAACTAGTAGACTGAGGTTTTTTAAAGAGAGACGAAAAACTTTTACCTGAAGTCTGAACTATGCCAACTGATTCTTTGATGAATGCCTGACGCTGCTTCTGTTGTTGCCGCTTCTCTTGAATGTTGAGTTTCCGCTGCTGCACAATTTTCTTGTGAGCTGGGCAACCTCTATAGCTGGCTGGATGACCTTCAGTTCCGCAGTTCACGCAGTAAGGCTTTCCTTCTGTTGTTGTCCTTTGGCAGTCACCTGGTTTGTGGCTTTCTTTGCACTTAACACATCTGAACATCATGTTGCATTCAGATGCGATATGCCCGAACTGCTGACATCTCTTGCACTGGCAGATATCTTTATTCTGTAGCCGTTCCCAGATAAGTCCAGATTGGCTTAAAAGCTTGGTGGTTTTCAACACTACACCAACATTAGTTTCTTTGCTGAATTTGACAAAGAAACTATTGTATGTCGTTTTCTCTGCTGATGACCGCAGAGTTGAAAAGCGAGCTACCTTTAGGACGCTACCTTGTAGAGCTTCTTTGACTTCATCAGCTGGGAAAGAACTGTGAATTCCCTTCAGAACTAAATTTTTAGTTCTGTCTTCTCTTTTGGTGTATGTGAAGCATTCTCCACCAAATTTCTGGGCCAAGTTGAGCACTATTCCGTGTTCCTCTTTTGTAGCAGTTTTAATTGTAGTTTTTTTCGAATTCATTTTGTTTTTGAATTCGATTTTTGGCACTGGAACCAATGTTGATAAGTGCTTGTTGAAGGCTGCTACATCCAGGTTGAAAGCCACAATGACTGGCGGTGAAGCAGACTTTGTTACCTGCACAGCAGACTTTGTTACCTGTTCAGCAGACTTTGTTACCTGCTCGGCAGACTTAGTTACCTGCCTTGGTGACATATTAGGTTGCGCAGAGTTTGTAGCCTGCGTTGGAGATACCTGCATTTTTTTGTTGGCAGGCATGCTGTTGACTTCAGCTGATTCAGCTGATGATGAACACGACTTCTCTGATGGATTCATGGAGGTGTGTTTGCGATTTTTACGTTTCCTCTTGATCTTGATGAAACTAGCATCGGTCTCATTTGCACCGTCAAATTCTTCAGCCGAAGAAAAGTGCAAGTCTAAGTAAAATTGAATCCAATATAATCGAGTTTCATAAAAAAAATCAAATTCCTTCAAGCCTAATCCACAATCTAAGGAATTTAGAACACGAACTTTATAGCATTATTCAAAGTAAACGCAGATTAATTAATTTAGCCAGTAACGGTCTTAGATTTTTAACTGGTGTAATGGATAATGAAGATCGAAAACATATTTAAAACCAAATTAAGGTAATTGAACAAAACGGTCGAAATATTATTAAAACATTAAACAATCAAATTGCAATAAATAAACAGATTTCATATCAGATGGAAAATAATATAAAATATGTTAATAATATGCAAAATAAAATTACTTTGACAATAAATGAATTTGAAAGTCACTTAAACAAAATTGATAATGATTTAAAACTTTTTATAATTAAAACAGAAATAAATGAAAATATTAACATTTTATATAAAGAAATTTCAAATATAAAAGAAATAATTTTAGCTAGTAAATTAGGAATTTTCTTTAGAAATATTATAACGCAGGACCAAGTAACATATGTATTATAATATTACTGTTGAAATGTTACCTTATATAAAAAATTGTATACTTTTTAAGGAAAACCTAATAATTTTTGTTTTATCGATACCTAATTTTGTAAAGGAATATTATTATAGAGCTATTGTTGAAAAAATTCCTAATAAAGATAATTCATTAGAATTAGACATAAAAATTAATAAAGTCATAATTTGTAAGCAAAATATTTTTATTAACATAGATGGAACATAAATTTTTAAAAAATACTTAATACCATATAAAGATGAATGTGTATCAAATTTATTAAATATTAAGCAAATGAAATGTAATTACTGTAAGAATTTAACAACCGATTTAAAATCTATTTCAGATAATATAGTAGTTACAAAAAATATAAATGAAACTTTGTTAATGAATAGCTGTGGGCAACGATATAATTTCAAAATAAAGGGTAACAACATTATTAAATTTGCAAACTGCACAATATCAATTGGATCATTTACACAAGAAAACTTTGAAGAAGATTACCACAGTAAAATTTTACCAGAAGTAGAGCGTAATATAACCATAAAAAAGATAACCAACGAATTTCATTTGGAAGATTTATATTTTAAACATATCAACAACACGAAATACATTGAAGAAATAAAATTCGATAATACATGGAAATGGTATACTAATTTAACAACAAACGTAATTATTATTATCGTTGTTATTATATTGGCCTTTACCTATTTTTACGAGTAAAAACAGGAAAATCAAAGGTACAAATATTATTCAAAGGTAATCGACAGGAGTCGATACGTAAAGAGGGAGGTGTTACGTCTCCACTAGAACCTTCACCATTTAAATAGAATTTCAATTCTTATAATAAATAATAATAATTATTGTAATTCTATATGTCATGGAATTTATGAATTTATTTCTACTCACGATAAATTAAATTTATAAAATTAAATTAAAATTTCAATTAGCCAGCATTTTTTATCTAATAATATTAAATTCTTATTTCAATTATCCAGAATTTTTATCTACATTTTATCTTTGCAAATTATTCATTCTCACAGTTTTAGTTTTAAGATACATGAAATATTAATAAGCTTTATACAATAATTTTAAGAATCTAATTTTAATTCATAATTCATTCTGTAAACAGATTTAGTTGAGTTCGGTACAATTTTATTAAATAAAATTTTGGAAATAACTTTTATGTTAAAACAAATACATAATAGTAATAATTGAAATAAATTGTAATGTTAAGAATTAAAATAACTTAACTGTGTTTTTATTAAAAAGATATCAACATTTATTTTCTGAAGAAGTTAAGTATATATTACACAAAGAAAAATAGTGAAACTTATTATTATTTAATTACACAAATATCTAATCAAAAACCATACGTATAAAGACGAAGAAAAAAATGTACATTTTGAGAGAGATATTATTTTTTTTATTTTTTATTTCTCAATGACGAAGTAACGTTCGTTGGTTAACGATAATGAATAACGAAAGATGGAAAATATGTATACATATTTTAAATTATTTCAAATTATTGAATATGGAAATATTTTCGTAAATATTTTCTAATGTTGGATTTTGGATTATTATATTTTTTGAAATGCAAAAAATATATAATTTTTGGATTTACAATTAAGATATCATTTTTTCTGATTCATGTGCAAAATTTTTAATATACATACATAACAATAAAATTGTAGGTATAGGTATAGGTAATAGGAATTAGCAATATAAATTTGTAAATTTTTTATCAACTTCATCTAGCTATTAAATATTTAGTATAAATTCCACAAATAGCATTTTTTTTTTGATAAATTCATTCATGAGCTGTAATAAGAGGTATACTTATTCGCTAATAAAATAACTACCTAATTTGTTTTGATATACTTAATTACTTTGTTTATAAAATATTGAGGCCTACGGAATATTTTTGGTAGGCACTCACAAAACGATTTTTGTTTGTTCCTTGTTAACTCGTCTCTATACGTAGTTATGACGGTTTTTGATCTAATCCTCTTATAAAAATATCCTTCCTGCTTGAATAAACTTTAACAAAGAAAATAGTTGAAATACAAATTCAAAACAATAAAAAAGAACTCAACCCAATAAACATTACTCACTATCGAGATTCTGAAATTACCTTTCCTTTTATTAATTTTGACATATTTATCATTTTTGACATTACCTTTTATAGTTTAAAATTTATAAACTTATTTCTATTATAACTGTGAATAACTGTTCCTATTGCTCACTTTTTATAATATTTTTAAAATTTAATTTCAGTTTTTTTTTCTTCAAACGTTATTAAAAGCTTTACTAAAAGTACCAAGTACCACTTTATTAGCAAAAATTGTTTCCCGTCTACAAAACAATGTTTCAATTTAATAAATATATACAATTTTTTTATTTTGTACAAAGATAATTTGTAACAATATAATTATAAAAAAACTTTTCGTGTTACTGTATCTTATTGTTAATATTTTTATATTATTGTAATTTAATCTCACATAAGGTCTATTATTTATTATTTTTTATGTATTTTCAATGTCCTATATAAAGTTTCTTAGCACTGTGTGGGTTAAAATTTATTTTTGTATATTTATTATTTATAAATATAATCAGTCCCCAATTTATATACAAATTTTTATTAATACGCAAATTCTTTTTTACTAAAATGTGTAATTTCTAGTTAACCGGCGGCGCCAATGTTATGGTATTTCTTACCATAACATAAAATTACTTCGATTTTATATAATCTATGCAACTTCTCTTAATTTAATAAACTTCCAGTATTCTAATTTATTATATTAAACTTCTTTATTTAAAGTAATTTACTAACTTAATTTGAAATTAATGTCTTACTTTTAACCGCGTCGCGAATCTACGTCTCGATATTAGTTTTATTAATATTTTCTTCAAATTGTAAAATTATAAACTTGACCTTTATTTTCGTTAGTATCGAAAATCAGGGTTTTATTTATTTCGTTCAATTACTTGTTGTTCATATAATTATTAATTTTCTAAAATAACATAATGGTTAATTAAGCATTTTAATTTATTATAATATTAAATAGTATTAATTAGTGCATTATAATGCCTTATATAAATACGCGTGTATTAAACAGGTAATTGAACGTAGGACCGATCAGAATTTTACTACGCTAGGTTTGCTCTTTTAATGTAGAATCTTGCCTCGCTAGTCGCCTCTCGCCTCGCCATTCGACTCGACCGACGAATAATTTAGTATTATTAGGCGAGTCGAATGTTAAAAAAACGGCAACACGTTGTTGCAATATTTTGCTTGATTGGCAGCACAACTGTTTTTGACATTAATTTTGACGTTTTTATTTAATTTATTTGTGTTTTATATTTCTGGTGTAGAATTTAAATCTTAAGTAAAATAAAATTTATAAGAAAAAACTGTGTTATAATATAATTGTTAAGAAATTTTGTTAAACAAATTTAAATTAAATTTTTTTTAAACAATTGTTTTAAATTTTGCTGTATTTTGTTATTAAACAATTTGAACGTGTCATGATTTGAGCGTAGCGGAAGATATCAGTCACATGCTGTGTGACTGCCGTGCATTGAGCAGAAGTAGGTATCGTATCTTGGGTAACTACCGGTTGGATGGACTTGAGGAGTCCCGGTCAGGGATCTGTTAAAGTTTGTTAAGAATGCGGGGTGGTTTGAAGAGCAGTAGAGGGAAATGTTATTGTTATTCAAGGGGATACCTATGAGCCAACTAGTGGCCTGGTGTTGGGGATATAATCCCCCCTAACTAACTAACAACCCAACAAGATGTAAGAGTATTATAATATTAAATGTTCTTATTAACTAAATTGATTTAAATTTATTGTACAATATTTCCGTTTGTCAAAGGAAGTCTTTAATTTTTTATTAAGGAAAGTAGAAGACAATCTGAATCCAAGAATTAGATCAACATCTGTGCCTCCAATAATAAAACTGGCTGCTTCCATTAGATTCATTGATGAAGGAGGATATCAAAAAGGTGCCGGCACTGATTTTACTGTTGGTGTTTATCAGTCAGAATTTTCTAAGATATTAAAGGAAATTCTTAATATTTTTGAAGAAAAAATAAATCCAGAAATGATAACGTTCCAAACAACAACATCAGAGGAAACTCAAATAAAGCAGAACTTTTTTTTATATATAGTGCTCTATACTGATAGATCCAAAATGGTATCAGGATGTGATGCAGGAATCTTCTCCGTCGATTTAGACCTGAGTGTCAGCATCAGATTAGCAAACCACATCTTAATTTTCCAGGCTGATATTGCAGCTATAAAAGAACTTATAGTAGAAACTAATCTGTGTAATAAGAATATTCTGATTGATTAATCACTGGAAAACAGGTCGATTAATTCCAAATCAGTTTTTTAATGTCGTACTATCCTTAGGCGAGTGAAGGCAAATAATAATAATTTGCTTGTCGTCTGGTCTCCCGGCCACAACGATATAATGGGAAATGTGGCGCGATGGATAGCAGCCTCCCAAACTACTAGATCGGTTATCCAGTCAGCTCGATAAAAAAACTGTTTAAACTATGGCTTGTAAAACAAAACACGTTAATACTCGCTGCACCAATGTTAACCAAATAATAATCCTAGCGGCTGCGCCAATGTTAATATTTTATATTAAAATAGTTTTCTTCCTAATTCTTTATTTAATGCTAGCTTTTTATTAAAATTTTAAAAATATTATGTACTACTATCTATTATGTACTTCTTTATATTTCAATTCTATTTTGCAAACATTTACTCTTCTACTACTTTTTTATTTTCCTATTTGACTCCTTACCACTGGTGGGTAGTCAACTAATCCAAGCAAACGAATTGAATGGCAAAAAGTCGTTGGATTTGTACTGCTCTTATGGTATTTCATTCTTGCAATCCAGCAAAAACGACCCTTGCATATGCCTTATAATTTCAATATCGTTACATTGAAATCATATGGTTTGCTGGTTCTCTCGAGAGTTTTGAATTGGTCGGACGTGTTTTTTTTCTGTTCGGTGCATTGTCCAATTTTTTAACTTTTTAATTTTTAATTGATTTGTGTTTTTTCCAATAATTCCACTAATTATTTATATTAAAGTTAATTAGTTTAAATATTTTTTTTTTTTAATCAAAATCCTTATATAAAATTGTAATTTACTAGTAATTTATTTACAAAATTAAAGGGCAAATAATCGTTTTTAAAAAATACGGGAATACAATTTTTATAATTTCCATTTTTAGTTATTATTATTAATATGTATATATAAATATATATATATATATATATACATATAGTGGTTTGGTTATACCGTATAACAAAATTATTATTTTTTTTTATTTTTTTTATATCATTGTTGCTCACACAATTAAAATTAAAATTTCTCAGCCGTAATTGTGTGTATTTAATTTTATATTTTCAAATTAATTTGAATCTCGAGTGAATAATAATTATAATTGTTATTGTTTTTTGTTTGTGCGTCATCATATCTTATATATCAATTGTGAGTGTGTGTGTTTCCAGCTGGTTTTTATTTATTTAAGTTAAGTACAACTTTTGTTTTCATATTTACTTATTTTTATTTTTTATCATTTGGGTCAGGTCAATTTTTCGATTTTTTTTCCGTTTTTTTCTCCGGATTAGACAATTGACCGAATTTAATTTAATTTTCTAGTAATATTTTCATTTCATATATTCGTATTTCTCTTCTTTTATAAATATGGATGCAAAATGCTGTTATTGTGGGCTAATAATTAATAGCTCTACTAGATTGCGTTCGAATTTTTTGAAAAGTTTTTCCATTATTTGTGAAGTTTGTAAATATGGCAACATTTTTACTTTACTCAAACTAAAGACGCTCTAATATCAAGATGGACAGTAATATATTTTTACATTATTAAAATGAATGAGGATAGTAAGAGATAAAAAACATGTTGAGAAAGAGGAAAGAAATATAAAAAATATTTTATAATATTGAACCATATATGCGTCTTTAACTTATATTGTTTCTTCTTGCATATTTTTTTTTTCACAAGAAACTTTCAAGGCCAAATTTTTCAATTTATTTTTGAAAAATTTAATTTTCATATTTTAGAATTTTAAGTTTTTATGGAATCAATTAGGAGTGTTTTTTGACGGACTTTGAAGTCAAAAAAATCGACTTCGATTATTGAGGTCGGCACTCTATGTGACTACATAGGACCCTGAAATTGTATGGGATTACTTAGGTAAAGAGAGAAAGGTATCGTTTGTAGTATCAAATTAAAACCCTTAGTGTGCAGAGTGTTGTGTAATGCGTTTTATCATTGTTTCCAGCTCTGATATTATTGTTTACATTTCTGTTATAGTAAATGCGACCTTCAAATAAAATCGAAAAAGGCGCATCAGCAAATACAAAAAATACATTCATAATTTATTTATATTATAATGCATATAATTTAATGCACATGTGAATAACCTTTTCTTTGTTTATATTGTTTTGTGGAGCATTTAGTAATATCAAAATGCTAGTTCAGCATTATTGAATTGGCAACTGAAACAGTGGTAAAGTCTGATTGCACAATGCTGTAATAATAATTTATATTACTAATTAATTAGTGATGGCATTTTCAGTTTTTCATATGAAATATCAGATATGTTAGTTTTATATTACCAAAATTAATGATTTTTTCAGATTCATTTCATACTCTGCCCAATAAGGGTTTTAATTTGATACTACAAACGAGACCTTTCTCTCTTCACCTAAGTAATCCCATACAATTTCAGGGTCCTATGTAGTCACATAGAGTGCCGACCTCAATAATCGAAGTCGATTTTTTTGACTTCAAAGTCCGTCACAAAACACTCCTAATTGATTCCATAAAAACTTAAAATTCTAAAATATGAAAATTAAATTTTTCAAAAATAAATTGAAATATTTGGCCTTGAAAATCTTGTGAAAAAAAAAAAAAAAAAATATGCAAGAAAAAACAATATAGGTTAAAGACGCATATATGGTTCAATATTATAAAATATATTTTATATTTCTTTCCTCTTTCTCAACATGTTTTTTATCCCTTACTATCCTCATTCATTTATTTTCTAAAAATATATAACGAAAAAAAATTTACTGAAAATAAAAAATATTTTGTGTTAAAAAGCACATTGAAATATCTAATATCAAAACCATATATATTATAATTATTCTTCTCAAACCATATTTATTACAAAGCTGTTTTTTTGTGTAAAAGTTCATCAGCAGTTTTTAGTGAAAAATAATGTAAAAATATATTACTGGCCATCTTATACATTATATAATTTTTGCTCAAACGCAATAATGAATTGATGCATTAAAAAATAATGTAGATTCTTTTGGTGAGCGTATTTTTAATATAGAAAATAAAGTTATTTTGTTGTCTAACAACGTAATCAATATTTCTTCCAATGTGGAACAAATTGACAAGAACGTTGAAGCCAATACTCGTTCAATCATCAGTAATACTACTGACTATAAGAAATTTTTTGCTAAAGCGTTCGATTTGCTTAACAATATTAATGACTCTACTCTACCTTAATGGATGATGTCAATGTTAAAATTAACCAAATTAAAGCAGAGCTTTTGATAACAACGTACGAAATTAAGTCGATAAACGCACTTTCTGCAGCGAATAACGCATGCCTATCTAATTTAGATAATAAATTTTGTAAGAGCTCCGGTGATATTTCACAATTAGTTATAAAGCTTTCGAGTGACATTAATAGCCTGAACTTAATTTGCGAAAGTAACTTTAAAGATTTAATTAACTGCTGTTCGGTTTACGGTAGTGATCGCACGGAAACTCAACGTATCGCTGAACCAGTTGGCGAGATAGCTAGTAATGATCTAGTAATGATGTCCGAGCACACCGTTAACTAGTAATTCTGGTACAAACAACACTTCACTACAGGTAGAGCTATCTGAAATCGCCGAAAACGTCACACATAATAAATCTGTTACCGAGTTCCCAGTAATCAGAGCTGTACCGAGGCATAAATCAATATTTGTGTCTCGTCTTAATATCACAACATCTCAGAGAGATATTCTTAACTTTATAAAATCCAAGCTAGTTGCTGCAAATATAAGTGACGACCTTAACTTAATAAATATTAAAAATATTTCTAATTCAAGTCGTATAGTAGCTTCTTTTAAAATATCGGTGCCTGAAGCTATGTTTCAATTATTGTTATCACCAAGTATCTCCGTGCAGGAATTTTTTGAGAAGCCTAAATCCACCGTGGGCATTAAATTAAATGCGGCTCCAAAAAACTAAAATGCTTGTCCCTCTACTATCAAAACGTAAGGGGACTCCGTTCGAAGTATTTCTGTAATCACACGCACTTCCGTATGATGTGTTTGCGTTAACGTAGACTAATTTAAACGCTAGCTTTAATAATAATGAAATTTTTAACTGACTTTAATGTTTTTCGAAAAGATTGTCTTATTGAGGAATCAGACTCTTCTGGTCGCGGTGTCCTTTTGGCAGTGCGTCTTAATTTTGATAGCTCTGTCTTTGAAATTCCTAATACTGAGAGTATCGAATTAATTTGCGTCAAAATTAATTAAGCCAAAAGATGTTTTTTATTTTATGCTGTTACATTAGCAGTCCGATTGAGACATACCAGCTCCTAGTCGACGCAGTTGATTTCTTGTCTAATTCCATGGCTCCGGCTGATGATTTATTGGTTTTGGGTGATTTTAACCTACCAGATCTGGTGTTAGATGACGATTTACATTTCAAAAGGAGGTATTATTTACCGCTAATCTCTCTGACAATGGTCTCTGGCAGGTCAGTGATGTGCAAAACAATCTCAACAGACAACTCGACCTTGTTTTTACAACTAATAGTGAAAATGGTGTAGTAGTGGAAAGCAGCCTCACTCTCTCCACTATTGATCTCTACCATCCTCCTTTAGCATTAAATATTTCTTATGAGAATGGTATCGTTAACGTAGATTCAGAAACAACTTATTCTTTTAATTTTCGCAAGGCAGATTTTGATTTACTAAATAATTTACTCAGTAATATTGACTTTGATGAAATTTTAGCCAATTCTAATAATAATATTGATATTTTAACTGCCAATTTTTATACGACTCTTTTCGAATGCTTCGTTCCAGTCTCGCCGGGCACAATGGGTCACCATCTCCACCATGGTATAACAAGGAACTACGTACACTGCGTTATCGCAGAAATAATTTATGTCAAAAAGTCAGAAACGAACGCCGATTATAACGAGTATATTTGTACATATGTAGAATTTTCTGATTTATCTCAATAAAATGCAAACTGAGATTCTATCAAATCCTAAAAAATTCTGGCAGTTTGTCAATACAAAAAAGAAATCAGATGGTTATCCATCTACTTTGAAGTACTTAGACAACTCCTCTAAACCTAAATGAATCTGAATCTAAAGTAATAACTAATATGTTTGCTAATTTCTTTAGTCGGGCCTTCAGCGATAGTAACTTTCATCCTGATGAACACTATTTTTCAAGCTTTCCAGCATCCCAAAACTCTTTGAAAGCATTGTGTATGATTCTTTATACTTTCATTGCAAACCGTTGTTCTCACCTAAATAGCACGAGTTCCTTAAAGGAAGATCTACAACTACCAATTTAACTGTCATCGGCAGATATGTTTGTTTTATATTACCAAAATTAATGATTTTTTCAGATTCATTTCATACTCTGCCCAATAAGGGTTTTAATTTGATACTACAAACGAGACCTTTCTCTCTTCACCTAAGTAACCCCATACAATTTCAGGGTCCTATGTAGTCACATAGAGTGCCGACCTCAATAATCGAAGTCGATTTTTTTGACTTCAAAGTCCGTCACAAAACACTCCTAATTGATTCCATAAAAACTTAAAATTCTAAAATATGAAAATTAAATTTGTCAAAAATAAATTGAAAAATTTGGCCTTGAAAATCTTGTGAAAAAAAAAAAAAAAAAAAAATATGCAAGAAAAAACAATATAGGTTAAAGACGCATATATGGTTCAATATTATAAAATATATTTTATATTTCTTTCCTCTTTCTCAACATGTTTTTTATCCCTTACTATCCTCATTCATTTATTTTCTAAAAATATATAACGAAAAAAAATTTACTGAAAATAAAAAATATTTTGTGTTAAAAAGCACATTGAAATATGGGTCACCATCTCCACAAAAACAATATTATATATGTTTTCATTTATTATTTTCAATAATTAGAATGGAATAAAATCCATAATGGGGTGAGAATTCACCGGAAGTTTATTTGCCATCTTTTTCCCTCATCCTTTCCATATCCTATTGTATGTATCCCATAAACCTGATGTTTACCTCCATTCCAGGATTTATGATAGCTGCGATGTGCTGAACTAGCAGTTACACCGAAGAGAATTAAAAAAAATCGTTGAGAGTGAAAAATCTGGAGCCTGTGCAGATAATATTTATGTACCATCGTTATGGGTTTTTGATTTTTTAAGAGACAATGAAATACCAACACCATGTATATCAACACTTGATTTTGATGATGAGATTGAAGTAAGTATTACAAATTGTTATTAACTTAATTTCATGTTTATTTTTTATATATTGCAGATTGAAGAATTACAGCCAAAATCGAAAAAAAAATGTTAAAATAAAAATGAAGAATTTCTAACAAAGGCTGTCAATCATCTAAATACATTACAGCAGGAAAAAAAAATTAAACACGAATCAGATATTTTTGCTGAAGGTTGGGCTTTATCGTTTCGAAAACTTGCAGAAAATCAAAAGTTATTTGCTAAAAAAGCATAACTTATGATATTGGGACAATTATCTTTACACATTGTGCCAAGTTCTTCAATTTCCAATAAAAGTTCGCCATTTTCATTATCAAGATCATCAACACCAATAAATTCATCTTCAGTGATTTCAAACTCAGTGCATTCAAACTGAGTGGTTCTAAAATCATCTGGTAATAATAGTGCTTATCAAAATACCAATAATTGTATGTATTACTCACTCCAAGATTTATTTTCCGATTCACAATATTCTTAAAACATTTTACATTTTGATTTTGAAACCACTGAATATGAAAGCAGCGCTTAATAATTCAATAACAATTATAATAATTAATAAGTAAATAATTTGATTTTTGTAGTTACTCGGCATATACTTTGTAGTGTTTTCTTTAAAATAAAAAAAAAGAATTAATATTATAAAACTATTTTATTTTCCTTATTTCATATTATATATTATAGTTTTTGTAACAATTTGATTTTCGTAAATTTAGAAAACTTTTTTAAGAAAACTTTGATTTGTTAAAAATGAATTAGTTTTTTCATTAGTTTTTCATTTGGATATTTGAAGTTCATAAAAGAAATGATGAAGCTATAAAAAATTGTGAAAACAATTATTTATTTCCTACAGAACATATTGCAAAAATATTATGATAAATTACATTTAATTATGATAAATTACATTTTGTATTAGAAAATAAAATGTTATTTTTAATGATATATAAGCTATTTTTTTAATTAAGTTGCAGCAATAATCTTCAAGTTACCATTTAAACAATATGATTTAAACGATTTATAACTTTAGAAAAATGATTTCTCATAACTTTAGCCAGAGCTGATGCAATTCGGAAATGCGTTGGTTCCATTCCAATTAATTCTTGTGAGGACTGTATTGCTGATTGTGTTTCAGTATATAAAACACCCCGTCTTTTACAAAAAAAATTACATGTCGAAATGTACGTACATATCGCGTAAAATTTTTTTTTTTAAATAAATTTTAATAAAATAAAATTTATTTTATTACATAAAGAGGGTTTTGCGTAATTCAGGTCATTATTTACAGGTAAATTTAACAGATCCCTGACCGGGATCCCTACTAACTCCTGAAGTCCATCGAACCGGTAGTTACCCAATATGCGATACCTACTTCTGCTCAATGCAGGGCAGTCACACAACATATGACTGACATCTTCCGTTACACCCAAATCATGACACCCTCTACATGAATCCCCCGTGGTGAGCCCCAGTCTCTTGGCCATCTTCCCTAGGAGACAGTGCCCTGTTTCTATGCCTACCGACATTTTTACGTTGCTCCTATTCTGCGATAAAAGCAGCTTTGTTTTACTAAGGTTTCTCTCCGGCCAAAGGTCTTTGGTCACCTGACAAGTATTGGTATTGACCCATATCTGCCTTACATTCCTTTCCGTAATCCTGTCAATCTCTTTCTTCACGACTCCCAGTGGGATGAGAATTGTAATACATATATAAACATATACCGTATAATAAATTTAATAATATTAACATTAATTCTAATAATGTAAATTAAATTTTAATATTATAAAGTAAAATTTTATATTTTCCCATAATAATAATAATTAGCTAAATAAGCATAATAAGCATAATAATCATATTACCTAAATTTTTATATAGTTTAAGTAAAATTGCATTAGCATATAGAATTTAAAGAATTTATAGAATTTATTAATGTAAACAAAATAATAGTATATAAGAAAGCAAAATTAATTAATAAAATCACTTTTAATTTTGAAGTCAATTCGAGCGTTTCATTTATACAGGGCCTTAAAAATTCTAAACACTCAATCTCTGAACTCCAACAACATAATTTGGCATATTCTGCCTGTTGTTAGTAGAAATGAGGCATTGCTGCTTCTTCTAAAGATAGTTCACTAATTCTTGTATTTCACAGATAGAAGATAGAACTACAAGGTGAATCACGTCACGAGTTATTACATGGCGATCCTGCCGACCGAATTGGAGAAAGAAATTAAGAAGCATCCGGATGCGGGTCCCAAACCACTTACTATTGAAGAATACAGAAAGAGGACGCAATCAAGTCGCAGTACACCAACAGTACAACAGCCATCAACAATTCCAACAAAAACAAGGCGCGGAAAGATAGTGCAGCAGCGTAAAGAATTAAAAAATTTGTATAGAATTTACAAAATAGCAGAAACCAAAGAAGAACAAAAATTCTTTCAACAACAAATCAAAAAAATTAAAAAGAAACAACGAGAAGAACAAAAGCAGAGAAAAAACAAGCAGAAAGAAATAGATAAACAAATATCAAATTTGTTTAATAAAAATTTTAGTATATTAGAAGCTGCATATAAATTAAATTCAGATAATTAAATTTATGATTTAAAACATGGGTAATGAACATTCCTGAAGAAGTAATTATAAATAATAGTGCTGGTAGTGCGGCAACTATAAATACAAAACAAGAAGAACATTTTAAATTAACACCATTTCAGCTGATAATTGTAATAGTTTTAGTAGTAGTTGTATTGCAAATTCTGTATAATTTTATAAAAAAATATTTGGCACAAAAAATAGCACAAGAAGTTCCTAGAAATAATGTAAATGTTTAAAATAAAATAAAATAAAAAAAAATTATATAAAATAAAAATAATATAAAAATATTACTCAAAAATAAAAAGTTTTTCCTTATGTCAAATTTAGAAGAATTAAAAAATCTTAATAATAATTTAAACAACATACTACTCATATTCAAAAAGAACCCTAATAGAAATTTCACTGCAGAATATATTCTGAATAAACATACTATTGTAAAAAATATATATAGGGAATACAAAAACTCTTTTGAATCTTTTTCAAAATCAACCAACCAAGATATATTAAAAATTTACAAGGACAAATTCTTTGCTACATACAACGAATTATTAGTTATTTTAAATAAATATTCACAAAAATTTCTAGACAATTCAATCATAACAGACGACGACACTAAAGACGAACAAGAAGATACTGAACTTAAAGAAGAAAAGATATTATAAAAATGGCTACATTTGATATTGCTACAACATTTAAAATAATCCCCGAATTTGAGGGTGATGTTAAAAAATTAGATAACTTCTTAAACTTAATAGAATACATCCATGAGACTTTAAAAGATGAAAACGAAAAAAAGAAATTAATAAACTTCATTGTAAAGACTAAACTTTCAGAAACGGTCAGAATTAAACTGAGTTCAACAGAAACACCAACATCTTTTATAAATTTAAAAAAGACTTTTAAAGATATTTTTAAATAAACACTACACCGTTAAAATTACACACCGAATTATCTAAAATAAAACAATCAAATTCAAGTATAATAAATTTTGCAGCAAAAATCGAAAATCTAACTGCTGAACTCAATACATTACAAATAACAGAACAAGGTGAAGATAGCAAAGAGCTTATGGGAGTGCGTTGTAGTATATGTATATATTAATAATTAAAGAAACCTCCATATATTGAAATTAATAATTTGTTTATTTATTTTCTTGTATATTATCTGTACAAATAATCGTGCTTATGATATTCTAATAATTGTTACACTGTTTGTCTTGAATGCGCAAATAACTTTAATTGCTATAATTTATGTGTGTTCTTTTCCAAAACTATACAATCAGCAATCATCCTGCAAACCCCACCGGAAGTACTACTTAATTTTTAAATTTTATTATTAATAATGCTTTACAACTGAAGTTAAAAAAGGGTTGACCAAAAGGGTTAGTTCGGAAGCTTAGCCGGTGGCGACGCCACAGTACTCCCTCCCCAGTGAACGTAGAGAACGATTAAATGAATCGTTTAGGTTTAATGATTTGTCTACCGGTTCTGGTACTGGTTGCTGGAATAATCCTAACTTGTGGTACTGGATTAATTGATACTTTTCTTTTCGTTGGAATATTGACTTTAGAATTTGTTGGAATGTTAAATTTTGGATCATCTTTTACCATCTGGTTTTGATAACTATTTGTAATTACAAGTGGTTTAACTTGTGGTGCAGATTCTTTATTAATTATTGACTCTGTATTAATATCACCATTACTAAAATATGGTTTAAGACGATTAATTGAAATGTTAACGTTTTTATTTTTGATATTTAAAGTGAAATAATGATCTGAACGATTAATAATTTTGAATGGTCCTTCATAAGGTGATTGCCAAGCGGGTTTAACTGCATCAGTGCGAACGAAAGCATGAGAACACGATTTTAATTCTTTAAAAACAAATACACTTTCTTTATTATGACGAGTTGGTGGTGACGGAGTTAAATTATTTATTTGATTTTTTAGTCTACTAATAAATTCATTTTGAGGTTCTATTGATTTGCTTGGGTCAAGAAAATCACCTGGTAACCGAATTGATTCTCCATAAACTAGTTCAGCTGCTGAAGTACCAAAATCTTCACGAAATGCAGCTCGTAAACCTAATAAAACAGTAGGTAAGGTTTGTGTCCATTCAACTTTATTGTGACATTTAATAGCTGTTTTAACCGTGCGATGCCACCTTTCAATAAAACCGTTTGCTTGAGGGTTGTATGGCGTGGTACGTTTAGCTTTATAACCTAACAATTTTGACAGCTCTTTGTAAAGTTCGCTTTCGAACTGCCTGCCTTGATCTGTAACGATAGTAACCGGTGTTCCAAAACGACTAACCCAACCATTGTAAAGTGCAAATGCTACCGTTTGAGCTCGAATATCAGGAATGGGTATGGCTTCCGGCCAACGTGTATAACGATCTATAATTGTAAGACAGTACCGCTGTCCTTCAGAAACTGTAAGTGGTCCTATAAGATCCATGTGAATCTCTTCAAATCTATTGCTAACTATTGGAAATTTACCGATTGGCATTTTAACGTGTCGTGAAATTTTATTTTTTTGACATGCTAAACATGCTTGAGCCCATTGCCTAATATCTTTATTAATTGATTTCCAAATAAATCTTTTTTTAACCGCTTTAACCGTCGCTTTAATTCCCAAATGCGCTAAACCATGCACACTATTAAAAACTTGTTTACGAAAAGAATGTGGAACGTATGGACGAGCAATACCAGTGGAAAGATCGCAATAAATTTTGAATTGGGTTGACGGAATTGGTATTTTTTCAATTTTAAGTGAAGTATCAGATTGAATTAATTGTTTAAATTCAGTATCATTTGATTGAGCGTCTGCTAACTCTGAATAGTTTATTGAACTAGGTATTGAAATTTCATCCACACGTGATAAACAATCCGCGACTATGTTGTCCTTACCAGCAATATGCCTAATATCAGTAGTAAACTGACCTATAAAATCAAGGTGTCTTAACTGTCTCGGTGAAGCTTTTTCCGGATTCTGAATAAACGCAAAGGTGAGCGGCTTATGGTCGGTATAAAGTACAAATTGCCGGCCTTCTAATAAATATTTAAAATGTTTAATTGAAACATAGGCTGCTAGCAACTCTCTATCAAATGCACTATACCGTTTTTGAGTATCATTTAATTTAACAGAGAAAAAGCCTAAAGGTTTGAAAATGTCCTCGACTTTTTGCTGAACAACAGCACCTATAGCCGTATCGGACGCGTCAACCATGATTACTAATTCCGCGTTAAGAGATGGATGAACTAATGTGCACGCGTTTGCTAATTGAGTTTTTGCTTGTGTAAATGCATTTAATGCCTCAGCAGACCAGTTAATTATGGTTTTATCATTTTTCTTTGAACCTTTAAGAAAATTATTTAATACTGCCTGATTATCAGCTGCGTTAGGAATAAATCTACGATAAAAGTTAATCATACCTAAAAATCTCCGTAAACTACGTACCGTTTCAGGCTGTTTGAAATCGTTGATAGCTTTAACGCGATCAGCTGATGGGCGAATACCATTACTATCTACTGAGTGTCCTAAAAATTCAACTATAGGTTGCATAAAAATACACTTGCTAACATTTAATACAAGACCGTTTTCCTTGAAACGCTGAAAAATTTGTTCGAGATGTTGAAAATGTTCTTCCTTTGTTTTAGATGCAACCAATACATCGTCAATGTACGGAAATGTAAAATTGAAACCGCGAAGTACAGCGTGAATAAATCTTTGAAAGGTTTGGGCGGCGTTCCTCAAACCGAATGTCATTCTATTAAATTCAAATAACCCGAAAGGCGTACGGATTGCTGTTTTAGGTATATCGGAAGGTTCAATTGGTATTTGATGATAAGCTTTGACTAGATCTAATACTGAAAATACTGTACAACCATCTAACTGATGTGAAAAGTCTTGTAAATAAGGTATCGAATAACGATCTGGTAATGATTTACTATTGAATCCCCGATAATCCCCGCACGGTCGCCAATCACCGCTTTTCTTACGTACTAAATGTAACGGACTAGACCAAGGACTATCTGAAGGTTTGCAATAACCCTGTTCGATTAGGTACTCGAATTCTTTTTTAGCTATATTTAATTTTTCAGCTGAAAGACGACGAGATTTTGCTGATACCGGTGGACCTTTGGTTTCAATGTGGTGAGTAACGTTATGCAAAATTGGTTTTAGATTAGAATTTTCGATAGTAATTTCTTTGTATTTAAGAAGAAGTTTATGAACTTCACTATTAATGTTGTCACAAGAAATTGTTGTAATATTTGAAAATGAACCAAATGCTAATTTACCAATTGAATTGATTTGTGTGAGAGGATCAATTAATCTCTTTTTTTTAATGTCGACCAATATTCCGAAAGTGTTGAGAAAATCAGCACCTAAAATCGGTTTTGAAACATCGGCTATAATAAAATACCAATCAAATTTTCTACGTAATCCGAGTTCCAGTCTTAATAATTTTTTACCGAACGTTTTAATTTTAGATGAATTAGCTGCATACAATACAGTACTCGAACACGGTTTTGATTTTTCAAATAAAGTTGGTGGAATAACCGAAACATCAGCTCCACTATCAACTAAAAATTCAAGTTTTGTTGCAGCATCAGAAATATATAAGCGACAATTATTTAGGCTCTCACTACATGTCGCTACTTGCAGTGGGCCAACTAATTTTCCGCGTTGCTAAATTTACACGGTTGAACACATTTTTTTGCATTGGCACCGTATTTAAAATGATACCAACAAAATGGATGCTCTTTTTTGTTTGGTGATTTAGATTTGAATTTTGCTGAACCCGAACGAAAACGATCTTTAGAATTACTACGGTTAATTGCACGTCCCCTAACAGACGAATTGTAATTTTCTAATTCATTTAAACGATTTGCTATTTCATTAATTTTATTTTCTAAATTAAATGATGGATTGGTTGGTATAACTTGGCGATTACTATTATTAATATTATTACCATTATTATTACTACTAATACTGTCGTTTGTAATCGACCAAATTGAATTAGGATTAAACGTTTCCAAAATTTTGTCAGCTAACCCAGCTAACTCATCGAGATTTCCCGGACTGGCAGCTAAAACGAACTGAGCTTGTTGAGGCAACCTTTGAAGCCATAAATTTTTTAATACCGGATCTAATAATTGAAAATCATTTCCCGAACGCATTTGACGCAATAACTGGCTTGGCTTTTGATCACCTAATTCCATTCCTTTTAATAAATTTTGTAAACGCTGATTTTCAGATTGCGATAAACTTTGTATTAATGTATCACGAAGAGTATTGTATTTGTTATTCGCCGGTGGTTTTTCCACTACATCGCTAACTAATTTCAGCATTTGTTCAACTAAAGACGCCACAACATAATAATATTTAGTTTCATCAGTCAATATATTACTAGTAACAAATTGTGCTTCCAGATGTGTAAACCAAAGTTTAGGATTATCGCGCCAAAAAGGTGGTGGTTTTATTGCCACCCTTTCAATACGACAATCAGAACCAGAACCAGATTTACTATTTGACGAACCAGCCAATTGTAAATTATTATTTTTATTTTTGTCATTAATTTTTGAATTAATATGTGAATTGTCTTTTTGACTATCATCACTATGTTCGTTATCGCTCATTGTGACAAATATAATTATTAAATAAACGCGTTAATATAATAAACACGAGTAATAAAATTAGGGATTGAATTAATATGAAGTAGCAACTAAAATTATTTGCCTAACAATATATTTGATTCATTAATTTAATTTGGTTTGATTTATTCAATATATAATTATTTAATGAAAATTATCATTAATTTAATTTGTTAAATTTAATTTTTTTAAAAATATAAACGCAATAATTTTCGAAAATTGCAGTTAATTGTTAATAGTTAATGAGTACTATGAAAATATTAAATGTTAATTTAATTTTAACATAAATACGATTAATCAATTTTTAATTTTGATTAATAATTACTAATATTGCAATTAGTTTAGTTTATATAGTAATATTTAATAAAAACAATATTTGTTAATACTAGTGTTGTTGTGACTTTCTAGTTTTTTATTTTTTTGTAGCTTAATAGCTTTTAGTATTGATTACTTTTTAATTTCTTTACCGTTAATCAACTATTTGATTTTTAATTTTTAATTTTAAATAATTTTTAAATTTTAATTTATATTTATATATAATGTTTGCTACTATTAGCTTTTATTTTAATATTTTGATACTATTTAATTTAGTAATGTAATATAATAAGTAATATAAGTAATGTAATATAAGTAATATATATAAGTAATACAATTAATATTATTAATATAAGTAATGTAAGTAATATAAGTAATTAGTTTGATAACCTTAAAATAACTGGATACAATGATGATTCCGTTGACTTTGATGTTCAATTTTGTTGGTTACATTGCATTACAATGTGTTTATTTGAGGTTACCTTGAATGTTGAAATTTTTAAATCTTTGCTTGATAAAGATTAATTAATTTAACGATTATTTTAAATGAATTTCTTGAAATCGTTTGATGAAAATGTATGTTGATTGCTGAAAATTTATGTTTTTGATGATGGAAATATATTTTTTTTTTTTTTTTTTTTTTTTTCTTTTTTTTTTTTTTTTTTGTTGAAATTCAATTTGATTGTTGAAATATATTTGTTTGTTGAAATTCCTATGTTTGTCGAATTTATATTTTTGTTGAAATTTTTGTGATACGCATATGTGATGCGCTATATATTAAAGTTGAATTTTGGGTGCTCCAATTTGTTGCATAGGCACGTGCTTTGTCGGGGTCACCAATTATATGGGAGTGCGTTGTAGTATATGTATATATTAATAATTAAAGAAACCTCCATATATTGAAATTAATAATTTGTTTATTTATTTTCTTGTATATTATCTGTACAAATAATCGTGCTTATGATATTCTAATAATTGTTACACTGTTTGTCTTGAATGCGCAAATAACTTTAATTGCTATAATTTATGTGTGTTCTTTTCCAAAACTATACAATCAGCAATCATCCTGCAAACCCCACCGGAAGTACTACTTAATTTTTAAATTTTATTATTAATAATGCTTTACAACTGAAGTTAAAAAAGGGTTGACCAAAAGGGTTAGTTCGGAAGCTTAGCCGGTGGCGACGCCACAAGCTCATCGGGAAACTAAATGACCAAATAGCCCTAAATGTTTTCAAAAATGGATTGAACGAACCTTTAAAATCTACTGTTTTTGCAGCCAGGCCAAAAACACTACAGGAAGCTGTACAATTAGCAGCTGAAATTGAGCAACCGATTGAACCATCACGAATTTATCAATATTATTCAAGATATCCAAGACAATATAACATGAATCGAAATTCTACAAATAGAATACACGATAATAAGAGAAATTTGCAAAACAGAGGAACAACACCCAATAACAATAATTATAGATATAATAACAACAATTATAATAACACAAACAATAATAGAAATTCTAACTACAGAATGAGTACTAATAACAGATATAATAACAGTTTCAATAATAGAAATAATAACAATAATAACAACAACGTAAACAATACAAATAACAGAAATAATAACAACCGTTATCAAAATCATAGTCGTATAAATTATGTTAATCACTCGGGAAACGAGGCAGCAGTCCCCGATGTCCAACAATCGAGGGACTTGAATCTAAGAGTTTGCAACAACATTCTACAATAAAAATCTATGCTCTAAATAAAAATTTTAACAAATTATTGGCAGAATCAAATACGGATAATATCGATGATAAATACAAAGATTCGATACTAAAAACTTGTAGAGAATATTTAGATATATTTCATCTAACAGGAGATATTTTAAGCACAAATAATTTTTATAAACAAAAAATCTCAGTACTGGATGAAAACCCAGTATACATTAAAAATTATAGACTTCCTCAAGCTCAGACTGAAGAAATAAACAAACAAATACAAATACTGATTGATGAAGACATTATTAAACCTTCAATGAGTCCATATGATTCACCACTACTTATAGTACCAAAAAAAAGCAGTAATGCTGATAAAAAATGGCGATTAGTAGTAGATTACAGACAACTAAATAAAAAGATAATGGACGATGAATTTCCTTTAACAAGATTGGAAGATGTTTTGGACAATCTTGGACGAGCGAAATATTTTTCAACACTGGATTTAACAAGTTCATTCCATCAAATCGAATTAGAAAAAGAATCAAGACCATTAACAGCATTTTCTTCGAATAAAGGATTATATCAATTTAAAAGATTACCATTTGGACTAAAAATATCAACAAATAGTTTTCAAAGAATGCTTTCAGTTGCATTATCTGGACTAGCTGCAGAAGCATTTCTGTATGTAGATGACATTATTATATTTGGTTGCAGTTTACAACATTATAATGCAAATTTAATAAAAACATTTGACAAACTGAGAAAATATAACTTAAAATTGAACCCACAAAAATGTAACTTTCTGAAGACAGAAGTAACATATTTGGGACACCTTATTACTGATAAAGGAATTAAAACCGACCCCAAAAAATATGATGTGATAATAAACTATCCAGTACCCAAAAATGCAAATGAAACTAAGAGATTCACAGCATTTTGCAATTATTATAGAATATTCATTCTAAATTTGTTCCTTTTTCATGGTCTAGTGAATGTCAAAATGCATTTATAACACTGAAAAATAAATAAATAAGTTTTTTTTAACGACTGATGTTTCGCAATTCGCATTAGGAGCAGTACTATCACAAGGTGAAATTGGTCAAGATTTACCAATTTCGTATGCCAGTAGAACTCTAGATAAACACGAAGTAAATAAACCTATAATAGAAAAAGAATTACTGGCCATACATTGGGCAATAAATTTCTTTCGACCATATTTGTATGGCAGAAAATTTATTGTGGTCACAGACCATAGACCATTAATTAGTTTATTTACACACAAAAATCCATCATCAAAGTTAACAAGAATAAGACTAGATCTTTGTGATTATGAATTCGAAATTATATATAAGGAAGGAAAAATGAATACTAATGCAGATGCTCTATCTAGAATAAAATTAGATTCTGATTATTTGAAAGCTATGATTCCTACTAGTAGCGTAAAAGTTTTAACTAGAGCCATGGTGAAAAAGAATACAATAGAAACAGCATATAATAAAACTCCAACAGCAGCTGATATAAAGCCTGATCAACTTTATATATGGAACTGCACATAAATATCCGAAATAAAGAATATAAAACACTTAATATTTAAAATGAATGAGAAAAAACCAACACAAGAAATCGACAGGAAAATAATATGCAATAATATAGATAATAAAAGTTTGCCAAAAATTAATATAATTAAAAACAATATTATAATAGAAGTTAGTGATAATCCACATCGCAACTTAGGTTCGATTCTGGAGAAACTAATATCTGAAATGAAAATTAAAAATATAAATATGCTAGCAATGAAAAGTAATGATGAAATATTTAAATATATAAATATAAATAAATTTAAAGATATCTTTAATAAATTAAATAAGAATATGCAAACAAACTTAAAAATAATGATATATAATGCGCCAATTGAAGACGTCATCAGAAGAAATAATATAATAAAGGAATTCCACGATTCAGCTCATTCAGGAGGACACACAGGAGTAAAAAGAACTATTAACAAAATAAAACAAAGGTATATTTGGAAAAATATGAACAAAATGGTAAAACAATATGTAAATAATTGTAAATCATGCGCAAAAAATAAACAAACGAGACACACTAAAGAAAAATTGATAATCACTCCAACACCAACTAGAAGTTGTGAAATAATTTCGTTAGATACAGTAGGACCATTAAGAATATCAAATAATTATAGATATATTTTAACAATACAATGTGAGTTAACTAAATATATAGAAGCGATACCTTTAGAGAACAAAGAGGCAGAAACAATTGCTAAAGCATTAGTGGAACAATTCATACTGAGGTATGGTAGTTTTAATACTTTAAAAATTGATTTAGGAACAGAATTTGTGAATGAAATATTTAAAAATGTATGTTCATTTTTCGAAATTAATCATGCCAAATCAACACCATACCATCATGAAACATTAGGATCGATAGAAAGAAACCATAGGGTATTAAATGAATACTTGTTATCCTTTACAGAAGAATTCAATTGGGATAAATGGATACCATATTATGTATTTAGCTATAACACCACACCACATACAGACACAGAAATATCACCATATGAACTTATTTTTGGGAGATTAGCTGGTTTACCAACAGATGAAAAGCTATCATATAATGTACCAATTTATAATATCGAAAATTACGCAGAAGAACTAAGATTTCGTTTACAAAGAGTTCAAATAAAAGCAAAAAATTTACTAGACATAGCTAAAGCAAAACACAAACAATTATTTGACAAAACCACGAACACATTGCAAGTATCCGTAGGAGATTTTGTTTGGTTGAAAGTAGGTAGTCGTAGAAAATTAGAAACAAAGGACCGTATGAGGTCATAGAATTAAATGGTGTAAATTCTAAAATAAAAATAGGAAATGAAATTAAAGAAATACATAATAATAGGCTAAAAATAACTAAGAAACAAAACGAATAAATACAAAATAAATTCTAATATTTTTTAAAAAACAATTTACAAATTATTATTAAGCATATTAACAAAATTAGCATCTTAAAATAAATTAAATATAAACAAATAAATATATATACAATTAAATATTAAGGTAGAAAATATAACATTATAAAAATTTTTGTTTTGACCAAAATTTTTTTTTAAGAGATTGAGGGTGTAATACATATATAAACATATACCGTGTGAGAATAATAAATTTAATAATATTAACATTAATACTAATAATGTAAATTAAATTTTAATATTATAAAGTAAAATTTTATATTTTCCCATAATAATAATAATTAGCTAAATAAGCATAATAAGCATAATAATCATATTACCTAAATTTTTATATAGTTTAAGTAAAATTGCATTAGCATATAGAATTTAAAGAATTTATAGAATTTATTAATGTAAACAAAATAATAGTGTATAAGAAAGCAAAATTAATTAATAAAATCACTTTTAATTTTGAAGTCAATTCGAGCGTTTCATTTATACAGGGCAACATGCCTTAAAAATTCTAAACACTCAATCTCTGAACTCCAACAACATAATTTGGCATATTCTGCCTGTTGTTAGTAGAAATGAGGCATTGCTGCTTCTTCTAAAGATAGTTCACTAATTCTTGTATTTCACAGATAGAAGACAGAACTACAAGGTGAATCACGAGTTATTACATAATGGATTGATCAGCCTCCCTCATATCCTTCTCAGAGCCATTCCTAGCCAGTTCATCGGCTTGCTCGTTATCAAGAATTATCTCCATGCCTTTAGCTGGTGTGGTACAAAGAGCTCCCGTGACACTTATGCACGCCAATCTTTATACCCTTTCTAACTTTTCATCGTTGTTTTCTTCTCCACTGCCGGCCACCATACTAGCGCGCCGTACGTGAGTATAGGTCTCACGACGCTGATGTATAGCCAGTATGCTATGTCCGGTTTAATACCCCATTTCTTCCCGGAGAATCTCTTGCATGTAAATAATGCAGTGGTTGACTTCTTCACCCTTTGCTCAACATTCATATTCCAATTCAATTTGGAATCCAGTATAATCCCTAGGTATTTTGCACTGCTCGAGAGTGTCAGCTCCTCTCCGTTCAGCGCTGGTAGATTAAAGACTGGGATTTTCCTTTTTCTGGTGAAAAGAACCAGCTCCGTTTTGGCTGGATTTACTGATAGAACACAGCTATCATTTCACTTCGCTACTATGTTGAGGCCCGTATCCATCAACATGCTGATAGTATCCAGAAATTTTCCACTTACTATCATCACAAGGTCATCCGCATATGCGACAACTTTGTACCCTTTTCTCTCTAACTCCTTCAAGACACTGTCCATTACCAGTAGCCACAGAAATGGCGATAACACTCCTTCTTGTGGTGTACCTCTGGTGACAGTTAAACTTACCTCACTAGTACCCCAGCTTGCCATTATGTTTCTTGTCTTCAGCATCTGGCCAATCCAGATTGTAACACCTCTTCACGCCTGTATCGTTCAGCGCCTTCTCAATAGCATCAGTTTTAACATTGTTGAAGCCCCTTCTATGTCAAAGAACGCTGCCAATGTGTACTCCTTGTTATTCACTGACGTCTCAATTTGTGTCACCGTATTATGTAATGCTGTTTCTACTGACCTCCCTTTCCAATAAGCATGTTGAGCAGTCGAAAGAGAGCCATCTCGACAATTGCTTTTTATGTGGACCTATACTAATTTCTCCATTGTCTTGAGCATAAAGGAAGACAGACTGATCGGTCTGTAATCCTTCGCTGTAGTGTGGCTATTTTTACCGGGTTTTAGTAAGAATATAACCCTTACATTTCTCCAGCTTTTCGGTACGTACCCCATATATAGGCAACTCCTGAAAATCACTACCAACTATTTTGCCAGCGATCCAGGAGCCCTCTGCATCATAATCGGTATAATACCATCCGGACCTGGTGATTTGTATGGAGCAAATGATTTGACCGCCCATACTACCTTCTCCTCTGTCACAATCGCTTTGGCTAGATTCCAAAGTTCTTGCGTGCCTCTTATCCCTTCATGTGAGCACTCATTTCCCACTGGCTGGGAGCCCGGAAAATGGGTCTTCATCAGTGTGTTTAGTGTCTCCTGGCACAATTCAGCCCATGCTCCATCCTCCTTTGTTATGTAGTTCGGAACTATTGGTTCCTTCGACAACAACTTCCTCAATCTTGCTGTCTCATTGACACCTTCCATTGATTCACAGAACATTTTCCATGATTGCCGTGTATTTAAACTTCTTTAGACCTTCCTTATAGTTATCCCAGTCAACTATACAGTTATCCATTTTTGCCTTATTATGCAATGATCTTGCAACTCGTCTGCACCAAGGTGGTCTCTTACCGTTCTTCGTCCGACTGATAGGGCAGCTCATGTCAAAGGCATCTGCCATCAGAGTTCCAATGTCATCAACCACCCTATCAATAATTTTATTCTCCGTTAGACGTTCATTGGCTGGCGCCCTCAAGGAGCCATTTAAAGCCTCCCTGTATTTACACCAGTCAGCTTTACGTGGATTTCTAAAGCTGACCCAACAGTGATCGGATAGCGAAGCCTCATCCGACACCCTCCAATGTCTTACCGTTAGTGAACTAGAATTAGTGGCTAATGTTAGGTCTAGGACCTCCCTTCTATTTCTAGTTATAAAAGTAGGGGCTGTTCCCCTGTTACATACACTAAGGTTAGTACCACTAATATAATCTAGATTAGATTAGATTAGATTAGATTAGATTAGAGTTACAGAACTGGGCATTGTGTTCCCATATGTCACCGCGGCCATTACTGACCTATTGTGACGTTCTGTTATCTTATAGCTCTTTGATGAAGTTCAGGTTGTAGATGAACCTGAGGGTGGGTTTTAGAGAGCTGGATGTGATATCCTGTGGGTTTAGGAACCCCTTGTTAAACTGTTGGAGTCTGTTACGAGAAAGCCCTACGCATTCACATAGTATGTGTTTGGAGGTTTCGTGGTGCTCACAGCAGATTCTACAGAGGGGTGAGTGTGATCTGTCCAGCTTGTTAACGTGGTAGTTAAGCCGGCAGTGGCCTGTTAGAAAGCCAGTTACTAGACGGATTTGGTTTATTTTGAGGTTAAGGAGCTCCGTCGTTTTTTTGGTGGAGATAGTGGGGATGAATTTTTTAGACATAGAACAACCTGGAGTGTTGTTCCAGAGGTTTCCCCATATCCCAATCAACCAGTTGTTGATGGTTGATTTGGCTGTGCTGAACGGAGTACCACAGAACGGTATTGGATGGGTGAAGATATTGTCCGAACCCTGTTTGGCCAGCGTGTCGGCAGCTTCATTCCCATGAAAACTCGAGTGTCCTGGTATCCACATGATAGTAACTATGTTTTTGTTACTTAGTTCTATTAAGATTTTGAGGCAGTCCCATACTAATTTGGATTTAATTTCGTATGAGTTTAGGGCCATGATAGCAGCTCTGCTATCTGAGAGTATGTAAATCTTCCGGTTTGAGTGACCCAGTTTGAGATTTTCTCGGATACAGAGTTCTATAGCGTGGGTTTCAGCTATGAAGACAGTTGAGGAATTGTCTAGACTTACTGAGATGTTAGTCTTGGTTTGAACCCCATGGACGCCAGCACCTACCCCAGTGCTGGTTTTAGAACCGTCCGTATACCAGATGAGCGAGTTAGGATCTAATTTTGGGGGGTTTTGTGCCCAATCTTGGCGTTCTGGTAGTACCACCCTGAATGGTTTCTCGAAATTATACCTAACATGCATTCTATCTGTTAAGGGTATACTTAACATGGGTTTTTTTTCAATTTCTGATTTTAGGATTGGATGTGCAAGTTTATAATTCTCCTGGTCACTATCTGTGTGGAGTTTATAGGTTGCTATCCTACCTTCCTTTTGAATTTGCAGATGTAGAGGTGGAAGATTTAAGAGTACCTCTAGTGCCGCAGAGGGAGTGGTTCTAATTGCCCCTGTGATCCCTACGCATGCAATTCTTTGGAGCTTTTGCAGTTTTAACTGAACGGTTTTTTGCTCAGTTTTTTGCTACCAGACTGGCGACGCATAGGTTAAAATTGGTCTGACAATGGAAGTATAAAGCCAGTAACTAATTTTGGGCTGAAGACCCCAGGTACTACCGACTAAGCTTCTACATGTCCATAATGCAATTCTGGCCTTATTAATGATGTTATTTAAGTGGCTATTCCAGGTTAACTTTTCGTCAAGGATAACGCCTAAGAATTTGACCTCTTTGCTAAAGTCAATAGTCTGACCAAAAAGTGTAGGTTTAATTAGGTTTTCCCTTTTTCTTCTTCTTGTAAAAACAACTATTGTACTTTTTTTGGGATTGATGTTGAGTCCCACCTCTATGCACCATGATGCCACTAAATTTAGTGCATGTTGCATGATTTCTGAGACTGTACTTTCAAATTTTCCCTTAACGATAATGGTTATGTCATCTGCATAACCCTGATGCATACGCAAGTTTAACTAGAAGTTCATCCACTACTATTGACCATAGGAGTGGTGATAGAACTCCTCCCTGTGGACAACCCTTGGCTACTGAGACCGTTAAGGTTTCTTGTGCCAGTGTGGATTTTATTATTCTGCATTTTAACATGGATTCAATCCAATTGCAGGTTTTAAGGTCTACACCTTTGCGTAAGGCAGCTTGCGTTATGCACTCGAAGTTAGTGTTATCGAAAGCTCCTTCAATGTCAAGAAAGCTACACATTGCCAGCTCTTTGTCCTTGAGGGATTTTTCGATCTTTAGGACCAGATTTTGTAAGGCATGTGTAGTTGATTTGCCTGGCATATAGGCATATTGATATTTATACAAGGGTTGTGTATTTAACACATTGTCTCTAATATGTCTATCAAGTATCTTTTCCATGGTTTTCTGTAGGAAAGATGTGAGACTAATTGGACGGAAGGATTTTGGTTCGGTATGCGATCTTTTCCCAGCCTTTGGTATATACGTCACATTCACTGTTCTCCATGCATTAGGCACATAACCCCATGCATGGCAGGCCCTAAATAACCTTAGCACCGTTGGTATAATTGTTTCAATCCCTTTTTGAAGTAGGGCAGGGAAGATACCATCTTCTCCAGGGGATTTGAATGAGTTTATAGCCCATCTAACCTTATTGGCTGTAAAGATTTTGGTGGAATTCCTCCAATCTTCTTTACGGGGCCTATGGGAATTTGAAGCACGTAGGGTGTGTAACTCTATGTGTTCAGTGTTAATAGCATCAGGAAAATGAGTAGAGGCTAAAAGCTCTAACGTTTCTTTACAATTCTTAGTGATGGAGCCGTCAGGTTTTTCCATCAGGCCAATTCTATTAGTGTGCCCTTTAGAAAGCATTTTGTGTATTTTTGCACCGCTGGGTAAATCATTTATAACCTCGAAGTAGCTTTTCCAAGATGCTCTCTTGGCCCTTCTAATTTCTTGGTTATAATCAGTTAGTGATTTTCTATAGGAATCCCAACTCCCACCATTCTTTGCTTTATTAAACATTTTCCTGGTTTCGGTTCGTAGGGAAGCAAGTTTGCTATTCCACCAAGCAAACTTGCTTTTACGCGTTTTTTTCCGGACAGGAGGAATGATAGGCATTTAGGATAACTTCCTGAAGTTTATCAGAAGCTAGTTCTATTGAATTAATATCTTTAACATTTGGTTTAAAATTATCCAAGTTATCTTTCAAATTCTGGGTATATAAACACCAATTTGTAGAGCTTGGTATCCTAAATGTTTCAGATGTTGTTTTGTAAGATTCAATATTGAATCTAATTTGTCTTTGGTCCGACATAGATGTTTCTTACGAAACATGCCAATCGGTGATTTTTGTGCTAATAAAGGAAGTACTTAGGGTGATATCTAAGACCTCCTGCCTAATTCTATTTATGAATGTCGGCCTATTGCCCCTATTCAAGATTTCTAGGCTATTACTATTAATGAATTCAAGCAAGTACTCACCCCTTTCATTAATGTTGGTACTTCCCCATAAATCATGATGAGAATTTGCATCGCATCCAATTATTAGTTGTTTGTTGTTGGTTCACAAGGTCCTTCAGATCTTCAGTTATTGGATTTGATGAGTCCCCAGGTAGATAAGCTGAGCAAATAACGAACTCTATCTTATCTTCCTGTTTTGGGACTTCTATCAAAGCCGCCACTAGATCTTTTTTGCAAAAGCCTGAAATTGGAAAATATGTTAAACCTTTTCGGAACAAAATGCATGCTCTGGGTCTGCCAGCATAGGCAGACTCATAGAATAACTCACCTGCAGTTTTCCTGGTCCTTTTATTAAATAAGGCTCCTGGATAAGGGCTATCTCCAAGTGATCCACAGCAAATCTTCGGCTCAGCACTGCCGAGGCAGCTTTGGCATGCTGAAGATTGATCTGGATACACTTGAAGATATCCATTACTGGTCTTTACCTGTGTTGATACTCCCACTGGGAGCATCACTACCTACCACCAACATACTTGATCGCGCTGTTACTGTTGTTGTTGCCGCTGTTGCTGGGGTGGTTGATTTTTCAAACGTTGAGTTGGTTGTTTTTGTTGTTGCTGTTGTTTTTGTTGTATCGGATGTGACAGTAGATGTTTGGGCATTTTGGCTCCAGAAAATGGACCATTTTCTTCATCAAGGTTGTCAATTTCATCTAGCAACGCTACTTTAATTTTTTCCATCTCTTCCTCAGTTAAGGTTACCTCCGGATGTAGTGCATGTATAATAGCAACTTTCTGTCTGGAGACAACTTCACTGAAGGATGGACCTGGTTTTGGTACCAATGATTTACTCGACCCAGAAGTGCTAGGTTTCGAATGGGAGCTTTGCACCCTATCCGTCACCCGCTTTCCGTTGGTCTCTGTAAACTTAGTTACTTTATGGGGGGCCTGTTCTGGTGTACTACCATCCGATCTCCCCCGTTTCTTTGGCTCGAACTTGGTTGGTACTGGTTTTTTCTTTGATATTATTCTACCAGGTTGAGCAAGCGACAAGAGGCTCTCTCTTTCAACTTTCCTTGCCGCTTCTGCTGTGAGGCCTTTTCTTGCTATTGTAGCTCCTATTCGCCTCTTGGACGCACCTGAGAAATATTCGAAATTGTTCTTCAGGGCAAGCTTCCGAAGTGCTTCTTCAGTTTCATCAAGAATTGGTACTAATTGTCCCTGATTTGAGATGATACTTGGAACCACCTCTTCAGCTTTACTGGAGATGAGCAAGTTCTCCTGTTCTTGAATAACCATTTTGTTAGCAATAAGTCTTCTTCGACATCTGTTGCTACCACATCATCAACGCTCATTTTTTCTATAGGTGATTCTGTTGTCTCTTCCTGTTTTTTAAAAGTTTTATTATTTATATTTTGGTTCATTTTGTTCCCACGAGTATGGCGAGATAAAAAAAGTCAACATTCGCAGAGCTCCCTTACGAATGCAAGTCAGTATACAATGGGGGGATGACTGGTACCCCAAGGAGATCGTTAGCGATATCACTTTTAAACACCTGATACCATGCAGCCCTCGGCACGATGCTTCAATGACACTTAGTGTCTACACCTTGGCTTGAGTGTTTTGGATCTCTTTAGTCTGGCCTCTCATCTTAGACCAATTCGGCATGGTTGGACCTACCGGTAGGAAGCTACCGCCGATACGCGCTCTAAGATTCATTGAGACGCACAAACCCCCCCGCCACGTTAAGGCAGAGATCCTGAGGGGGAAATATAATCTAAAAGAGACTCACCTCTGCTATTGATATTCGTGCTTCCCCAATGCGTATGATGTGCATTGGCATCACAGCCGATCAGCATATCGTATTTCCATTTCTCTATAGCTTTACTCAGAACTTCTGATGGCAGCTTATCCACGCTATCATATGGCATGTAAGATGAGACCAGGAGTAGGGGCTTATCCATCTTACTCCTGCCCATTCTACCGCTGTGTTATCTTCATCACTGAAATCATTTAAAAGAAACATTTTAAGCTTTTTATGCATGATCTTTGTCTACTTACTCCTCTTTTATAATACAGGTTAAAACCCTTACCTTTTAAACCTTGTATCCTTCCTCTACTATCGATCCACGTCTCCTGTATGAGCGCAACGTCGATGTTGTGTTGGCTCATATACCCGATCAGGTTGCCTGTGGCAGCCCTACTGTGGTGGGGGTTTACTTGGATCATCTCTATCATCAGGTCCACCACCACCTACCATCCTCACATACACATTAGCCAAGCTAAACCTGACCATGTACCTGATCTTCTCTAAAAATGGAAGGGAGTCCATGTTGATACTAACTAGGAAGTGCTGGCCACGTTCCGTTCGAGCATCAACCTTCAACACTTTCCAGTCTTCTGCCTTGAGTTCCTTGTTTTGTTTAACAAGGAGACTCAACAACCTTTCTGGCGTCTGGAACGGCTTGGGTACCCAGATCCACGCCTTCGGCCTCATGAACTTGACGGTATCGGGTCTAGGGATGGCACTCAGCCTTGATCCCTCCCATATACCATCTAGCTTGCACAGGGTAGTGGTTAGGAAGTCTTTCGACACCTTGTTTGCACAAGCCACTATCTTGTACCCCTTCTCCCAACCTGCACCATCGAACTGGATCTCATCCGCTGAGCCGGATGCGAAGTATTTAATTAGTGCGTCCTGGATCTTTTCTTCTGCCTTTAGCCATTGGTCGCTATCGAACTTCCCTTCTGGGGAGCCCTCGTCCACAATAGCTACCTGCAGCTCATCACTTATACCTTTTGCCTTTTTAGGGGCCTTCGGTAACAGATCATCATCGGATCTTCCTCTCTTCTTCACGTACTGTTTCTTGGCTATCGCGGCTTTTCCAGCGGTAGGCTTCGGTACAGTACGTGTTTTGTTATCGCGAACATCTCTTTCCCTAGTCTGTTTAGCAGACACATCGGATCGAGATGCCTTGACAACTCGTCTATCACCGCCCCCTAGTCTTATCAGACGCACCGGAGGTTGATGTGGACGATTTCGCCTTCTTAGTGTCAGCCTCCCTAGTCTGCTTATCAGACGCATTGGAAGCCGACAGTTTCACCAGTTCTCTCAGCTCAACTGACTCAACTATGTGCTTGGCTTTTGCTTGTCCCAGGCCCTTAGTTCCTTCGGATCTTTCAGCGACAATTTTTGCAATCGTCTTTTCGTGCTTCGGATCCTGTTGAGCGTATCTCTTCTCATATTCCTGGATTGAACCCCTGTGTGCGGGTTAATCTTACGGAATGCTGTCTCAGCTGGTATGGTGCTGGAGCCTGCCTTCTCTTTCAAGTCTTCCAGATTAATGATGGTCTTGTTACCATTACCTTCCATGTCGGAACTAGAATCCGTTAGACTTCCTAACTCTAGGTTGCTCAAACCGAGAGTGGTAGATGATGATTGTGACAATCTAATTCAAAATCAGTAGCATTGCTGCGTGCATCAAGGCCTGATTCCACCTTCATATACGTTCCTACTGGTGACTTAGATCCTTCCAGATCCAAGACCTCGCCGCCTGCCGTAGGTACAGACGACACTTGTGTTGATATCCCAACACGAGAATTGCCCTTTTTCTTTTCCATTTTTCCATATTGTTGTGGATTCTCTTGGTTTTCAGACCTCACTCGTGGCGTTATCGGCATGGTTGGACCTGCCAGATACTGTACAGAGCTACAGTATCCGCCGACATCGCCCACTTCGCTCATCGATCCTACTTCAGCCCCACCACCGCGTCAAGGTGGAATCCCCGGGGCGTTGATGGAGAATAAAATGGTTGTTAATTTAAAATTAAAAAAAAAATATTTTATTACGTAACTTTTTTCAAATATTTTGATTTTACTAAAAAATAAGTCCAATTTTGAGATACTAAATTTGCACCTTGGCAACACTTAATATCATCAAATGATATATCAAAATAAAGCCTGTCGAATAAAAAAAAAATTAAGCATCTTGATTAAATAGTTTGCGAAATTTTGCTATTTATGTAAATCTGTAAAAAAAAATTTAAAAAAAAATTAATCACCCTGTATCTGGGTAACGGTACATTTTAGAGCCCCCTGTAGAACGATTTTTTTCGTTTTTCGGCATGCCCAATTACCTTCCGAAAATAATGCACTCGTAGCGCGGGCACCCTTTATAAGAATTTGATTTAAAATTCAGAAGCAGTTTTTAAAAAGAAAAAACAGAGGCAGAAATTAAAGAGTAAAGCCTCAAATACATTCAGCAAAAAGTGAGAAAAAGTGAAAAAATTTAAAATGTTGTTTATATGACAACTCCCCCAGGAAGAATAATTATGAACTAAGCTATTAATATTTTATTGAAATTTGATTTTATACTTGACAGATTATTTTATAAAAAATAATTGTTTTCATTCGGTTTGGTTTTTAAATTTATGATTTATCATATTTGAAATTGATTTATCATATTAAATGTCAAATGTAATTCATTTATCATATATAGTAAAACCATTTGTTTATCATATACCCAAACCTTTATTGATATTTATCATAAATTTTTACCTTTTTCTGAAGCTTTTTCTGAAACCTACCGGGAAAACTATGCAAATGTTTATATGTGTTAGTGTTTCAAAGCTTCCAGTTTTTTCCAATTTTTTAAAGCTTGAATGTTTTGAGCTTTTTCCGTTTTCACTTTATGAAAAATGAAAGAGATTGATATAAATTTTAATGGAATGAAAAGCAACAAAACATAATTTTCAAAAAGTGGCACTTTTTGTTACTTTTTGCTGAATGTATTTGAGGCTTAACATAACTTCGTTTACGTTTACGTTTAGTGTCGCTGGAAGAAAATCTCTGACAAAAATATTCAAAATTAATAAATAGAACTACAAGCATATAAATGGAATAACAAGCATTTTAATAATTTAACTTTTTTTTTTTTAGAAAAAAATTAACTTATAATTATGTATGATTTTTTATTGTTTTAAAAAAAAAAAATAAACATTCTGTTATACGCATCTTTTTTTATAGTTGCTAATAAAGTATGATCCTAATCGGAAAAAGATTTTCATAGAAAATATTTTTTTTTGTGTTTTGTTAACATCTAAAGAAGTAAAAATTAATGTCATTAATTAAATTTTAATAACGGGATAGTAAAATAAAAAAATAAATAAATATAAATAATTGTTTTTTATAAAATTCTAAATTTTTAAAATTATTTTGATTCCAATTTCAATTTTATTTATTGCCTTTATTTGCTAGATTATAATTTTCATATAAATAAACTTTATAGTGTTTTAGGATATCCTTTGCAACTAAAACATTATTTCTTAAATTATACATATATTATAATAAAGTAATATTTAATTTCAAAGGAAAAATGGCAAAAAAACTTATAATTTTATTTTTAGTTTTGTTATTTTTGTAAATTTTATATATATTTTTTTGTATTTTTTATTTTACTTAATTTAAAGACTTATACTTAAAGACGAAAACAAACGAATATATGCCTTATATATATGCAAATCTCTAAAAAGTATATTTGTTGAATTAGAACATTTATAATTAATAGTAGTTAAATATTTTTGAATTAAATCATAGATAAATTTTGCATTTGAAATGTTATGTAACTTTCTAGTTGAATAATAAAAAGGTAAATTATTTAAAAGTTTCAAAATTTGATTCTGTTTGACTT
Source organism: Rhamphomyia laevipes (assembly GCA_963920725.1). Classification (NCBI taxonomy): domain Eukaryota; kingdom Metazoa; phylum Arthropoda; class Insecta; order Diptera; family Empididae; genus Rhamphomyia; species Rhamphomyia laevipes. The sequence goes on from OY987255.1 coordinate 102,937,650, forward strand.
GCATACGTTTTATATGAGTTATTGCACACTTTCCCCATACTACGCAACCAAATAGCATTACACTTTGAAAAATTTGTTTGAATATAATTATTTTATTTTCAATATTAAGTTTTGATTTTCGGTGTATTAAGGGGTAAAGTAATCTGACTAAATTGTTGCATTTTTCTATAGTTTTGTCAATATGTGTTCTGTATATAAGTTTTTTGTCAACGTGTATACCTAAATATTTTATAGTAGTTTCCCACGGTATGTCTATCCCGTTAAAATTGATATTTTGATTCGATTTAAATAATGTTTTCTGTTTCTTGATTGCTTGAGTTTTTTCCGTATTTATTTTAATTTTCCTTTTATAATAATAATTTTTACTTTCTCAAGATCTTCTTCTAAGTTTAATATAATTTTATTTGGATTAGATATTATATAAAATCGGTGATATAGCATATCCTTGTGGGTTAACAGCACTGATATTAAACTCGCTACTCTTTGTATCATTCAATATAACAACAAAATTCCTTGATTTTAAAAAATCTTGAATTGTTTTAATTAACTACACAGGGAAATTAAATATTTTTAACTTATAAACTAGTCCATCATGCCAGACGGAGTCGAAAGTTTTTTCAACATCTAAAGTTACCATCCCTGTCGATTTTTTACATGTGAAGTTTTTTCTAACTATTTTATTTATTCTCATAACTTGGTGGATAACCGAATGAGAGGGACGAAAACTAAATAGTTCCGCAGGATAAATATTATTTTCATATACAAAGCTTAATATTCTATCTTTCAGACACTTTTCAAATATTTTAATTAACGAACTAAGTAAACTGATTGGCATATAACTGGATGGATCAGTTTTGTTTTTATTATGCTTGGCTATAAGAGTAATTGATGAAATTTTCCAAACTTGTGGAAAATAACCAATTTGTAAGCAAGCGTTAAGAATCTTACAGAAATATATGAGCTTTTTTTCAAAATTATTTAATAAAATATTTTTAATTTGGTCTGATCCAGGAGATTTTCTATTTTTACTTAGACGGATATGTCTTTTAATTTCTTTACTTTTGTACTTTTGTTACATTTCAAAATGCTTTACTATTTTTTGAAAGGTTACCGATATCATTTGAAAACTTTTTATTAAAAATATTTACTAATCTTTCTCTTATTGTACTATTTAAATTTGTTACACGTACTTTCTCAATGTAATGTCTTGTTCGTTGCCAGATACGTCTGTGATAATTACGCTGGCTTATATTTTTTTTAATTTCTATTGGAATGTGAGTTATAGCTTGTTTTGAAGATTGTATAACTTTTTTCTTTATAGATTCATTTGCTGAGTTTACCACAATATCTGTAAAATTTATGTCACCAACTATTATATAATTTCCTGAAATATTGTTAAAAATTTGTAGGTCATGTTTGAAATGTGCGGTATCAATTTTAGTAAGATTACCACCCTTAAAATATACCGCGAGGATTTTTAAATTACCATAATTGGTATTTATAGATATACCAACCGTTTCAATTTTTTTTGTATTTAGCGAAGGGAGGTTAGTATGCAATATTGATTTATCTACTAAAAGAGCTACACCACCACCTTTCTTTAAATTATCCCTATCATTTCTATAAATATTAAAAATATTGCTATGGAAAGAAATATTACATTTAGCCATGTTTCTGATAAAGCTGCTATTTGGATGTTTTCGTCTTTTAATACATTTAAAAATTCTATTTGCTTATATTTACTAGCAGTGCTCTGAGCATTCCAAAAGAAAAATTTTAACTTATTATTTACAAGAGTCATTATTATAAAGATATTTAAGTGTTAAATGAGCAATTACATTAATTTGTTCGATTTTACTCTTACGGTCTTTTAAACTATTTAATAATTCGTTAAAAATATTAGAAATCTCTTCATAAGAGCATAAATTGTCATATGTAGTATAATTTACATTTTTATTTATATTTTTATAATTATTATTTGCCAGAACTCCCGCATATGAGGGACGAACGTTTTCCGTTCTCATTTGTACTGGTATTGGTATCTATATTGTGATGTAATTCTTGTCTCTCGTGTTGTGTTTGATAATTTTTATGTAATCTGTAACGAGGGCGGTGTTGGTTAAAGAGATTTTACATGTCACAATTGAACTGGTTGCATTAACCTCATGAAAGCGCTGCACGCCTAGCGATGCACTAGCTTAGCTCCGGGACGGGGAGGGGGGGGGCCATAGCCAAAGTTTATTACAAAAAAAATTATATTTTATTATCAATTATATTTAAATGATAATCATTTAAATAATAAAAATTAATTAATTGATTTAATTGATATACATAGATTACATTTAATGATTACTTGTTCAAATTGAAAAAATATACAAATTTATGAAATGATTTTATAACCTAAATCAACATCTGAAATATTAATTTATCATAATAATAATAAATTAAATAATGAATTTATTAAATTTTTCCATTTTCATATTAAATTCAAAAATATATATTAATTGATATTTATTACTTAAATTTTCATAAATTTTTGTTAAAATCAAAAATATTCTATTATATGGATAAAATTTAAATAAATTTTTATAATTAGATGATAATATATCATTTTTTTTGTTGCCAATCATAAATATTTTGTACAAGATTTAATTGATTTTTAATTAAATCAATTTTAATTAAAATCGATGAAAATTTAATAATATTTTATCATAGTTTATAAATTCTATAATTATATATTTAATTGACAATAATTTAGTATTATTCAATATAAAAATTTCTTCAATTAATTCATTAAATGTTATACTTCTAATATAATATAAATTATTTATATTTGATTTCCAAGATATCCTTAAAGCAGAAAGAAGATTTATTATTTTTACAATCATAATTATTTGCCAATATATACAAATTATTAATTTTTTTATAAATCTGATTTGTTATAATTTTATTAATTATTTAACGATTTAAAAGTATTGATTTTGTATTAACTTGTAATAATTCGCGATTACATAAATCATTATTATTATTTAATTTAATTTCATATCCTTCATTATTATTATATTCATTATTATTTGTTATATTATTTTTTTTTTTCATTCCATTCAATCAATTTATTTGTATTATACCATTTAAAAAAATATACAAAAAAAAAAAAATCTAAAAGGAAACTAATAATTATACTTTACAAAGTGATCAAAACAAATGTTATGGATTTGTAAAAAAAATGCATATTTTTAGGCAAAAATAATTATAATTTTTTTGTTGCGTTTTTATATATTTTTTTTTGTTATAAGCACCATAAAATTTATTATGAAAAAAAATTTAATCAAAAGAATAAAAAAAAATTAATTAGACTCTATATCTACTATGTATACACATTAATATTTTTTTATTATTTATAAATATAATTATATTAAATTGAAATATCCATTTAAGATATACTATTTTTTTTTTTTTTTAAAGAAAAAAAATCAGAATCCCGCGCTGAAAGCTTGGCTCTCGGCAATCAAAATTTTCACTCAGCAACAAGAAAAATTTATTTGTTTGTTGCATAAAATTTTTATGAAAAATATTATAAATCCTGTTTTTTTTGTTACTTTTTTTTATATACAAGTTTTTTTTATTTAATTGTTTAGCGTTTTCAATTTATTTATTTTTTTATAAGAATATAATTTCGATTTTTTTTTATTTTGTTTTGCATAAAGAAACTATAATATAATAATAATGTCACCAAATTAACTTAATTCCACAAAATTTTAATGATTTTTTTTATGTTTTTTTATTTATATTTTAAAATCATATATTTCAAAATTTGGTTCAATATATTTAGGAAAATTTAGGTAATATTTTATAAAAGATTGTAAGTTTATATATTTTTTTTGAAAACATTTCTTTTGGTTTAATGTATTTTTTCCAATATATGATTTTGAATTTTTTTTTTATTAATTTAACTATAGTTACAAGCTTTACACAATATAAACATTTTTACTATATATTTCCTTTTAAATTATATTTATTTTATATAATTATATTGTATTTTCACGTTTTTATTTCTAATAAAATTCACATTCAATTGTTAATGTTAAAAAAAAAATTTAGATTTAGCGTAATGAATTTATAATTATTTTAAAATAATTAATAAAATGGAAATCATTGTCACAATTTTTTTATATTCATACTCAACTAAATTTTTAACCTTGGTTATTAAAACTTTTACCAACTTATCATTTTAAAAGTATTTTCTTTTTATCTAATTTTGTATTTTCTTTTTATCTTTTTTTTTTATAGAGTAATACAGCACTCAAGCCTGAGCCAAACTAGACTGAATCTTCTATTTTTCTCTCATGATATTTATATCTTTCTTTAAAGAATTTCAATTATTTAATTATATGGTCTGATATTTTATTTAACCAATTGCAATGACCCTTTTTATTAAAATTTGAGAGATAAACTATAGACAATATTGTAATATCGTAATTAGAGATTTTGTAATTCATTTATTATTTTATAAATATTCAAATATTTTATAAATTCTCAGAGGAAAATGTATACTGCATTATCGACCATTACAAATTTAGTTCTATTATTTCTTTGTTTATCTCTTAAACTATTTTGGAGATCAATATAATTTTTCCTAGCTGGACATTCTTCGGAGCTAGCTTTATGTGGTTTACCACAATTTGCACATTTTAATATTTGGTTCTAAAACGCCAACATTTATTTGACTGCATTTTGTGGTTTCATGATATGCAGCACATAAGCCACACTTAGTTTGCAGGTGACATTTGTTAGCACTGACCGTAGGTTTGACATTTAAAACATCTGATTTTGCCGTGATTTATTTTTTTGTAGAAATTCCAGTGCACTATTGTATAATTAATGGATTTTGCTTTTGTTTTTAATTCGTTTAATTTAATTGTGTTTTTTTTTTATATAAACTATGAAAGTTTTTTGATTGTGGTATCTTGCTGTTTTAATGGACATTTCTTTAACATCCAAACAGTTTATATCTTTACCAATTAATTCATTTTTAATTGATTCACAATCAACGCTAGTATCTAGTCCCTGCAAAACAAATTTATATGGAATTTCTGTTGGAATCTCATGACTAAAGAATTTCCATTTTTCATTGTCATTAATTAATTTTGTTATTTTGTTCAACAAGTGCTGTAAATATTTTATTGTACGACTCTAGATTTGTACATTGTAATGGTTAATTTTTTTGTATATGAATAGATGCAATTAAAGATTTAATATCAGGATTTTTGGATTGCATAATTTTAGGTGTATCGATTATTCAGTCAAGACACAACCCCGCGTAGAACTTATCAATTGTAGAACTTATCAATCTGAACAAGTTCCATGTTCCAACATCAAAAAAAAAATAAGCAAAAAGAAAACTTGTAATTTAAAATTATTATGGAGTTATTATGTAAATAGGGAATCCTATTTATGTTTTACCTGATTTTAGGGAATTTACCTAAAGTATCATTTTGATAATTTTTTTTTGAATTCTAATAGAATTCATAAAGTTCAATAATCTTTAAAATCAATTATTACCTACATTTTGTATGTGTTAGTAATGATTTTTATTGAATTTCCGTAATTTATTATGAATTAAACGTTATTTTTTAAAATACAACTATCAAATTCATAGTTTTTAATTAGAACCATCGTTCAAAATGATATAAATGTCCTTAAAATCGGTGGTACAACAAAAAAAAAGTGGACAGTCCAAATTTTGACTTCAAATGGAAGACAGGTATTCCCTGGGATTTATTTTCTAATTTTATTAATAGTCTGGTATTACCTGGCTATTTACGAAATTAGAAATTTGAATTCATTCCTTTTTTTTTTTTTTATTTTCGCGATTATTATTTAAAAAAATTTCTTTGAATATTATTTTATTTACTTGGGATTTCCTTGTAAATCACCTAAAATTATGGATTAGGAAATCTTGGATTTTTTTTTTATTTTTTTTTGGTTGAATTCATATATATATTTAATATTTGGTTATTGCGTGGTTTATTTATTCAGACATTTTAGTTTCAATAAGTTCAAGCAATTTCAGTATTAGGTTTTATTTTATTTTATTAAAAATATGGAATATTGCTACCAAATTTTAATTTAAAATTTCTTTTTAATTAATATAAAAATTTAGATTTTTTTAATATATTATTGCATTCGATTTTTGTTTTTTTTTGTTGATATTTTGTAGATTTATTTGATATTATTTATTATAAACTCAAATAAAGAAGAATCTCATATTCGTATAGGAATATGAATAATTTGTACTAGGCGATCAGAATCGTTAAAGTAGTACAAATTGCATGTGCAAATTATTTGAATTTATAATATTAATGGCTTCCCCATATATATTAATTACAACAACAAAATTGTAACAATTAGTTGTTATTGTAATATGTATTAAGTTTTTTTTTTGTTTTTTGATAGATATATAATTTTGAGTTATTTCATAGTTTATTTGGTCATTTTAGTTTATTTTTATTAGAATTTTATTAATTGCAATTTTTTTTATCTATATTTTGAAGATTTTGTATTTAATTTAATATCAGTATAAATTCAAATAAAGTAGAATCTCATATTCGTATAGGCATATGAATAATTTGTACTAGGCGATCAGAATCGTTAAAGTAGTATGAAGGGTGTGTACAATTATTTGAATTTATAATAATAATTAATGGCTTCCCTATATAATATATAGTAATTACACCAACAAAATTTTAAATATTAGTTGTTGTTGTAATATGTATTAATTTTTTTTTGAGTTATTATTGTAGTACTAGAGTTATTTTTTTTTATCAGAATAATTTTATATATGTGTATACAATTTTTTTTTGGATTTTTAATAAAAATTACTTTAAAATGGACGAAATAATGTTTCTTTTTAAATAAGGTTTTTCTGTTTTTCCTTCGCAGGATTTAAGATTTTTATGAGATTATGCAGTGAGTGCAATACCCTGTATTTAATATTTTTTTATTTAAATACCCTGTATTTAAAATTTTTAAATAAAATCAATTTTGTCAAATTGACAAAATTAATCAATTAAATATTATTTATTAATTAATTATTAATTTAATTATAAAATGCTTAATTAGCAATTTTGCTAATTAAGCATATTGATTAATAAATTATTAAAGGTGAATTACCTAAAGGCATTTCAAAATTAAAGTAATTCGAGATATGCGTCCGGTCAATTAATTAAATCAAATCATATAAATAGAGTGAAAATCGATTGTAATTTATCAGAACAATTTTGATCACCAGCATACTAAGTTGAGTTAATTGATCATTAATTAAATTAAAGTTGTATTTCCAACTCAAAGTAATAAATCATTTAACAACATTTATACTGGTTTTTCCTTCACTAAATATAGGTACTCCTGATCAAAACCCCCCACCAGTGGTAAGGTTTTGGTCACCATAAGCAGCAAAACATATAGCAGATCATCGGTATATTTGGATATACCAAAAGGTAAAAAGCAGAACCACGACATATGGCGCAGCCGGTGAAGCAGAAAGTACGTTTTAATTGAACCATATACGTTCAAAAAAAATCTCTATCAAAGTGGCTTAAATGCTGCGTTTACAAGGCATACTATTGCTTTATTAATGAGATTTTTTTTTTCTTCTCCTAACAAGGTGCATGTAGAACCTTTAGACGTAGTGTTAGAAAAAGAGCCATCAGCCGGTCCAAGGCCAATCAGCATAGAAGAATATAGGAAGAGAATTGAAGCAAAAAAATTGTCAACTACACCAGCACCAGTTAGCGGTATTAAAACAAAGGGAGGAATTATAAAGAAGACGAAAAGACAGATAGCACAGGAATACAGGTTGCTACGTCTTCCAACCTGCAGCAAAGAAGAAGTAGTACAACATAGAAAGATAATAAAGAGCTTAAGGAATATTCTGGAAGAGCGAAAGAGAAAGAAGATTTTAAAGTAATTGTCAATTAGAATGGAGAATTTAGTTAGGTACGACGAGCTAAATTATTTTAGCATGTTTTTTATAGAAGAAAATATAATTATTATAATTGAAAGGAATATGGTTGTAGTATTAAACAGCCATAATTAGAATTTTAATAAAAAAAAATATAATGATTGTTATAAAGAAATAAACATTTTGGTTTTTTAAAAAATTAGTAAATAAATAAAAAAAATTATTTTTATGAAAAAGATTTAAGTACTTAATAAAATTTTTTTTTTTTTGAATAAATGCTTAATAAAAAGTTATTGAATTGAATATTATTATAGAACATTTTTATTTGTTTTGGAAGTCAGTTTTTTTTATTGAATGCAAATTAGCATAATAAATAAAGTTTTTTTTAGAACCTTATATATGGACCAATTTTATACATATATAAAATAAAGTACAATTGAAAAAAATTATATTTGAAAACGTTGTTGAAATTTTTTTTTGTCAAAGTTAAATGAATGAGGATAAATTTAATAGAGTAATTGACTTCTTCACTTTCGATCGTTCAAATCCAGATATATCTACAAGCTCCAACGAGGGAAGCAAAATAATAGAGATAACTGAACCAATTTCGTCAACACCACACACAGCAGGTAATAGGAAATCGGTTACTTTTAAGGGTTTAGTAAATAAGAATTTAATGCATAATTATAATACTAGAAATAAAAAACAAAAACAAACCACAATGCCTGCAACAGATATAGAACAAAATTTAGAAGATCAAAATACACCAAGTACACAAAACATACCCACACAACACACTACACAACAAATAAATAATACCATAAATAATAGGTTCATAAATCAGGACAACACGTATAATTTAAGAAATAACATGACGTTACCACTAACGACAACATACACTTTGTATTTAGCTGCTATTCCAACTTTTACAGGAGAAGGTGATAGGGTAGTGTTAGATTTACAAAGATTTATAGAACTAGCTCACGAAGCATATTTTAAAACAGATGAAGTGGACAGACCATCAGTATTGCGACAATTAATCTGGGGTAAATTGAGAAACGGTGCCGCGGATTTATTTCAAGACAGGACAGTTAGTACCTTCAGTGAGTTTAGGGAAATTTGGGAAATAAATTTCGTGCCTAGAAGATCGGTCGCACAACTGAAAACAGAACTAGAAGACTGTTTTCAGACAATAGATGAGTCGGTAAACTCATTTGGAGATAGGATAAGTAGAAAATATGATTGTCTTAAATTAGGTATTATGAAACGTTATAGCGTTGAACCAGGTTCTATGTTACAGGAAGCTGAGGAAACAGCTCAACGTGTATTTATCAGAGGATTAAGGTCAGAGACCATTAAGCAACACATTTTAGGACAAGATTATAAAAGTTTTGTAGAAATATTAAAAGAAACGAAACGTTTTTCAGAACAATTGGATTTAGTAACAACAACACGAAGAATTAATCACGCATATGAACATAGTGATAACAAAATAGAGAAAATGTTTGGGGAACTAGTTACTTTATTAAAAAATAACCAAATTGCCCAAGTACCACATAAAACAACAGTGAACAACACTGGTCCACCAACATTTAGGAATAATTCCTATAATAATAGATTTCCTAATAGGACTCATTACCCCAATAACAATATTAACCAATTCAGTAGGAATCCTACTAACCATAACAATCCATTTAGACAAAATCACGTAACAAATAACAATCCTAGGCCCTTCCAAAAGAATATAGAAAGAAACGGTGGACCAATTAATTGTTTCAAATGTGGGCAACCGGGGCCTATTAGTAGAGACTGTAAGAATAATATGCGCTCAAATCAGATAATTAAATGTAACCTTTGTGGAATAGAGGGACATTATGCAGCTACATGCAATGTAAGGAGAAATGCCGCTGCAAAGGTAAACACTTTAGCTAACGATTTGTGGTGTGATTGGTGTGATCGTCGAGGTCATTTGGGACTAAATTGTTCTACAAGACAAACGTTACCAATCAAGGTGCAAAATACCCGTGCTCACTCCTAAAGCAGAATATAGGGGCAGGTCCAAAATTATCAAAATTACCAAACATTGGACCTGAAACTTTAGTCACATTACCGTTAGACATAAGTAAAAGAAAAGAAGTAACATTATTAGTAGATACAGGCGCCCAAAGCAGCTTGTTAAATAAAAATAGTTTAGCTAAAGTAAATACAATAGATAAGAACAGAAAAATGAAAGTAAGATCAATTCACCATGGGTACTTGTACAGGAACTTTTTTGACTCCTAGTAAATTAAGTTGTGAGTTCCAGGTAATAGACGATAATTTATTACCAGTGGATGGAATGTTAGGAAATGAATTCCCTATCACAGAGATAAATAAAAAAGAATTTACCGTGCCATTAAGGTTGAGACCAACAACAACAAAAGAGCCAGTTAACAATGAAATAAAACAAAATGCGATATCGTCAGAAGCGAGCATTTTTAGTTTTTATGCTGGAAACAAATTGTAGTACCAAGGCTGATAACAAGGTGATAACCAGGAATAGCGAAAACTTGATTGAAACAGTCTGTAAAGTTGAGAACAGTTTCGAAGGATCATTTGATTTGTATCACTGAGGCTGATAACAAGTTCAATAACAGAAACAGCGATAACTTAGAAAATACGATAATTTATTACCAGTGGATGGAATGTTAGGAAATGAATTCCCTATCACAGAGATAAATAAAAAAGAATTTACCGTGCCATTAAGGTTGAGACCAACAACAACAAAAGAGCCAGTTAACAATGAAATAAAACAAAATGCGATATCGTCAGAAGCGAGCATTTTTAGTTTTTATGCTGGAAACAAATTGTAGTACCAAGGCTGATAACAAGGTGATAACCAGGAATAGCGAAAACTTGATTGAAACAGTCTGTAAAGTTGAGAACAGTTTCGAAGGATCATTTGATTTGTATCACTGAGGCTGATAACAAGTTCAATAACAGAAACAGCGATAACTTAGAAAATACAAAATTAACAAATGAGAACAGTGCCAAAGGAATTGATCAAATGGGAACACATAAAAAAGAACAAAGTAATGGTAAATTCAATGAGATAATTTTTACTAAGAATGAACCAATATTTAACACTTCAAATAATGCAATTTTAGAAACAAAATTTTTGGGAATTGTGAATAATAGCAAGGAAACTAATCATGTGAATTATTACACTAATGCTGATAACAAGGTTCCAAATTATTGGACCAGCAACAGCGAATACTTAGGAAAAATAATTCCAGTACATGAAAACAGTTTCAATGATATTGTACAATTCAATGTTTCTAAACCATTTCAAAATATCAAAAATAAAACAATCTGTAGAAATGAAGAAGAAAATGATATAGTTAAGGAAAAGTTAATAATTGTTAATGCATTTAAAATAGAGGAGAATGAAATAGAGGCATAAAAAAATTGATGAGGAATATTTAGAAGAAATTAAAGTAATAGGTAGAGTAGAACAAATAATTACAGTAGCTTGTGATAAGGTAGGGGAATTTTTATGTGAAAGTGAAGAAATTCATCCAGGGGTATTTGTAGGAAATAGTTTAGTTAAGGCTAGTAATGGAGAGGTACAGATTAGTGTAATAAATATTAATGAAAATGAGGTTATAATAAAAGATCCAAAAATTAATTTGAAGCATATAGAAGATTTTGAAATTTTTGATATTAATGAAAATAAGGAAATTAAGAATTCAGAAAACTCATAGGTGTATGGAGAATTAAAAACATTTTTTGCGGAAGAGTACGCAACATCTGAGAATTGTCCTAGAATGGAATTACTTAAGGAAAAATTGGAATGGGATAAAAATTGGAATGATGAAGATCAATCAGCAGTTGAAGACATTTGTAATGAATTTAAGGATATTTTTCATCTGCCAGGTGACCATCTAGGTTACACAACGTCCATAGCACATAAAATACAAATAAAAGAAGATAGTTCACCAATAGCGCAAGCTAATTATAGGTTATCAGAAGCACATAGGAAAGAAATTCAAGAGCAAGTAGAACAAATGTTGGAAAATGATATAATTCAACCCAGTCGAAGTGCTTGGAATTCGCTACTTTTGGTAGTACTAAAAAAACCAGGACCTGATGGTAAAAAGCGTTTTTGGGTAGTAATAGATTATAGAAAATTAAATGCAGTAACAGTAAAGGATGCATTTCCTTTACCTAGAATCGAGGATATATTGCAACAGTTGGGAAATTCACGTTATTTTACCACTTTGGATTTAGCCAGTGACTATCATCAAGTACTAGTTGATGAAACATATCAAGAAAAAACTGCTTTTAGCACAACTCATGGTCATTATAATGGTCATTATGAATGCCATTCGGTTTGACCGGAGCACCGGCCTTATTTTTTAAAAGTTAATTAATTATGTATTGTCAGGTTTACAAGGACTAAAATGCTTTGTTTATTTGGATGATATAGTAATTTATGGTCGAAATCTTGATGATCATCTGCAAAAACTAAAAACGGTGTTAGAAAGACTGAGAGAAAATAACTTGAAACTTCAACCAGAGAAATGCAAGTTTTTAAGGAGAGAAGTAGTTTATTTGGGTCATAAATGTACTGAAAATGGTGTATTACCGGACCCTGAAAAAATTAAATGTGTAGAAGATTTTCCCACACCAAAAACTACGACTCAGTTGCAATCTTTTTTGGGACTAGTAAATTATTATCGGACTATCAGGCCTAATCTAGCACAAATAGGTGAGCCATTGTATAAATTGGCTACTAAAAGTAAAATATTTGTATGGACACCGGAATGTCAAATAGCATTTAAAGGAGTGAAGAAATTGTTGTTGGAACCACCATTATTGAAATATCCAGATTTTGACAAACCGTTTTTATTGACCACAGATGCATGTAACACTGCATTAGGTGCGGTATTATCGAAGGAGAAGTATAAGTGATTCACCAATAGCCTATGCTAGTCGCGTATTGAACAGTGCCGAACGTAACTATAGCACAATTGAAAAAGAAATGTTGGCTATATACTGGGCAATAAAAAATTACAGGTGTTATCTGTTCGGTAGGGATTTTATTGTTTATACTAATCATAAACCCCTGATCAGCGAATTCAATAAACGAAACCCTGAGGGTCGACTAAACAGATGGAAAATGCGTCTATCTGAATATTCATACAAAATTCAGTATAAACCAGGGTGCTGATTTTAATCTATTTTATCACAATTTTATTGTAAATTTTTATCGTTGTACTCAAAAATTTTATCGTAGCACTGAAATTTTTCAAAATGTCACTCATTTATTTATTATTATAAAATTTTTCACTCATTCCGTTTTGTTACAATGAGTTGGAATGAAAAAAAGAGTGAAAAGCAAATTTTATCGCACATTTTTATCAACTGCTTTACGGTCTACCGATAAAAATTATTTGATTTTAAAAATTGTGTTATTTGTTTATTTTGAAATTGATTTGTTGAATAAAGTGATTAAAAGTAAATATTTATTAACAACTAAACAATTTTGTGGCGTAAATTTATGAGAAATTTTTATACAAAAAATATATAATGGTAAGTTATCAAAATTAATTATTCTATGTGTTATAATTAATTTGTGAATGTCAAATTTTAATTTTAAATAATATTTTAAGCCAAGACATCGAGTAACTACCATACAATTGGATGCATTAATCGAAAGGATGCGGGAGTACCATCTAACCCTATTTGGAAGGCATTCGAGTGTTGAAGGACGAGTGTCTAAGACTAATTTTTGGGAAAGGCTTAAGGATGAATTAAATAGTTTAGGAAATACTCAGCAACAAAAAACTGTTGAAGGATGGAAACGTGTAAGTGTACTGTTTGCAATTGTTTCTATAACTTTCTTAATTTTGTTTTGTATAAATAATTTTCAGACTTGGAGTGATTTAAAAGCAAAACAAAAGATAAATTAAAAAAAAGACGAAATTACGCAAATCGTACTGGTGGTGGCCCAGCACCACAAATTGTTTTTACTGAAAAAGACGATGCAATAATTGAAATATGTCAACTAAGAAATTTGGACGGTTTGCCAGATGTTGTAGAAGCATTCAATAATGAAGATATTGTGAGTGAAGCACTACAAGTATTAATACAGAAACTTCCATCAACCTCAGAAAATGTAGACAGACCAACAGAATCTACAACACCAACAAGGTCAGTAGAAAATAATATTGAATTTGGTATTCTATCGCCGGTTCCATCGCCATACTCCCCATTAACACCAAGGGGTAATGAGCAATCACATGAACAATTTCGAAGAATGTCCATTTCTACGGCTGGTACAATTCTACGTGGACGACGCAGAATAATTACGAACAGGTCAAGAAACTCTGCCAGACAAATGGTAAATAAAATAAATTACAATTTAAGTAAATCCTAGTAATGTCCAACATTTGTTTTTAGTATGCAACTTCGTTGTCGCAAAACTCAATCAATTCGTTGCGTATCCAGCGAAAAACTGCTGCATCAATTGCAAACATTGAAAAATTAATGGAGATCCAAACGGCTGCTTTGCAAAAGCAAAATATACTAACTGAAAAACAAAATCTGCTTGCAGAAAAACAAATTGAATTACTCGAAAAAATAATTAATGAACGTGAATAGAAATAATTAAAATGCAATTTTATTCTTATTGTTACTTTTAATTAATATCTAAATAAAAATATTATTTCATGTTTTAAAACTTATACCTTATACGTTTTATTAATTTACAAAAAAAATTCCAAGTTAATGAAAGAGTATTATTGGCCATTTAAATTTTGAATAATTTCTCTTTGAACTATTCTACCAGCATCTAAATACGAAATACGTCCAGAAAAATTACCATCTGTAGACGCACCTACAACTGGCGGTACTACTGGAATAATTGATGAGGTTGAATATTCATCAGAATATTTATTATAAATTAAAAAATTATGAAGAACTGCAGTCGCATTTATTATTATCCCTACAGTTGATGGGTTATAATGTAACTTTCTTTCTCCCAAAATGCACCTACAAATTAAAAATGTAATATTGTAAAAAAATATTTGTTGAATTTACCATAACTAAATCTATTTTTCCATACGCCAATCGTCCTTTCAATTAAACATCGAATTTTTTTATGCCTTTTGTTCTATTCCTCTTCGGCGTGACTTCTAGGCGTTCCTATTGGTGTTAGCAACCACGGTTGCAGTGGATAACCGGAATCACCTTAAATGAATACAAGTTTATTACAAAAAATAAACAAAAATATCGTTTAACTTTTACCTAAACGCCAGCAATTTTGTAATTGTGCTGATTGAAATTCATTTTCAAAATTGGCAAGAACTTTACTATTTCCCCAAATGAAACTGTCATGCGTTGAGCCACAATATCTAGCATTTACATTCCGTAATAACATCTCGTGATCACAAACCTATGATTTTGCACATTTTAATGGTATGTAATTCTACAAATATATTATTCTTACAATTTGCGTATTAATAGTATGATATCCTTTCCGACATATATAAGCGTTTTCTTCTTCCTTTTTTATTGCTGTAACAGCTACTTGGGTGCAATCAATTAGTCCAATAATTCCAGGAATACCTTGCGCTTCGAAACTTTTATAAAAAAAATAATTATATACTTTAATTAATAAATATAAATTCAAATTACGCTGTTTTTATTGGTATTCTTGTTGCATCTGTAATCGGAAATAAAATGTATTATGACATTTTTTGGTTTAAAATTTTAGAAATCTCATAAATATGTACTGTGTACTGTCCTCTTGTTTTAAATTATAATAAATAGATACTCTAACTCACTTATGTGAAAGATATTATCACGTTCTCTTAATTGTTTATATAACACTGCTTGTCCATGTCTTCTTTCAAAAGCTGCGTGTGTATTCATTGAATCCATTATAATTCCGAAATAATATTAATAAATTTTTTAACAATTTAATTATTTAAAATAAAAATGTAAAATTCAAACGCATCAACAAAACTATGAAACATCATTATGACATATTCCTCTACGCCTCTAGGCATAAAATGTATTTCCCTGTAGATTAAAATGAGTTATAACTTGTCATACATGACCTAAGATGACCGTTTAGGAAAAAATAATATTTTTTTGAGTTGTTCCTTTTTTATCGTACACTCATTTTTTATCAACTTTTTATCACAAATTTAGATCAAAATCAGCACCCTGGAAAGCTAAATTCAAATGCTGATGCACTTAGCCGTATTCCATATGATGAATTAGAAGAGAAAAGTAAGGAAGTTACATCAGGATAGGTTAATATTATAACTAGAGCGCTGGCTAAAGCTAATCAAGAGGAAAAGGTTGAGGTAGAAACACATGAATCCGATACAGAATCAGAAATAGACGAAGAGGGGTCGGAGATTAAGGAAAGCTCTGCACAACGAATAGAATTAACTGATCCAGAGGAAATTAAAATCATATTAAAGGAATACCATGACACCCCACTAGGAGGACATTTTGGAGTCGTAAAAACCTATAAAAGGGTAAACAGATTTTATTTTTGGAAAAATATGCTTAGGATTATAAGGAAGTATATAAAAGCATGCCCTAAATGTCAAAAAGGAAAACGAGGTAAAGTTACAAAAATGGGAATGGCCATAACAGATACGGCAAAGAGACCGTTTGACAAAGTGTATTTGGATTTAGTAGGTCCTTTTTCTATTACCAACAATGGTAACAAGTATATTTTAACATTTCAAGATGACCTAACCAAATTATTGGATTGTGTAGCCATACCCAACATGGAGGCAGTAACAGTAGCAGAAGCTTTTTATCAACGAATAATTCTGAAATATTCAGTAATTCCAAAAAAGCTAATAACTGACCAAGGAACTAACTTTACGGAGAGGTATTTCGAAAATTGTGTAAATTATTTAAAATTAAAAAGGTTCAAACTACTGCTTATCACCCCCAGTCCAATGGTTCGTTAAAGAGGCGACATGGTCCATTGGTAGAATACCTACGTATTATGGTAAATCAAAATACACAGAGCTGGGATGGATGGTTAGCAGAAGCAGTTTTTTCACATAACCATACGCCACATGAAGGAACGAAATTTTCACCACTTTATGCTTTGTACGGATTTTGTGATCCCCTGCCTACAATAATAAAACAAAAACCTGAACCAATTTATAACTATGAGGATTTATGTTCCACAATACGTTACAAATTACAAACTATTCATAAAGCTGCGAAGGAAAATTTAATAGCCAGTAAACTGAAAACGAAAAAATATTATGATAAAAAGGTAGTTGAAGAAAAATACTCTTTAAATACTATTATTAAAGTAGGTAAAAAGCTCAGAAGAATACACAACAACAGAATTAAAAGATGGACCGACAATTAGACAAACAGTTCGAAAAATTTTATACTTATATTTTATTGAAATTTTTAGATTTATATAACATACTTTTGTAGTAATATTTTAGTAGTATTTTTTTTGGGAATAGATTAGTTAATTTCTTTAGTGAATAAGGTTTGTTTTTTTTTTAAAAAATTCTAAAAATAATTATGGGTAAATATTTAAAAAAAAATTAAACGAAGTAAAAATTGAGGCACCACCGGTAACCTCACCACCAAATAATAATTAATAAGTTAAAATACCATTATTAAATTTATTTTTAATTTGGTTTATTAATTTAAGTGTGTGGTATACAACAAATTATAGTTAGAATTACAGTCTACCACAAACTGTAAAACCTTAGATAGTATATTATTATGGATATTTAGTAAAAATATAACAATCTAACATGTTATGAATTATCAATATGTACATTTTATGTTGATAATTCGGTTTGGTTTATACCGAGTATTTTTTTTAAATTTAAAAAGCAAACAAGTTACATAATAAACTACTTTACAAAAATTTACGTTTAAACATAATAAAATGAAAGAAAAACAACAAAACAAACTTATTTTTTATGTGATTATTTAAATTGTTGGTTATTAGGAAAAAAGAGGGGAAGAAGAAAAAGAAATAATAAAACTACTCACGTTTTTTCCGGTATCTCCAGTTTAATTTAATATTGAGTTTTTTTTCGTGATTACTACCATTTCATCAAAGTTCCGTTGAATTGACTAAAATAAACAAAAATGTTTTTAAAAATTTTTTTTGGGGAAAGTATAGTAAAATGAAATAAATATAAAAAAAATACTAAGTATAGTCGAACAATCTATAGAATGGCGTACACCTCTATACCTACTGTTCATCGATTTCCAGAAGGCCTTTGACACCATCAAGAGAGTTGCAATATGGAGAGCATTAAGTAAGAAAGGAGTACCCCAGAAAATAATTAACATTATTAGAGCAATGTACGAAGATGAGGATCTCGCGGTACTGCATAATGGAAACATCAGTGCCTCTTTCACTACAAACACAGAAGTAAAGCAAGGATGCCCACTCTCACCTCAACTGTTCACAATTGTCCTGGATGAAATTATGAGAGTAGTCTGCATGCAGAGACGTGGAATAACTTGGAGTCTCACACGACAACTCGAGGACTTAGACTATGCGGACGATATTTGTCTACTCTCACACAAGCTCAGCGACATTCAAGCTAAATTAGAACACCTCGTAAGATTAGCACGATTCGCCGGATTAGAGATAAATATCCAGAAGACTAAGACCATGAGAATCAACACCTGCAACAGAGGAGACATTACCATCGAAAGAAACCCCGTCGAATATGTAGATAGCTTCTGCTATCTAGTTAGTATAATAACAAGAGACGGCGGCGCAGAAGCAGATGTTGATAACAGACTTCGAAAAGCAAAGTCAGCATTCGGACAACTACAACCTATATGGAGGAGTTCCCAGATTTCCAGAAACACGAAGCTCAGAATATTCAACTCATGTGTTAAATCAATACTAACATATGGTAGCGAAACCTGGTTGATTTCGAACAACATCATTCAAAAATTACAGGTATTCATCAACAAATGTCTCCGTATTATATGTCGAATATTCTGGCCAAACATCATTAGCAACGTGCATCTGTTTGAAATGACAAGAGAGGAACCAATTGTGAGACAGATAAAGAGGCGCAAATGGAAATGGATTGGACATACCATCAGGAAAAAAGCCGACAGTATAACCAGGACGGCGTTAGAATGGAATCCTCAAGGCAAAAGATCCAGAGGCCGTCCCAAGAACACCTGGAGACGATCGGTACTCCTGGAACTAGGAAAATGCAATCTCACTTGGAATTGTGTAAAGACAGCTGCAACCAACCGAGTGAGATGGAGATGCCAAGTGGAAGCCCTATGCTCCCAGGAGGAGTGATAAAAGAAAAAAAAAACTAAGTATTTGTTCCCTCCACGTTTGTATCACATCATATGTTTAAATTAATATTAAAATTTGTTCCGTACATATTTCCGAAAATAATTGTTTTAAAAGTCTCGACATATTTGTAAATTAATTGAAACTAAAACATCACCAGCTACATACAATAACATATCACGTGTTTAGCCCAATATTTTTGTGTAAAAAAAAGAAAACATTTCTTAATACTACATAAAATTGTTGATATAATCATAGCTGGTTTGGTGCAAGTCGTAATTTTTCTTGAAGAGCTAAAAAAAAAAATATTTTAAGTAATTTATATAATAAAGAAATTAATAATGCCAAATGTATACAAAGTGGTTATCATCTCTCGTTGTACACAAGTCATTCAGCCAAAATTTAATTCTGAAAATAAATAAAGCGATTTCAGTTTTTTATGTTTTTTTTAAATAATATGATACTTTCCTAATATGTTATGCGTATATATATAATTTGTATATAATGCTTCACTTTTTAAAAATATTTATATTAAAATTTTAGGAATTTCTGCCATTTTTACACAATCTTTTATATCATCACAAAATATAAAATTACTTGTTGATATTCTTATGTGCCACATGTTAGTTTAGTTCCATATGTCACAATAAATGTGAAATGTCAAAAATTGGAACGAACTTGTCTAAATAGTGGAACGAATATATAAATTTTTGGGTTATAACAAATTCTGTTTAATAAAATTTATGCTTAGTGCAAAACTAAGTTCAACGGAATGTAATTTTCTAGGGAATTTAGAGAGACAAAAAAAAATAAGATGCGAAATCGAGAAAAACAACTTAAGAAAAGGAGATTGAAACAAAATTATTAAAATCTAAAAAATAATAAGACATAATTTGTAGTTTTTATTTTTTTAAAATTTTTTATTTTTATGTTGATTTTTTTTATTTTTTTTATTTTATTACAAAATATTAATCAAATCTATATTATTCAAATCTATATTATTAATTAACAGTAATCAAATCTATATTAATCAAATCTATATTATTAATTAACAGTAATTAAAAATATATCATGATTTATTTTATTGAAAATAGTAATTATTATTAATTATTTTATATTGATAAACTGCAATCAAATCTGAAAAATATAAAAACAAATTTAGTATAGATTAAAGTAATTTAAAATAAATTACTTACCATAATTTAATTAGAACCACTTTTTTGTGGCCAGTCAACGCGTAGTGAGCCTGCCTATCGGTTTCACAATTAAAATTTTTAGTGCATAGGTTACAATCGTACCTGTATATTGCACTCCAGTTATAGTAGAACAAATCTAAAACACCGATGTAATTATTTGAAAAAATTGGAACAGTTATCGAATATCAGGATACTATTCACATCTACACTAAAATGCAGTTAACTACAAATGAAGAAATGAATGATTTTTTAATTTCTATTACTAACCAACTAGATAATACATGTTTAACACTATTACAATACACAGAAACACGCACATGTGATACTTTCAAAAAAGAGATAAACTTATGGTTGGACAGCATTACTAAATCAACTACGGGTATTAACCATTATTTTAGTAGAAGAAAAAGGGGCGCAATAAATGTAATAGGGTCGGTCTCAAAAATGTTATTCGGGACAATGGACGAAAATGACGCAGACAAAATTTATAGTGGGTTGGAAAATTTAAAACATAACGGTGAGAAGGTAATGGAATTATTAGATCATCAAACAGCAATAATAGCTTCAAATTTTGAATTCATGAAAGATGTAACGGGAAATCTGGAGTGGAATCACCTAATGTGATATGTGATTATCATTGTTGTGATAAATTATAATGATCACAAAATATATTTCAGCTATCTATTGTGATCATAGGAATTTATATTAAAATATGTCAATACTTTCTAAAAATAAAGTCTACCGGTCTCCACTGTCAAAAAATATTAAAAAAAAATATTATTTTTAATTTTTATAATAAAATTTATATTTAATAAATAATAAATTGTTAAAATAAAAAATAAATAAAATGTTTAATTCCGTGGCATTTTATGATAGTGATGAAGAGTATGATAAATTGGAAAAAATAGCAAAAGTGAAAATTTTTCGAAGAAATTTGCGAGAATTTTCCAACCCACTTGATCTCCCAAATCGATTGTAAGTAATTATTTAGATTTAAAAGCAATTATAATAAATTTCTTTAAAATTTGTAGGTTTCTAAAAAGCTTTCGTGTGGACAAAGAAGGATTTTTGTGGATTTTAGATAAAATAAATTTATGTGATGGTAAAAGATCCACACATATTCAACCAGTTCTGCAATTAGCAGCAACCTTAAATATTCTTGGTGGTGGAGCATATCAGAGGCAAGTAGGTGCGGATTGGATTGCACCAATGGGGCAAAGTACAGTGTGCAAAATTATAAATAAAGTTATAGGAGAAATAGAAAAAACGCTTTGCCCACTACTCATAAAATTTGCAGCCTTGGAAAGAACCAAAATAAATTTTTTGGAAGAGTTCGGTATTCCTGGAGGTAAGTTATTTGTAAAACATAATAGAATTTGATGTTATCATTATTTTTAGTTGTAGGTTGCATTGATGGGACTCACGTGATGATATTAAGGCCCAACGAAAACGAACACATGTTTTATAATCGGAAGGCACGTCATAGTATAAACGCGATGATAGTAAGTATAGAAATAAAATATTATAAAAATTGAACTAAATGTAATTGTTTGCAGATCTGTGATGAAAATGCTAGGATTTTAGCTATAAACGCAAAGTTTGGTGGTTGTGCACATGACAGTTTCGTATGGCGCGAATCCGCAGAGCATAAAGAAATGGAACGTAATTGGAATGCTAATAGGAGAAACTGTTGGCTCCTAGGTATATATTTGTTGAAATAAGAAATATCATATTACTTATTTTTATTGCTTTAGGGGATAGTGGATACCCTCTTGAACCTTTTCTTATGACACCTTACCGTGCACCTGGTGAAAATAGTCCAGAGGCTAAATACAATAATATTCACAGTAAAGCCAGAAACGTTGTTGAACGTTGCATTGGAATATTAAAAAGTATGACGGTTGTTTTTTAAATATTTTTTTTAAAACTTTTTTTTAATTTAAGCTCGGTGGCGAATAATCCTAGAGGAGCGAAAATGTCGCTATTCTCCGGAGAAGGTAGTGAAAATTATAAATGTATGCACAGCACTTCACAACTTGTGCTGCAATTTTAACATACCTCTTCCAGAAGTAAACAATTACAGGTCACCACCTGAAAATGACGATTATTCACATGTAGAGCCACCAAGAAGAGAAGCAGTTAGAATCCGTGATGCTATTAGAGATGGGCTAAACTAATAATTTAAAATTTAAATTGTTTTTCAATAATTTTGTATAAATAAATAATAATAAATTAATAAATCATTCTTAAATTTTAAGAATGCAAAATGACATTTTATCCAATACAACAATTGTTTTTATTTATATATTCCTATTTTTAAAATTAATAAATTGTATTTATCACTTCTAATTTGTTAACATTTGCCATAAAAGTGCATTCGATAAATTTAGACCAAATTTTTTTCAATACTTTCTAATTAGTTTATTTCGCTGTATTTCAATCAAAATCAAAAAATATATTTATTTAAATAAAATAAAATTAAATTTTTATTAATATAAAATATTTATATAATATTTCACAAATTTGTATTTTATTATTCTTTTCATTCAGTTTTCTTTCTCTTTGTTAAAAAAATATTAATTATATGTTTTTCTTCTATATATTTCAATTCAGTCGAAGAATGAAATTATTAGTTTTAAATATTATTTTAGTTTATATTACATTTAAAATTCAATATACATATATTACTAATTACATATTTTGTAAAAATATGTACTTATATGTATTAAACTATTTATATACATTAAATTAACAAAATATAAATTGAAAACAAAAAAATTGAGATCCAATAACTATATATATCACAAGTAACTTATTTTTAAATTAAATGATTATAAATATGAACACTTATTTCACAGCTCATTACACTAGTAATATTATATATATATACGAGTATTATATCATCTATATAGTTATTTTTTTTTCAATTCTAACTTTTTTATTTCATTTGCAGTTTTAGCTATATCCAACTCCATTACTTTTAATCCCAATTCTTTTTTTTTAGATTCTTTGGAGTCATCATTTCTTTCTTTCATAAGTGCAATTTGCTGTAACATTGCATGTTTTATTGCAGATAAGTTCTCAATAACTTTTTCCCCAAATTCAGTTTGCTGCTGCAACATTTTTTTTTGAAGATCCACCTGCTGCTTCAATAAATCATTTTTCTGCCTTTGTGATGTTGCACTAAACCTATAAGCAGGTGTAATCGTATTTGGTGTAATATTTAGTGTAATATTTATATTGCTTTCAATATTTTCAACATCTTGTTATTCTTCTATATTTGATGTTTCCATCAATTCTGTGGAATCTTCAATAACAATTTCTTCATCTATATTGTAAAAAGCTAAAAAAAAAAAAATTGGAATACTAAAATAACATATTTAATTAATAAAATACACTAACCACCTTCGGTGCTAGTGCTACCAAACGTGGAAGCAAAAGGTATGCCACTTACTGTTGCTTCCAGTCCACAGGCGGTTACAATTGCTTCTTCATTTTCTGTTAGCATTGTAACATTAGCTTTAGTGTTGTATTTTCGGACACTCCATACCTTAATATGAGATAATAAATAATATATTTACATCTTAGAAATTAAAGAATCAACCTACTCTTTTCCATTCAGCAACATTTTTGATTGGTGGACCACTAGCATTTAATTTATTTTTTAATTTCTCCCATTGCTGACTGGAATGTTGCCTTCCTTGGGCAGTCTTTGGGACAAACGATTTAGCCAATCCCGAATTTTTTTCCATAAATTCAGTAAGAATTTTTATTTGTTCACGATTTGCCCTAATAAAATTTTTGTTTATAAAATATAATTTTTTTTTAATCTAAAACTTTACTTACATTGGTCTATGTGATAAAACACCTTCTTGTAATAATAATTATAATAAAAACTAGTAAAAAATAATTATTTTATTAGAAAACAATTTATCACATCGCAAAAGTAATATAAATTAACACAATGTGATAGTTAAATAGCCGTCACATCAAAATGATCACAAAAATGTCATAAATCGTGTGACCGTCACATTACGTGCAACTAGATTTTTTTGTGACAGTTGATAATCACATATCACATTAGGTGATTCCACTCCTGACTGCACGTATAATAGAATTAGAGGATAGGTTAGGGTCAGTGGAGAAGTTAGTAAAGAAAAAATTTGAAGGAATGCAGAACGAAAGCATATTTGGGCTGAAATAGAACTTCATAAATTAATTATTTATGTTTTGGCAGAACTTGAACGGGTTCAGGAATTTATATTAGAACAAGGCGAAATTATAAATGCGCTACAACAGCACAAAATTCATCTTTCGGTCATTGATTCCCAATTATTAGTAGAGGTATTACAAAATATGACTTATAATGATGCCAACATGCATATATATTCAGCAGAAGTAGTAAATCAACTCGCAAATATTGACTTAGCTTTTTGGGAGAAACAAATAGGAATTCGTGTGTCAATTAATGTGTTAAAACATGAAGAATTTCAACTATACAAAATATACCCACTACCAATAGCAGACAACAACGGACAAATAACGGTAGTACAGACGGACTGGGATTACATAGCAAATAATTCAGCAAAACATTGTATTTATTATGCGACTAAAGACTTTGCGTACGCTTGTAAAAAAATAAAAATGGCGAATAACGAGTTAATTCAAGTATGTAGACAGTTACATCCAAAATTATTATTGACAAATTCAGAAGATTGCATAGTAAAAATATTTCATAATTTAGGAGAAACGGACGAATATAAACAATGTCAAAGAAAGGTCATAAAAAATATAGAAAATCATGTTATACCATTACAATCAGAATATAGTTGGTTATTTATATTTTTTAAAAAACAAGAATTAACTAGTTTTTGTAATTCGCATACCTATAAACAAATGATAGTTGGGACAGGAATAGTTAAATTTATACAAAAATGCTCAAACGTTTTAGGTAGTTTAGAAATACCTTATTTCGATAGGAAAATTAAGCAGGTGGGAAATATGACACGTTATATTTTTAATAAAATACCAACAATAACGCATAATTTTACAGAATCGGAGGAACAGTGGACATTGGACTTATATAACTAGCCACGTAAAACCATTAGGATCTGACGAACTAAGATATGAGTTTGACAAACGTAGTTTAGGAATAAAAAATTTACAGGACGATATTAACAAACAAAAAAACAGACAACAAAATTATATTTATTTGAAAACCACCACATTGGCTAATACAATTATAATAGGAATTATTGTAATAATAATAATAATTTTTATTATGATTAAAATAATAAGATGTTGCTAACCACCAAAAAGTTATAGACTAGAAGAGACGTACGAACAGCCTATAGAAGTAAAAAACAAAAACTCGAGACAAATAGAAATTTCAAGACCAATAGAATTATCAAGTCCAGTTAAAATAACGGGATTCAATTGTGAATCACCCGCCATTCCACCGACTAAACCATAAAATCAAACGTACAAAAATAGACAAAAAAGACAAAACATAATTAAATCAGACTCATCTATATCTCCTGTTATGTTATCATTCAGATAAATTGTTGCATATAAAATATATTTTTTTTAAATACATATATAAATACATATTATACAAAATTACATACATACTAACCGTTTTAATTTTTATAATACATATCAATTTTTTTCTAAAATTAAAATATACAAAAACACATTATACAAATATACATACTAACCATTTTCATTTGTAATTTATTTTGGTTATTACTCGACCGAGCCTACCAGAAATCCTAAATAGCTGAAAGTTTCCAACAACATACCGTTGTAAGTGCGAAATTCGGTAAAAATAGAAAAGAAAAAATGATATAACCAGGGTAAATTTTTGTTCAAAAAATATTACATTAATAGTAGACTAAAGGGGAAGGAAAAGTATTTAAAAATAAAGGGTACATAAATAATGAAATAATAAAATAATGTAATTTAAATACTGTAATAAAAAATAATTGTTTAGGCAGTGGTATATAAGTAATTTATAATTAATGTAATAAAAATAAAAAAAAAAAAAAAAATTAAAACAATGAAAAAATAAATAATTTTTTTTTAAATTTAAATTTTACTGTAATACAATTTTGTAAAAATGAAATAAATTAATATAATGTACTAAATACAAATTTTGTAGTAATGTAATAAATAAATAATTTTATAATGTAATGAAGTAAAAATATAGAAAATTAATAAATAATGTACTAAATACAAATTTTGTAGTAATGTAATAAATAAAGAATTTTATAATGTAATGAAGTAAAAATATGAAAAATTAATAAATAATGAACTAAATACAAATTTTGTAGTAATGTAATAATTAAAAAATTATACTGTAATGAAATAAATATATATAAAATAAAATAATAAATAAATAAAAGTTATAAATACTTATAAATAATGTAAATATACGAAATTTAAACAAATGTTATAATAACAAATTGTAGTTAATCCGTTGTAGTAGAAGAAAAAAATCGTATAAAAATGTAATTAATTTTAAAAAGTACGTTTTTTTTATAAAAACTCAAATTTTATAAACAAAATTTTGTAAATGAATTTAAATTTGAATTTAAAATGTAACAAAATTGTTAATAATAAATGATCAATTAATCAACAACTAAGACCGGAGACCTTTAGTACCTAAAAAAAGACTTATTTCTTCAAAATAGTCTTTTTATATGGGAAAGGGAGGTATGTGGTGTACCACATGGTACACCCTGTAATAATATTTTGAAATGCAACATGGTGCACCCTGTATTTAATATTTTTAAATAAAATCAATTTTGTCAAATTGACAAAATGAATCAATTTTGTCAAATTGACAAAATTAATTAATTAAATATTATTTATTAATTAATTATTAATTTAAATATAAAATGCTTAATTAGCAATTTTGCTAATTAAGCATATTGATTAATAAATTATTAAAGGTGAATTACCTAAAGGCATTTCAAAATTAAAGTAATTCGAGATATGCGTCCGGTCAATTAATTAAATCAAATCATATAAATAGAGTGAAAATCGATTGTAATTTATCAGAACAATTTTGATCACCAGCATACTAAGTTGAGTTAACTGATCATTAATTAAATTAAAGTTATATTTCCAACTCAAAGTAATAAATCATTTAACAATATTTATACTGGTTTTTCCTTCACTAAATATAGGTACACCTGATCAAAACCCCCCACCAGTGGTAAGGGTTTGGTCACCATAAGCAGCAAAACATATAGCAGATCATCGGTATATGTGGATATACCAAAAGGTAAAAAGCAGAACCACGACAGGATGATCATACATTTAGGATTATTTTATGATTTTAGTATTGATCACATGGATGGGTGGGCAAATTTAAAATGGTATTACATCTAAATCCATTTCATTAAACATAAATATCTAATTTTGGTGTTACATATTAGTTTTAGGGGAATTTAAAATTTAGAGTAGTTTATTTAATTTTTCTATTAATTTTTATTAGTACATTTTATTCTTGATTTTCTTTATTTATTTTGTTTAGTTTATTATTGCACGCAAGTTTTGTATGAATGTTACGCGCATTTGTGAACCCCCCTATTTTCCGGCTTAAGCTACCCCAATTAGACGTGCAGCGCGCTAAACCAATATTATTATTGGATAATTAGTATTATATTTTAATTAGTTAGAAGATTGTGATTGGTTAAGGCTCTTGACATTTGTTTGTTATAAATGGCATCAGAGCAGGGACATGAAGAAAAAAAAATGTTTTAACATATACATTCGTTACAAATAGCGCCCGATTTTAATGATCTTTTAACAATAATTGAATTATTTCTACTCAACCAAAATTATATTTGGCTAAAAATAAAAATGTTTAACATACATTCATTACTAATGGCGCTCGAGCAGGGACCTTGAAAGTATCCAAGGGTCAAGGGACCTGAAAGTAACCAAGGTGTCTAGAAAAGTGGAACATTTGTTTATTACAAATGATGCACAAGAAAGAACCGGAAGAACATCAAAGTTTCTGGCACTCGTTTTTTATTAATTAATATTTTATGTATTGGCCTTGTAGTGATTAAATATTGATTCATAGGTTGAAATTTTAATTTTCGGAAATACGCTTCAATTTGGTTTTTTTTTGTAGCTAATTAACGTCCATTATTAGGTTTGACGTTTTGTATTAGTATTGTATCTATATAGGAATAATATATATAAAATTATTAGTGTAGTTTCAGGAAATTTATCTGTAAATTTGTTTATATTTTGAATTTTGACATTCTATAGTATCGGTTTCGCAATGGACATGAGGAGATTTGGCTGTACTTAGCTAAATTCCGACCGGCAAATTTGGTGCTATTAGATTTCCAAAAATTTGAATCATTATTGTTTATTTACAAATAAGTTTTAGTTATTAGTAATTTTGTTGTTGTATTATTAGTATCAGTTTCGCAATGGACATGCGGAGATTTGGCTGTACTTAGGTAAATTCCGACCGGCAAATTTGATTCTGGTATAGTTATATGATAAAATGACTAATGTTTATCAAATAAATTACATTGAATAAATTATGTTTTATGCGTGGATTTTAACGAAAATTTTAGTAGGCAAATTGTAATGGACATGCGGAGATTTGGCCGTATTTAGCCAAATTCCGACCGACATTTGTATCTAATAATGATTAATTATAATGCACCATAGAATTGTGATTTTCCTTAATTTAGTTTATGTATATATGTATAATCGAGTTTATTAATTAGTTTATTTCTTTTCTGTACCCAAAATTAGTATTGTGTTATTTAAATTTACCATCGCTGTGTATCAATTAAAAATCTTATTGATTGCTAGGGAAAAAGCATTTAGTTCATTAATTTTTGAAGTTATTTTTTCTTTGAGTATTGAATTGTTTTATTCACCAAGGAAAATTGATATGGAAACTCATTGTTCCATTTGTAGTGAATTACTGTTGACATCAAATAACTTAGTTATTACTAAATGTCAACATGTATTTCATAGCGCATGTATCAGCACATGGCTAAAAGATAACCAAACGTGTCCAAATTGTCGTGAGGAATGTCTTGTAAAAGATATTAAAACCCACAAACTTAAACAATCGAAAAATACTGGTGCATCATTAAAAACTAATGTTACAACCAGATACAAAATATGAATATTCGTCCAGAACCTAGGTTAACATTGCCAAATAATGTAAATAATAATTTCGCATTTCCTCCACCATTAGTGGAAAACCATAATAGGAATACTATTAATCAATCGGTTAATAGTACTCAAAATAATAGTGAACGATTTTCACAACCAAGACGAAATAATAATAGAAATTTAAATACAGATGCGGTTCCGAATAGAAATTCAAATTATGACTTAAATCATAATCATGGAAATAATGATAATCTAGATCAAAATCACGTCGGAACTATAATTTCCAATGAACGTAGGGCCAACTTGATAAAAAGTTGGAATTTAACTTTAGCGGTAATCGTACTGGTCTGACGGTTGATGAATTTATTTACCGAATAGAAACATTAACAAATCAAATGTTAAATAGAGATTTTCAGAATTTATGTTCTGATTTACATTTAGTATTGACGGATAAAGCCAAAAATTGGTATTGGCGTTATCATAAAAAAGTCGCGGGTAGAATTCAGTGCCCCGATTTTTGTCAAGCTTTACGCAGACAATTCGAAGAACGATATCATAGAACAAATCCGTGAAAGAAAACAACGAAACGGAGAGTGTTTTGATGATTTTTTTTACGAATCAATTATGTATCTATATGATAAATTAAGAGATCAGATTTCTGATGCAGACTTATTAAATATTATAAAAAGAAATTTACGGGAGGATGTACGAATAGATCTTCTCTATGTAGGCGTTTGGAACATAGACCATTTACGTTCCTTATGTAGAGCAAAAGAAGATCTAAATAACGATATACGTAAACGAAATAATTTTACTCATAAACCATATCCTTCTCGGAATGTATCAGAAATTCAACCTGACGGTGTAGATTTAACTGAACCACCATTATTAGATAATAATGAGATTGATGTAATCAATTTCAATTCTAACAATAATGATAAAACTATTTGTTGTTGGAATTGCGAAGTAATAGGGCATCGTTTTACCGAGTGTTTATTACCCCCAAAAATATTTTGTTATGGCTGTGGAGCTAAAAATATTTATAAGCCAAATTGCAAAATTTGTCGAACAAAAAACTTGATGAATCGGGGGTACAACAACATCAGTTACTTCCCGAAAAAGTAAATGATAAATTAAAATCGGATAAAACGAATATTTCTATTTTAAAAAGAAATATTGATAGTAGTGGTGATGAACCAAACTTATATAACATTAAACCGTATCAACAAAGATTGAAAGATTATAAACTTACTCGTAAATTTTTTTTTGATTATAAAGTTGATGGTATTTCAACAATTAATAAAACAGAACCAATTAATCAGATCCATAAAGGCTCTTCCCTTAGATATCGTTATTATTGGAAGCAATTTAGAACAAATCGAAATCTTGTAATTTCATCTATCACTACTTTAGAAAATGACGTTCGCTCTTATGCCGAAATAAAAGTTTTTGGAAAAAAATTACTAGGTTTACTAGATAGTGGAGCGACCGCAAGTTGTAACTCTCAGAAGTTAAAACTGCTGACGGAGGTAAACAAACGCTACGAGGTAGTATATACACAGATGTAACCTTTCGTGGTGAAACGAAAAAGATATTATTCTTAATTGTGCCATCACTTACCCAAAATTGTTATTTATGAATCAATTTTTGGAAAACCTTTAATATTGCTCCGGGAATAATAGGCATAAAAAAGCTCCTAATATGCATTATCTGACTAAAGAACAAATCGCGAAGTTAGAAGTTGTGAAATATGCTTTTCCATCGTTTCAAAAGAATGTATTGGAAAACTAAATTTTTAAGTCATGTTATTGATGTGGGTGATGCAAAACCAATTAAAAAACGTCAATATCCTGTATCTCCAGCAATTGAAAAATTAATGTACGACGAAGTAGATAGAATGATCTCGTTAGGTGTTATTGAAGAAAGTCAGAGTCCATGGAGTTCACCAGTTGTTCTGGTGAGAAAACCTGGTAAAGTCAGACTCTGTTTAGATTCGCGAAAAGTAAATAACGTAACAATAAAAGATGCCTATCCATTACCACATATCGAAGGTATTCTTAGTCGGTTACCAAAAGCAAAAATTATTTCAAGTTTAGACTTGAAAGACGCTTTTTGGCAAATACCTCTTGACGAAAAATCGAGAGAGAAAATAGCATTTTCCATACCAGGTAGACCACTATATCAATTTAAAGTCTACCAACTATGTGTAGATTGATAGATTTAGTAATTCCACAACATTTAAAAAATGAAGTTTTTGTTTATTTAGACGATTTATTGATAATTTCGGAAACTTTCGAAGATCATATGAAAATATTATCTACAATTGCTGAACACCTTCGTAAAGCGGGATTAACAATAAATGTAGGAAAAAGTAAATTTCGTTTAAATGAAGTAAAATATCTAGGTTGTGTAGTGGGAAAAAGCGGTCTTAGAGTAGATTCAGATAAAGCTAGTGTAATAGCTGACTATCCAGTACCAAATTCAGTACGACAAGTTCGCAGATTTCTAGGAATGACCGGGTATTACAGACGTTTCCTTGAAGATTATGCAACATTATCTACCCCAATAACTGATTTATTAAAAAAAGGTCGATCTAAATTCGTTTGGACTGAGGAAGCTGATGTAGCTTTTCGTAAAATTAAGAATTCGTTGTCGTGTGCTCCTGTTTTAATTAATCCTGATTTTTCGCGTCCTTTTGTCATACAATATAATGCTAGTAATAGTGGTGTAGGTTGCATATTAATTCAAGTAGATGATCAAGGAAACGAATGTCCTGTAGTTTTTATGAGCAAAAAGTTAAAGTCAGCTCAGAGAAATTACACAGTCACGGAAAAATAATGTTTAGCTGCAATAATGGGAATAAAAAAATTCAGAGCATATATTGAAGGACACCCATGTAAAATTATTACCGATCATGCATCCTTAAAATGGCTAATGTCACAGAACGATTTAGCTGGTAGATTAGCTAGATGGAGCTTAAAGCTTCAAGGTTTTGATTTCGTTATTGAATATCGTCGTGGTAGTCTAAATATAGTACCACACATCTTATCGCGAATTTTTGAAGACGGAAATACAATAAACGAAATCGATATAATAGGTCCAGAAATAGATTTAAATTCAGAAGCATTTGCTTCTGATGAGTATGTAAATTTTAGAACACTAATCGCAGAAAATCAGAATAAATATCCTGATGTCCAAATACTTGACAATTATATTTACAAACGCGTAGAGCATTCTACAGGTAATATTTACCAAGAAGAACGTGCTTGGAAATTATGGGTACCTGATCAACTTACAAATATTGTCATTGAACGCGCCCATAATCCACCAATAGTTGCACATGGTGGTATTTCAAAAACTTTAGAGCGTTTACGCAGAAATTTTTATTGGCCAAAAATGGCAATCCAAGTTCGAAATTTCGTAAGAAATTGTGAAATTTGTAAACAATCGAAATCTCCGAATCAAACTTTGAGACCTTTAATGGGTTTTTTAATTTTTTTATATAATTTATTTCTCCGATTTCGTAGAGTTCTAAGATTTTTATCTAACCATGGCTCAGTTAACTTATCTTTTTTAACCATCTTAGGAACGTAAGTATCAATTATTCTAAAAGTTGAAGAATAAAAGGATGAAAACAATAGAATCTAAGTCACCATATACTAACAATTTAGTCCAGTCAATAGCAGAAAGAGCTGAATTTATATTATCAAAATCAGCATTTTTGAAGTCATATACCACTTTGTTGTTGTAAGATTTAATAAAAAAAGTATCAGTGGTTTTAAGTTCAACAACTAATGCATTATGATGCTGTGTGTTAGTGAAACGGTATTCAGCATCAGTAGCAGTATCAACAACCACGTTGTCATAGTTGTTAGAAAAGATAAGATCAAGCCATCTTCCATTATTGTTAGGAGAATTTACTATCTGCTGTAGGTCATTTCCATAAAAAGTATCAATGAGCGAAAAGTCGATGTCATCGGTAAAGTTTACGGGAAGCAAATGGTTGTCTAGTTCGTCGATAATGAAGGATAATTTAGGGCGATTAAAATCACCAAACACAAAAATATCGTCAACTTCGTCTAGAGTAGAAAGAATTGAGAGGAGAGATTCATAAAATTCACTATAAACAGTATCATCCGAATTAGGAGGGATATAAATTACTCCAACATATATTAACTTATTATCAATTCTAAGTTTAATAAATGTGTGTTTAAAAGACTGTGAGCGAGATGTATATATTATTTCATGAGTAAAGGTATTACGCACTACGATTAGAACACCACCACCTCTTGTAAGACCAGTAGAGATATAGTCTCGATCACACCTGTAAACTGTCCAGTCATTACTTAGGATTTCTGCATTAGTGAAAGAGTCGTTCAACCAAGTTTCACATATTACTATAATATCAAAGGGTGAGGAATTAGCATTTATTAAAAGAGAATTTAGTTTACCTCTGATTCCTCCGCAGTTATGGTAAAAAAAACGTAGAGATGAAGTGGGTTTAGGTTTAGTGCCAGGGTTTAGATTTTCTTTTTTGTAGGCTCCGAAAATATCATTATCTTCTCGGGATTTTTGAAGATATGATATTCTCTTAAAACTTAAGTCAGAAGAATAGGAGGAGAGATC
The DNA here is from genome assembly GCA_963920725.1 of Rhamphomyia laevipes. Classification (NCBI taxonomy): domain Eukaryota; kingdom Metazoa; phylum Arthropoda; class Insecta; order Diptera; family Empididae; genus Rhamphomyia; species Rhamphomyia laevipes. The sequence goes on from OY987255.1 coordinate 102,971,923, forward strand.
AGATGTGCTTGTTCAGGAGAGACACCGAAACTATCGTGGAAACTATAATATAACCTACGTAAAGTATCAAGATCGGTTGGTAATCTCTCTTGCTGGATTGCTATTAGCACGTTTGTTTTTGTTTTGCCTTCAATGCATACCGTATTAGATTGATGACATACGAAGGGAAGATAGAGTCGTATGTTATTGTAAATCCTATTGTCTCTCAGACGGGATAATAAGTAACAATTCTCGACGCTATCAGCGGAGTTTATTGTCATTTTAACGCTAGGAGGGAAAAGTGGGTCTATAAAAGATCTAGTTGATTTGTTAGGTAAAATATTAGTAGGTTGAAAGGTGATATTATTAGAACTGTTATTATAAGTATGTGGTATATCACGGACTGGAATAAGTGGGTTTAGGAATGGGTCTTGAATAAAGTTTGAAAATTTCTTTAGATTTTTGGACAATATTTTAGAAAAAGAAAAGGGCGATACGTTAGAAATTGTAGAGATAGGAGGATCGTTAATGGGAGTATGATTATTAGTATTAATATTGGGATCAGTGGAATCAATAGGATTAGAATCAGTACTGACATAGGCACTGGTCGCATTCGGGACAGAAATGGTGTAGGTTGTGGGATTTAAAGTTTCACCCTGTACAAAATGTTGGTAATTATTATTATCATGTTTAGTTATAGTTTCTATAGGCTTAACATTAGTATAAATTGTAGATTTAATCTTATTATTATTATTATCATCCTTACCAGTAATATTTTTCTTAGTATTATTATTATTAATGTTATAACTATTACTATTATTATTATTATTATTATTATTATTAATAATATTATTGTTATTGTTATTATTATTATGGTTTTTAAATTTCCACGGTGTAAATTTAACATTACCTAGTCTAAAGGAACTGCTACACGGATCAATAAAAAGCCATGAGTATTTTCTAGGTAATTGTAATTTCAGTCATACCATATGATTAGTTGTTTTAGGTTTTTCATATCTTGGGCGCAATACTGAGCAGGAAACCTCATCAAAATGAAGTTCGTTCACAAGGTAGTTAACAATCGATGATTTACTAAGGAAGGCACTTCTACCCTTAACCCAAAAAGTTGATATATCCTTGTGATTTAAACCATTTAGACTATCCAATTTTTCATTCTACAATTCCAATCAGCTTTTCACCAAAATACGCCAAAATGTATGATTGATGGAGATGAATGTTGACGTGGTAATATTTTTGGAGGCGATGGTAACTTTGCTCTAGGTTTTTGAATAGGTTTGATTAACTCAGGTAATGGTACTTTAGCTCTAGGTTTAGGAATTGGCCTAATTAATTCAGGTGTCATCCTTAGATTTCTTCTGGGTTTTGGAATTGGATTGATTAACTCAGGAGTAAGAGGTATTAACCTTAACTTTGGCGGTAAAAAGTTGTAGGAGATGGAGATATTATTTCATGTATTTCATCATCTAATGACATAACATTATTTAAATTAAGCAGATCATCCGTAACCAAGTCGCTGATTAATGAGTGCTTAAGATTACCCAAACACTTAACTTCGTCAATCATGTCGCTTAGTAATAATCTGATTCTTGAGAGTTCTTCTCCATGAATCGAAAGCTGTGATTGTAATTCACCAGTATTGATATTACAAGTAACATTGCGAACATCATTACAAATTTTCATAAAATTAGCTAAATTATCGTTTAAGTTTAAGTTTTGTTCAGCTGTTGTTTGGTAATTCTTTCCAATATAATTTTAATTTTTTTCAATGATGAATGTAAATTGTCAAAATTAAATTGAAATTTTTTAATCATACTGTCGTTACCATCGAAATCATTTTCCTTAATCAAATTGATACCGGACGATAATTTGTCAATTTTATTAGATAGTAGTAGGTATAGGGGCACTTGAGACAGACAGACAACGACCTTCAATGGCGTCTTTCGTTATGGCTATTGGCGCCACTAGGTCATTGACCCAGGCAGATAGGCGCCACTAGGTCATTAACCCAGACAGACAACGATCTTGAATGACGTCTTTCGTTATGACTATTGGAGCCACTAAGTAATTAGGTCACTAGGTCATTGACCCAGATAGTGTGCATGACCTGCGATGGACTTTTTCTAACATAAATGATGGACTTTTTCTAACATAAATGATCTTTGATATCATCTTATGCACACATACACACACATGAGTACAAAAAGCTCTCTCTACAGTCTTCCTCACATAAAGATGGACAACCTAAACCACATATTATAATAAAAATGTATTAATACTTTACATCTTCCACTTCTTGTTCCCTTTCAGTCATAATGGAAAATATATGTGTCATTTATCTAGTGTTTAAAAGCTATTCATAATTTTTGCAGACCCAAAGGGTTAAAATTAAATTAACATAATGTAGTATTTCGGTTTGTAAATACTTTGTTATAACACATTAAAGCTCTTAATACACACATAAGAAACTTTCCTCACAAAGAATCTCCTTCTATCATTTATATTTTACATAATTATTATTTTCCAAAGAGAAGGGGGTCACATATTTCTTTTTATTTATATGGGTAACAATAATATGATAATATATAAATTATATAAATAACACAAGATCTTTGATATTATCACCTTACATACACATAGGTAAGAAAAAATTATATGTATTATATTAAACACACACAAATGAAAAAAAACAAAAAAAATAATACGTTAAGCTGATGCATCAAATGAAATTTACCATAATGCATAATCTTTAAACCTGTATGTAATATACATATAATTCAATTATCCACTTTGTTTGACTTTTGCTGTAATATTATCATCATGATACATAATTGTAAAAATATGAAGCGATATATTAATCAATAAATAATATATAGTTTTGCTTTGCATGAAAAAAGGTATTCAGATGGAGAGGGTCAGAGTTTCCTATTTATATTATTTTTTTACCGACAACTCTTAAAACATGATTAAACTTGTTCATTTTTGCCTATAGAAACGTGTTAGCTACATTAAAGCTTTACAATTTAAAAAAAACCATCATCTTCTTTCATCATTTACTTTACACAACATTTATTATAAGGCTATGTTAACTGCACACATATACACACACACACATATTGATAATTCAATTTTATTAATAGTGAAGCTCATATTCTAAGAGAAAATTATGCATTTTATACAATGATTGAAGCTTTTAATTTAACGTTATCGACCTGTACAAAGTAAATAAACATTTTTTTTTGAAAAAATATACCTTGAACTTTATTTTAATGTGAATATAAAGGTAAAACGTAACGAAAAAATCATTCTTAATATTTATCTGCCAAAAAGGGGTCAATATGCCATTAATTATTTACAATTCAACCGTTTATTTTTATTATTATAGTGTATGCAAAGAAAAATTTAAATATAAAGTGATATAATCAGCAAGTAAATTTGTGAGTCAGAATTTAAATCTATGTATGATAATATTTTTTATGTGTTGTTTCTTCTTTTGCTTTCCATGAAAAAAGGTATTCAGGTGGAGAGGGGCAGAGTTTCATATTTATATTATTTTTAGAAGCTTTTTTCGAATTTTCGATATACATATTTTGATGTTTAAAAAAATATTTCAATACCACACTTATAAATTCATATCTTTTTCTGATTTTAATTATTTTTTACCGAAAATTTTCAAAACATGTTTAAACTTGTTCACTTTTGCCTACAGAAACGTGTTGGTGTTATGTACATTAAAGCTTTACAATTTTAAAAATACCCTCTTATCTAAAAATTCTGTTATCATTTACTATTTACTTTATATAATATTTATTATAAGGCGATGTTAACTGCACACACACACAATGATAATTCAATTTTATTAATAGTGAGGCTCATATTCTAAGAGAAAATTATGCATTTTATACAATTATTGAAGGTTTTTACTTTAGCGTCATCGATCTGCAGAAAGTAAACCTTGAACTTTATTTTAAGCCGAATAAGTTGAAGTAAAACGTAAAGAAAAAATCATTTTTTCATTCATCTGACAAAAAGGGGTCAATATGCCATTAATTATCTGCAATTCAACCGTTTGTTCTTATAGTGTATGCAAAGAAAAATTTAAATATAAAGTGATATAATAATTTATTCAGCAAGTAAATTTGTGAGTCAGAATTTAAATCTATGTATGATAATATTTTTTATGTGTTGTTTCTTCTTAAACATTTTTGCAGTATGAAAATAAAATAAAATATAGTTTTACTTTCAATGAAAAACAAAGATACTTTGTAAAATGGATATTAATTGAAAGTATATTGTATTGAATTGTTTTAAATATATTTAATACCTTAGTAATTTTATAAAATTTTAATATTTATGAAAGATATAGCTATTATGTGAAATTATTTTATGTATGGAAAATTGTTATAATAATAAACGAAAATATTTATAAGTTATTGTAACTAATGAATTATAAAATATACGTAATAATTCTTTATATTTATGTAATAAACAAATTGACAAAAAAAAGATTTTAAAATTTAATTGTTATTTAGCACTTATATTTATTTATTTTAACACTTTAATTAAAGATTATTAATAATAACTAAAGTTATTTTGGTATATAAATTACTCCAATTTTAATATTTTATAATGTTTACAAATCATGCTATATTATAACAAGCAAAAGCATTACATATTATTTAAATTTATTTAATTTTCTTATATTCTATAATACTAATACACTATAAAAAAAAATAAAAAAGATGTCTAAAAGAATTTAATAATAAAATACATACTGCAAAATCAAGAGTTTCATTACGTTTTACTTCAACTAATTCACCTTGAAATAAAGTACTAGTTATATTTTTTCAATAATAAATATTTATTTATATATTTAATACTTTAGTAATTTTATAAAATTTAAATATTTCTGAAAGATATATTATGTAAAATTATTTTATGTATATAAAATTGTTATAATAATAAACGAAAATATTTATAAGTTATTGTAACTAATAAATTATAAAATATACGTAATAATTATTTATATTTATACCTATGTAATAAACAAATTGCAAAGAAGATTTTAAATTTTAATTGTTATTTTAATGTCACTCTATAGCACTCTTATTTATTTATTTTAACACTTTATTTAAAGATTATTAATAATAACTAAAGTTATTTTGATATATAAATTACCCCAATTATAATATTTCATAATGTTTACAAATTATGCTATATTATAACAAGCAAAAGCATTACATATTATTTAAATTTATTTAATTTTCTTATATTCTATAATACTAATACACTATAAAAAAATAAAAAAGATGTCTAAAAGAATTTAATAATAAAATACATATTGAAAATCAAGAGTTTCTTTACGTTTTACTTAAACTAACCTTGAAATAAAGTAACAATTTATATTTTTTTCAAAAATTAATATTTATTTTATTTTCTGCAGGTCGATGAAGAAATACTAACATTAACTTAATTTTGTAATTAGTAATCAACGTTTCACATTTTGATCTTTAAATGTACTTTGCAAAATGTAGGCAAAACTCCCTAAGAATAAAAAAATATGAATCAGTTTATCAAAATCACAAAAATATGTTTCCTTTAAAATTAGATAATAAAATTAAATATAAATATGATACAAATTGCATCTTGTGTTAAAAAGGTTAGTAAGAAATGTAATCAAAATCAATTTAATTTTAAAAATAACTAATGCAATTATCACGCTAAATTTTCTATTGACCCATAAAAATTACGCGTTTATTTTCTTATTTCAATTAATATTATATGCATTGTTGCTAAGTAATAAATTTTATTCTAAAATTAGACTAAATATGATTTAAAAAATTATAGAATATTGTATAATTATACAGATAATTTTTCTATTTCCATAATTAAATTATTATATATACATATATAGGTAATAAAAAGTTGATTTTACAAAATTGATAATGTTACCAAGGAATAAAAAATATTGTTAATTAGATTAAACATTACATTATTTTTAAAAACTGCAAAAATTTTAAAGTGAAAATTAAAAATTAATTAGTAAAATTAGTAAAACATACAATTAAAAATGTGTTATTTGTTAAAGTTTTAAAATCAAAATACCATTAAATAAAAATCAAAAAAATAATAATTAATAAAAAATTACGATTAAAAAGTGCTATTTTGAAAAATAATCAAAAAGTTTTTACAGTTTTATTTAAAAAGGGTTTTTTTTTTTTTTTTGCAAAAATATTAAAAATGATTTTTACAATGATGTTTTTGGAGGTGTTACAACCCTATTAATTATAGAATCTGATTAGAAATTAACATATAATTTTGATTTTGGGAATAGTTCATTAGTATTAAGTTTCGCTTTGTTGCTAGTTATCTTATATATATATCGAAAACATGATATTTTTAGTCCCGCCTTTGTATCAGGCGCTATAAAAATTCCCAGCTTTGAATAATCAAGTTCATTAAATTGATTCTTTATTTTGTTTTGGTTTTATTTTTTCGATGCTTTAAATATTCAAGTTCATTTACTTGATTATTTATTTTGTTTTGCTTTTTTTTTTGACATTGAAAAATAAAAACAGATGTTGTAATATTAACTTTTCATTATACAAATAAAAAAATTTAAATTTTAATAATCAATTTTATTATTTCGTAACATATTCATATAAATATTAATACAATTTCGAACAGCACATCTTTGATTTTTGTTTTTTTTTGTAATGGATGTCACAATAAACCTCGTAATTTTTGAGAGTACTTAATTTAGGTATATCATTTTCTAGTTCTACAATCTCTGTTGATACCTGCAAGTATTGACGTAAAAATATCTTTTTCTGCATACCCTTAACATATATTTTATATTCGCTAAAACTTTTTACAATCTCTTCAATGTCATTATATTGAATATATCCATCATTCCATTGCAAATTGTTAATATTTTCACAAATATAATCACCATGAACTGTAATTGCTTCATTTAGCTCTTCTCTAGGGTAAGGTGGTTTAAAAAAGTACAGCGTTGGTATTATGGAACCTTGACGTAGCGTTGCCAACTCCTTTACAAAAAATTGCCGTCCATTTCCTACCACAAACTGAATATCGATAAATAAACATTGTTCTTGCATTTTGTTAAATATGTTTTGATGTTAATGCTAACGTTCTGAACAAAGGTGATGATACAAATAAAAGCCTACAGTATATTTTTAGATATTATATATTAAATTTATATATTAAGAAATGTTATATACCAAATATAAAACACAATCATCAATAATATATAGTTCAATGGTTCATATTGTAAAGTTTAGATCATATTGTAAAAATCAATGGTTCATATTGTAAAAAAAAAAAAGGTCAATGGTTCATATTGTAAAGTGTAAATTTACAAATTTACAAAATATATGGTTCAATGGATCATATTGTAAAAATCAATGGTTCATATTGTAAAAATAAGTTCAATGGTTCATATTGTAAAGTGTAAATTTACAAACTCATATGTAAATTTACAAACTCAATGTTCAAATATATTTTTATGATGAAAAGTATTTATACATGCTTTATACTTATATTCAGTACATGTGAACTGAATATGATTATCGGTATAAGCATATATTAGAAAAAAATACTTTGTTGTGAAATAATGTAAAAATATAATTAATATGTTTTTTCTACAAAAAATATAATCAATTTAGCACAAAATAATAAATATTTCCTGTATATTAAATATCATTAAAAATCAATCAACAAATTTAATAAACAATTTATTACAAAAAAAAAATGTTAAATCGGTCAAAAAAACAACAACTTATAATATTAGATTAAATTTTTTTTGATTATTTTGCAAAAAAAAAAACATTTTTTCTATATTTATTAAATATATCAGATTACAGAAAAATATTTTTAATGCATTTTTTTTTAATTGCAACGAAATTTATTCTTTATTCAACTCTCGAATAGTTCAGTTGAATTATTGTTAAAATCAATTTTAAAACAAAAAATGTTGTGTGTAGTATTTTTAATAATTGTAATGTGTAACAGTGGCCAAAATATGCCAATACCGGTGACATCAGGAACATATCATTTGAGTTTCCACAACAACTCAATGTCATTTAATATGAATGGACCGCATGGACATGCTTTATACTTATATTCAGTACATGTGAACTGAATATGATTATCGGTATAAGCATATATTAGAAAAAAATACTTTGTTGTGAAATAATGTAAAAATATAATTAATATGTTTTTTCTACAAAAAATATAATCAATTTAGCACAAAATAATAAATATTTCCTGTATATTAAATATCATTAAAAATCAATCAACAAATTTAATAAACAATTTATTACAAAAAAAATGTTAAATCGGTCAAAAAAAAACAACTTATAATATTAGATTAAATTTTTTTTTGATTATTTTGCAAAAAAAAAAAAACATTTTTTCTAATTTATTAAATATATCAGATTACAGAAAAATATTTTTAATGTATTTTTTAATTGCAACGAAATTTATTCTTTATTCAACTCTCGAATAGTTCAGTTGAATTATTGTTAAAATCAATTTTAAAACAAAAAATGTTGTGTGTAGTATTTTTAATAATTGTAATGTGTAACAGTGGCCAAAATATGCCAATACCGGTGACATCAGGAACATATCATTTGAGTTTCCACAACAACTCAATGTCATTTAATATGAATGGACCGCATGGACATATTGTTGCTTTCAACAATATTGTAACAAATAATTTCAACTCAAATTATAAACACCTGGTATGTATAAAATAAAATATTTTGTATGGTAGATTTCCCAATAGTCGGCCACTTAACTCTTTTTTGTGAAAGAATTTTTATAGAAAATTAGTGTTAAACTATTTTGAAATTGATTTTAAAAGTACGTTTTCATTAAATAAAAAAGAATTTATTCATTTTTTTACTTAAATAAACAGAAGTTCATCATTTTTTTGTATAAAATTCAAATATTTTAATATAATAATTAGAAACCAAATACAGGAGTGGTATTCCGTAAGGTGACAGTGTAATTTTTTTGTGCATTAAATATTATTTATTTTTGTGCATTAAATATTAATAAAATATTATTTCATATTTTTCTCCAAAAATTGAAAATACACTAACTATTTACGGTAGTTTTTTACAAAAGTGACCGACTACTAGGGTGGCCGGATATTAGGCACCTCTACCCTATAAAATAAAATCTTTTGTATAATATTTTTGTAATAACTTATATACATAATATTATTATATATATATATATATATTATTAAAATATGTATAATATTTTTTCGTTTTTTATTTATTTAAATTATATTATATTTTACAGATGGAGCAGGAACAGCTTATACCTGTAAATAAGCAACCCACAATCAACGTAACATATATGAACTCTAATCAAAACGAGGTAAAATCTTATATCAACTTTTCACTGTACTTATTTTAATATTTTGTGTTTTTAAAATTATTTTTTCTAATTTTAGACGGAACCGGGTTTTGCAGGAAGTGGTAACATTTCCATCGAGGGTGAGTTTGAAGGCAATTTCAAAGTTAATAAAATACAAGGACTAAATCGTAATTTTTAGTTTAACAAATTACGATCAGCCGTAGTGCAGTGTTATTTTAGTTTCTTCATTAATATAATGTTGTAGTTTTTTGCTTGTAGTTTTTTAATGTAGTTATGCATGTATCTATCTATCTATCTATATAACTAACTCCTTTCAACTTTTATATTTTATTAATATTAAATTTTTGTAATTTGAAAATAAAATGACTTTAAATTATTTTTGTGTTTTTACTTAAAATTTTATATAATTTTTACCCAACCAGGTACATCATCAAAACTTACGGTTCACCCTGTATTAATTATTTTAATTTGCTTAATATTTTTTGTATAATAAAAAAATGTTTAATTTTGTATAACTGTTATTTTGTATTTTTATAATTATGATAATAATAAAGATTAATCAATTAAAATGAAGATATTTTGAGTTTTGAATTTTATTTTTCCAATAGGTTGATATGGAACACTTCAAAGTTTCCGTTTGTCAATTTCATTTCTTTCATCTGAAATAAAAATTTTTCATCCAATTTTTCAAATAAAAAAGCATAAAATTAGAATTATTTAATTTTTTATTTTATTTTTATAAAATGCATATAAATGAATTGACAATTATTACAATTATTCTGTTTTTTCTATAAAGTGGAATAATGGCGTTCCAGTTTTATCTCTCGTATTTTCGGCTGCTATCATATAGAAATTCTCTGGTACCTGCGTCAAATCCTTCTTTAGCATTCCGTTTGTGATTTTGGATGGCATAAAAAATACTTGATCTCCCAAATCTGCAAGAATTTTGGGTCCATATTTTGTTTTGACTGTTGAGAGCTTGTATACTCTGTACTCCTTTCCCAGTTCAATATCACACTGTTTCATAATTGATTTGAAGGAGTTGTTGCTACTTCCTAATTCATTGAGAGTTTCGAGCAAGCTTGCCTGTTGTAAATAAAGAATATTCAATATATTTTTAAAAGTTAGATATTAACATCGCTTACCATTTCTGTTTTTGTTGAGATGTATTTAGAAGAACTTTTAATTTAAACTGATACAATTTTATATTTTGAGATAGACTATATATATGTTTTTTTTAAATTTTTAAAAACCAAAAACTTTATAACATGATTGTCAGGAACATACTGCAACGACAATGTTATGGGCATCTTTTTGTTTATATATGAATCATATAATAGATTTTTCACCATTTTTTTTTATTAAAACTACTTTATATACATGTTATATACATGTTGTTACTAAGTAATTAATAATATTTATTGTTAAATTAGACATTCAAGTCAGTTTTAATTACATTCAACTCAATTCAATTAAAAAAAAATGAATTAAATATTTAAAAACAAAAAAAATAGATCACTTCATTTTAAAAAATGACTAATTTACTTTGGTAAAGTTATAAATAAATAGGAAGTAGGCATCTTTGTGTATCTTTTTACACATGGTGTATATCATCTGAAATGTGCAAAAAAAAACTCATTCAAATTTTTTTTATTTTAATTTTTTTTATTTTTCATTTATGATTATTACATTAAGTTTTATATATGAAGAAAAAAGTAGATAAAATAATATTTATAAAATTATACTGAATCACGTTTGCTTCTTTTAAATCCATATGGAATTGAATCGTAATTTTCCATAAATACTCTTTTTTCAGATTTAATTTGGTAAGTTTTGGTTTCTGTTTTTGTCATAACTTGATGATATGCATTGCATCTTATATTGTCAGATGTTATGGCAATCTGCTCGTCATTTTCAGTTATTATCATATTTTTGATTGATTCAAAATTAACTAATTTCGAAGCCTTGTAGTTCAGATTTATACCTTTTACTTTGCATATTACAATTTCGGCATTTTTTATTGTAGACCAAATTTTATAGGCATAATTTTTTGGACCACCCGACACAAATTCTGTAATATAGCTACCTTCACCGTAACCTATAAGTTCGTCTGTCATATCTCCTATACAATTTCCTGTAGGTGGTTCAAACTTACCATCTACTGATACATAAATTACAGAATCTGTATCATAATACAATACTCTATCTTCAAGATTTTCTAAATATTCATAGAGTTTGAGTCGAGCTTGTGTTGTTGTATACGCTGCAATGAAAACATTTACTATTGTTAATGGGTCTAATGCTTCTTCTTTATGTTCCCAGTTGACAATCAAAGTATCTTCATTTATCGGCATAATATGGTTTATATTGATTGATGCATTGGTAATTAATTCATAAAATTCATCTGGTTTCTTTATAATTGATGTTTTAGGTTGATTCTCTTTTTGTCCGAATTTACCCCAAAATGAATTTAATATTAGCTTTGCTAAAGATCTTAACCCTTCATTTTTTACAAATTCTTTAAACTCTAGCTGAATTCCCTCGCTACTGAGAAATTCTTCAATATAGGCGTCTTTTTCCTCTTGTGTATTACAATTAGCGGGGAACCCTGAAGCTGACTGTTTTAATTTAATAAATTTATTCATCATCGTTGTAAATAAACCACCGCACTTTTTAATACTATAATACTGTTCAGTTTGATACGACCATATTTCATTAATGTTTAGTAATCTGTAACCTTTTTCCAAAGCCTTTAAGACTTCATCAATAACCCACGTTCCAAAAAGCGCTCTTTCATTTTCGTTATGTTCACACTCATTTTGATTTAGCTCATCGCCGCATTTACTACATAATAAAAACATCAGTTTATTATTTTGTTTTATCGGTAACACGGGGTGATACAGATTTTGTGGAGGTAAAATAGTGCATTTTATAAGTCCATTTGTATTTTTTATGTCAAGCTTACGACACTCTTCATCGCCACAAAAAACTTTGGGATGGTCAATAGGAAATTTTCCATTTTTACATACCCAAGGGTAAAGAGAACAGATATCAATATATTTAATTTTTTCGCCTTCTTTGACTTTGTATAACATTTTTGTATTGCCTGTGCGACCTCCGTAAAAAGCATCACGTGGTTTTAGAGGTACATCATGTATTAATGGATGCGTTTTTAAATATTCCATGTCTTTATTATTTTGTAATTCATCTCTAAAATCGCATTCCCATTTTTCAATAACTTCATATCCAAATGTTCTTAGTCTTTCTGATTTAGACTGAGTTATTTCATATCTTCTATTTAATGTATCGAATGCATCTTTACTTAATTTATCATCTCTTTCATATTTCAAACATTTTGGATGACCGTGAAAATAGCAGCCGTGAAATTCAAAAACTTGATTTGTTTCTTCGCAATAACCATCTACCGTAACGCCGTTTAACGTCGATTCTTTTTGTTTAGCTGCATGTATTATACTTATATTACGTTGTTTTTCTTCCCATACAAGCCACTGAATTGCAATCTCTGATTGATTATCTCGCCATCTATAACCATTTTTAGGAATAATTCCAATTGTGTCAGATTTTAAAAAGTTTCTTCGATAAACAAGATTACATGCTGATGCAATAGTAATAGCCTCTGTGAAAGGGCATACATTACACTCGTTGATAAAATCTTTTCGAAATTTTAGACATGCCTGCATTAAAATATTTACATCACTTACACAATATTCAACTAAATCTCTTTGCATATGAAAGGTGTCATTTTTATGATTTTCATACCATTTTAGAAATATTTTACGATCATCTTCATAGTTATCATCAGTGCCTCTCATCATATCGTGGTTATAATATTCTAGAGGTGGCAAAGGACCAATATATTGCTCGTTTTCTTTTGTATTGAAGAGATACGGAAAATAACCCTTTTTAAATGTTGCTGGCAAATTAAAAGCTTTAGGTAATTTTGATAATGACATTGGAAAATAATTCAGTGAGTCTATAAATTTAACATTTTGTAGCTGAATCAATAAAATTTTTGTACCTCTTTGAATTATTTCAGGCGTAATATCAGTTTTCTCTATAATATAGTTTAAAATAAACTGATGGTCGAAAGCTTGACCATTATGAGCTATACAAATAACTTTTTTAAAGAGTTTTCGCTGATTCAATATATATTGCATAAAAACCTCAATTGGTTTTATTTTTAGTATCTGTTGACGAGTTCCACACAATTCGCACAAATCGATATCTTTGTCAATACATTTATTACAGCACTGACTAAATACACACAAATTTGGTTTATGCAGTGCGTCAGTTGTTCCTCGTATTATTTTCTCTTGCTGTGTCTCCAAATCAAAAAATATAAAAAGTGTTTTGTCAATATTTGGTTTCCGAGAATTCGGTTGAATATAACATAAGTGATCTTGATTCACATGCTTTGCGCAATTCTTACAATAAATTTCACCACAAACATGCTGGTGTTTGCCTTGGTAAATTTTCAAGCATTCAATTCACTTTTTTGCTAGACTGCAGACATTTTGTCCTCCTGAAGAACCTTCCGCTTTGTGGTTATCAAAGCATGTTTGCCCTCTGAAATTCCGATTACAATCTGCACAATGTATTTCTCTTACTACTTTGTTGCATACTGGAGATTGCTGACAACATGCACATGTTCCCCCACATCGATGCCCATTTTGATTATTATATGATATATGGCATGATTCACAGTAATAACTGCAACAGAATGCTGCGGTTATGGACGTTATGACATTATAATGATTTTCATGATACAACAGATTGATTTTATGTTTAAAATTAGGATTTCCTTCAAACAAAACCTCTTTACCCTTTGTATCATAGTTATATACAGTTATTTTATAATCTTTTAAAAAATTTTGAAACTGAGCCAGCTCTGGAATTCCTCCACCTTCAAGAGGTATTTTAATATTTGATTCTTTTAATAAGTTCATTACCTTTATTGTCTGAATTTTGCCTATATTCCGTCTAATCTTTCTATATTCGGGATCTTTTGTAACATTAGCAATAGCCGTGACTATTGCTCGAGGTAAACATAAATGATCAGTATTATCTATTGTAACTATTCCTCTTCGTAATGAACATTCTTCGGAAAAGGAATTATATTTTTTTCTGCGGCCTGTACCAGAAGGTAGTCTTACCGAAGTTACCCCCAAACAGAAGGTATCGGTATTCAATCCTTTTGAATTACTTTGAAATATTTTAGATATCATAGTCCAAATATCATTAAAAGTAATGGATTTTGCCTCTTTAAAATTTATCCAACCTGGTCCACGGTCTTTAAAACTCTCTCCACAAAATGTAACTCCTACATAATCTGAGGGTTCCAAATCCTTTGTTGCACTGTGTATAATATCCTCTATAGCGCCTTTAATCCACTGAATAGGTTCAGTATTTTCGGGAATTGGCTTAATGATAAAATCAATTTTATGGCCCCGGACGTTAAACTTTTTCACGGTTGTAAAATAATCTTTCTTTATTATAAAACGATTCATTTTAATATAATTTTTACTTTTTGTTTTACACGACTAGTCACCTTTTAAATACAATTGTAACTAAACTTTTTGCAAATGACAAGTTGTTTATATAACAAGTTTTTATTTTTATTTTATAAATAAATATATTTAACGTATTGTAAAAATTATCAATTGTGGTTGTGGTGTTGCTGATGTAGTTGGTGTTATGTAATTGTAGCTATGTGTAGTTGGCGTTATGTAGTTGCTGCTATTGCTACTAATTATTTAAATAAGAGGACTCGTCTATATCTAAACAGTTTCTACAATCATGTCAAATAATAAATATCTACTAGCACGTCTAGTTACCGAAATTACTTATCAAGAATTTATTGCTCAAGGAATGTACGGCGTTTGTATGCCGGCAAGTCTGATTATATTTGAGCAATTACAAAAATTTCAGCCTGAACTTAAGTGCGGTATGACTCTATTTGACAAAGTGCTTCCTGTACCTATTCATATGTGGTGCGAAATAGATGGTATAAAATACGATCCTACACATAAAATAGCTTTACACTACCTATCTGAAACAGAAAAATCTGCTCTAATAGGCAAATCTTATGAGTATTTTGCAGATGGCGAGATTATATCAAGTGCAGAAGATGAAGAAATGTTAAATTTTTATAACAGAATAAAAGATACAAGAAATGTTGAACCATATTTTAAAGCAGCTCCTTATATTTTAAAAAATATTAGGTATAAGGTTAGTCTTAGAGCTAAAAAATTGTTAAAATAATATTTATAGTATGATATGTTTTGTAATAATTAAAATAAAATATAAAATTTTTAAAACTTAATGAGTTTTTATTTTGGTTAACATGTAATTTTTACCTTCATATTCATAAATTTTAATGTGATACAATAGGAAAAACCCCTGCTTTACGCAAGGTAAACTATATTTTTGTTATGTAGAAACATGTCAAATAAGAAAATCAACATGACAAAATAATTATAACCCTTTATAGTAAAATTTTCAGCTTATATACCTTGATAATTTTAAAAACAAAAATATACAAAAAATTTTTTATGCTTGGCTACAACTTATAAATAAAGTAAATTTAATACGATTATAATATTCATATAAGGGTCAATAACATTATATATAAATTCCAAGACAATCTTTTTAAATTTAGTGCATATAGCTCTTATTATCTGCGAAAACGTAATAGTATAGAT
Source organism: Rhamphomyia laevipes (assembly GCA_963920725.1). Classification (NCBI taxonomy): domain Eukaryota; kingdom Metazoa; phylum Arthropoda; class Insecta; order Diptera; family Empididae; genus Rhamphomyia; species Rhamphomyia laevipes. Next base: position 102,988,053 of record OY987255.1, read on the forward strand.
ATATACGTAATATAAAAAAAATCAAAACAGGTTTATTATTTATAATAATATTAATTAAGAATATCTATATATTATATATATATATAATATATATATATATATATATATATATATATATATATATATATATATATATATATATATATATATGTATATACAATATACAAAACATAATATTATGACTAATATAAATTACAAAAACTTGTCTTGCAACTAATTAACATAATAAGCTTATGATGACTTGATGCACGCAAACAATTGTGCTTCCAAAGTTACTTTTCATTCAACATATTTCGAATTGACACACTCACTCACACACAGTTAATATATATAAATAATCAAAACACAAAGACAAAACATATTTTCTTTCTTAACAATCAAGATCATTTATGTTAGAAAAAGTCCATCATTTATGTTAGAAAAAGTCCATCGCAGGTCATGCACACTATCTGGGTCAATGACCTAGTGACCTAATTACTTAGTGGCTCCAATAGTCATAACGAAAGACGTCATTCAAGATCGTTGTCTGTCTGGGTTAATGACCTAGTGGCGCCTATCTGTCTGGGTCAATGACCTAGTGGCGCCAATAGCCATAACGAAAGACGCCATTGAAGGTCGTTGTCTGTCTGTCTCAAGTGCCCCTATACCTACTGATAGTAAACCCAGATTTTCGATTTGAATCTTGTTCTTGAAATTACAATCATCAAGTTTGCAACAAAGATCATCAATTTGTTGTATAACTGAATTAATGTTATCATCTGCTTTTTTATTATTAATACGGGGGGAACTTTTAATTGTATCAGCAGATGATTTCAGCAGATCATTATTAGATTTTATAGCTAGCATAATGTGTGCAACATTAATGGTGCTACATTCGATACAATAAAATGAGAATATTTTTTTGTACTCAGCTAGGTATTTTGTCGCAGACTTCGAAAGACCTATGCAGCGTAGATGAAATAATTTTGAGCAGATGCCTTTACAATTTATCATCTCAGATGTGGGGGTGCTATTATCCATAGTGCAATTATTGCTGCTACATTTATTCATAATTACGATTTATTTATTTATGTAAGTACACACACAAAAAAAAAAGTTTTTTAATCGAAAAAAAAAAATATAAATTTTGTTGAAATATGATATGATGACACAGTGACTTTATTAATTTTATTATTTACACAACACTTTGAATGTCATTTATAGTACAGGTAAATGCACTACTACGTTTTATTGTATTTTAGGTAAAAGAACTCAATTATACTATATTTAAATTTGTATTGTAGGTGAATGCACTAAATAATGTTTATTCTTAATATTTAATTCTTTTTTTGTTTGTGGTTTTATTTCATAATACAAAATACAATTTTTTTTTTTGATTAATTAAATTAAATTATAACAAAAAATTAATTATTTTGCAAGTTAAATAAAACACGTCCGAACAGGTTGAGCGCAGTTTTGACAATTTTAACTTGAGGCTTATACAATGATGGTTGATAATGCGTACCAAAACAAGGGGATATTATTAAAAGAGGAAATTATGAAAGTAGCGAAACGAACGTTCATAAGAGGGTTACGTTCGGAACCCCTGAAACATTATGTGAGTTCGCAAAATTGTTCAAACTTGAAGGTAGTAGCACTAAAGGGAGAGACTATGCCAGGGAGGATTATGCAATGGGAAATGCATTAGAACGACAACCAGGTGCAACTGGAAATGAGATAGGTATAATAATAAGAGAAGTGCTGGGACAGCTAGGTATTGGAGAGGATTGACATTAAATAGCGGGAGAGAACAGAGGAAGAAACACAAGTCATTTTCAAAAGATAAGTAGAGATGGCCCGGTATCGGTGCCACGCCATTTGCCACACCAACGCGCGCCTAATTACAATACAAATTTTAGAAATGATAAATTTTAGAAGATTAAACAACAATAATAACGGACCAAAAAGGAATAATGCTAACACTCACAGAATGCAGAAAAGTAATATCAAATCACATGTGGTGAACCAGTGTGAAGGAGCGAGAAATAAGACCTTCACACAAACCCTTAGCAAAAATACCAAATATATTTTGTATGCACAAAATATTGTAACAAAATATTGAGGCGATAGAGAGCAACTAAGAAAGGAATTAGAGAACCCCTCCAGTGGACCATTGAAGTATACCGGAAGCGCACCGACGGGAAGCACCTACATCAAGAGCCACCACAAAAACTTACTGAGAAAAAACGAGGAGGAGTTGGTGTACACGAACCATAGGAGAACTTATACGTTTGGAGAGGATAGCAGTCACCTCCGAGGAGAAACAAAAATTTAAAAATAAAAGGAAAACATTGGAAAAAGCAGAAAAGATCCGACGGAAAAAAGTAAAAAACGACAACAAAAATAAAGTATATGATATGTTCAACCGTTGTTTCGATATCGTAGAAAACAGAGACAAATATTCATAAAATTGAAAAAAAAAATATATCTATATATAGTTTATCTATATTTCTCAAAGAATATATATATAAATATATATATAAATGATTCTATTTTTCAAACTATATATACATATGAAAGTTTTTGTTAGTAAAGAAAAAAATATATACATAACAATTAATATGTTATTTGTTTATTAAATAAAAAAAAATTAAATATATATATAAATAATTCTATTTTTGAAACTGTATACTTATGAACGTTTATGTTAGTTTTTTTAAAAAAAATATATACATAAAAATTAATATGTTATTTCTTTTTTTTAAAAAATAAAATAAATTAAATATATATAAACCATTCTATTTTTCAAACTATATACATATGAACGTTTATGTTAGTTTAAAAAAAAATATATATATACATAAAAATTAATATGTTATTGAAAAATAAATTAGATTAAAAATATATATATATCATAAATGAAAAAAAAAATGAATATATGAGTATAACCATATAAAATTAAAAGTCGATTTAATAATTATTTAAAAAAAAAAATATTATATATATATATATAGGTAGAAAATTTATGTTAATTCATGGGGCAAACAGCGACTAAAGAAGAGGAGATCTTCATTAATAACAACGCCGGTGTAAACACCGTCACTACTCCAAAACTCGAAAAAAGACCTTGTTATTAGTTAGTAAGTACACCTAGTTTCTCACCATATTTTTTAGTCAGGACACTTTTTAGCAGAGTTATTTTCATGGGAAATTAGCACATTTTTGTAGGAAATTAAGTAGGTTTAGATAATAGATAAGATTGGTTTAAATAGGAGATAAAATTATTTTAATAATATTACGGGATAGTTTAGCGTAGGAAAAATTGCATAAATTATACACTACAAATTCATAAATATAATCATACTTTTAAAATAAAAATGTATATTGAAAATTAATTTTATATACATAAATTAAAGTATGATACAGGTACTTGATACCGAACTGAAAAATTTAGAAGATATAATTAAAAATTTTAAGAAGACCCCAAATAGATCTTATTCCTCGAACTATATATTAGGGAAGCTAGCGTTTGTTAAAGACGTAAGAGAAACTTTCTCAAATAGTTGGCAAGCATTATATTAAGAAGATAAAGAGTTAGCATTGAAATATAAAACTAAATTCGATTAAATTTATAGCGAAGTAAACGATAATTTATATTTAGACCGTAAATCGGCACATTTTCTAAATAGCACGGTAATAGATCTCGACACTGACGAGGAAGATTCTAAAGACATAGGGGTAGGAACTGATGAAGTAGGAATAGTAAATAATAGTAAGATTAATAACACACAAACAACCAACATGATGAATTTTGATTTTAATGTGTCTTTTACTACCAACGTTGATAATCGGAAAAGAAGAGACTCGAGAAGAAAAAATTCGAGATTTTGTAAACAGCATCGAATTTTATCATAACATATTAAAACCGGAGAAGAAAACAATATTAGTAAAGTTCCGTGTCAAGTGTAAGATTCAAGGAAAAGTCTTGACAGAGCTAGAAAATACCATTCCTGAAAATTTCAACGAATTAAAAAAATTATTTAGAACCAAATGCGGATGCAAAGACTGGATTGAAATAATACAAACCAAATTGAGCGACATACGACAAGGTAATCGACCATTACAAGAATTCACTAATGAGATAGAAAACCTCATATCACGAATGACAGATTTAGAAGTCAATGCGCAAAGAGAAACCAAACGAGCAGCGTTAACAACCGCTAATAGTAATAACCGTAGTAACCCTCTCCTTATTTTTGAAAAAAGGAGTTAATGAAAGATACAGAATAATCTTGGATAGCGCTCGTGATAAAGATTTTAAGGACGCAATACAGCATTTACTAGAATTGGATACAGGTACCGAAAAAGCCAGAGAAGTTGTCAGGTACGCTGACAATAATCGATATAATAACAATATTAATAATAGAAATAACTATAATAATATTAATTTTAACAATAATCGAAATTTTAACAATAATCGAAAATTTAACAATAATCGAAATTTTAACAATAATTGAAATAACAACAATAATAGGAATAATAATTTCGGAAGTCAAAATTTCAATAATAATTCGAACAATTAAAATCAAAATCCTATCTATCCATCTAGAAATCGAACCTACACGCCAAGTAAGAAAACAAGTAATAATAATAACTATAATAACAATAACAATAATAATAATTATAATAATAACAATAATAACAATTATGATAATAATAGAAATTATAATCCGAATAACTATAATAACAATAGAAATTATAACAATAATAATTATAACCAGAGAGCGAATACCAACAACATAAATGTACCCAATCCAAGAGTATTGGCCATCACAGAAAAAGGAACAACCCACCGAGGGAGAGGCCAACCAATCGGTAGGGGATTATCACAATTAGGCGAAATAAAGGATATAATTTTCACAGCATGATTCACAAACGAACTATACGTAGACATTAAAATCAACGAAACAGAAACTACTACATTCTTAGTAGATACTGGTGCTTCTATTTGCGCAATAAAATCAAAACTTTTGGACGAAAAATTAAATAAAAATAATATTTCTACAATACAAGGTAGGTCATCTCGAATCATCGGGTACCTGTACTAAACAATTGAATTTTGAATTCACAAATATCGCCATACGACTTTCATGTCGTAGCCAATGACTTTCCAGTACCAGTTGATGGTATTTTAGGAGCTAACTTTTTAAAAGATTTCCAAGCTAAGATAAATTTAGAAAATTTTACTTTGGAATTAAACATAAATAATGAAAATATAGTATTACCTATATTAAATAAAACAAATTCCAATACCATTACGACTGCATCTCGATGTGAAGCAACGTACTGGGTCGACACTAAATTTAAAGACGAACGAATTATTTATCAGACAGAACTTTGCGAAGGGGTTAGTGTATCATAACTCTTGTACAGAAGATATGTACCAAATTTAATGACATATTTCATTTAGATGGTGACAAATACTGCTAAAGCAGATATCCAATTAAAGAAGAACACATCACCAACATATTCAAAACCATATAGAGTTCCACATTCGGAAAAGCAAGGACTACAGGACGAAATACAAAAAATTATCGACCAATAGATTGTCGAGCCATCTGTATCAGCGTGAAATTCACCCGTACTAATTGTACCAAAGAAAAAGGATTCAGTCATTCCTTTCGGAATCCATAATTTCCAGCTAGTAGATTACTGAATTGGGTTACCAGATGCAAATTCTGTACGTTTATAAACTAAACCATCAAGAACTTTTAGATCAGGAGAAATTTTATTCTCTACAAACGATATTAAATTAAGATACTCAGTGGATTTAAAATATTCAGATTCAAGATCTATACTAGGACTTATAAAGTCAAGTGTTGCGATTTCATCCGCCGAGTACATACGCGAAAGGGCATCCGGAAACACATTTTGTGATCCACGTCGGTGTTAAATACTAAAATTAAAACCTTGTAGTTTTAAACTCCAACGCGCTAGTCAAATCAGTTTGTTGCATCAACCACTTTAAAGATACATGGTCCGTGATGACTTTAAATAGATGACCTTCTATGTATGAGCGAAATTTCATTATAGCCATAACAGCAGCCAAACATGCTCAGTGACACTATAGTTTCTTTGCGCCAGTAGTTATTGGGCCACCTTGTGCTGGAACCAAATCCTGTTTGTGTGCACTCATGTGTAACTAATGTGTGCGTTCGTGAGTGCATAATTTGTACACTCATGTGTAACTAATATGTGCATTCGTGTGTGCATAATTGGTTAATGATGTGTGCATAATTGATTAATCATAATTGGTTAATCATGCGGTTAATTGGTGTTAAGTAGTCACTGATTGATTGATCGTTTTGCGCAATCTCCTTTACTTCCGACGCAGGTGCGTAGTTGTTGACACTTTGTATTATGATCTTTTGAAATCATATGTTTTATTGTTTACATGCCAAAACAAGATATATCTTTATTGTTATTGACCTTTTGTTTCTGATCTTGTAAAAACGATAATATTAATTAACTCTATATATATATGATCTTGTGAAATCATATATTTTTTTGTTTATATGCAAAAACAAGATATAACTTTATTGTTATTGACCTTTTGTATTTTCTTGTTTCTGATCTTGTAAAAACGATAATATTAATTAACTCTATATATATATGATCTTGTGAAATCATATGTTTTATTGTTTATATGCAAGAATAAGATTTATCTTTAATGTTTTTGATCTTTTGTATTTTATTGTTTTTGATCTTGTAAAAACGATAATATTAATTAACTCTATATATATATTACGGATTACAAATAATATATATATATATGTATATAAAATTTATACACTAAATTGTAGCATTCAACGTTGACATTATTAGTTTTGTTAATGTGTGTGTGTGTGTTATATATTAACTACAAAACTATTTTTGTATTCAGTATATAAAATGTTACTGTCTACAGAGGACAAAGAAGTGATTTCTATTTTTTTTAAAGAATATAAATTTTGTCTTGATAAAAATAATATAAATAAATTAGAAAATCTTGAGGAAAAACTAAAATTGTTAATTAATTCCGGTGTAGAAAAATCACAATTTGAAGAACATTATAAATGTTGTATATGGTCAAATAATAATGCAGAATGTGGACAAGATACATGTACCTGTGTATCAGTAACATTCCAATACAGAGAAGCTTTAAAAATAATACAAAATTTTAAAAATATAAAATTTAGTTACGAAATTTTAAAATTTTAAAATATAAACACGTTACCATTTATACATCCATTTGCTATGATAATAGCAGGTCCTTCAGGGTGTGGAAAAACAACTTTTGTTTGTAATATAATCAGGAAGCATAAGACGTTAATTCAGCCAAACATAACTAAAATAATTTGGTGCAACCCTGAATTGACTGCTGTACCAAGGGATTTACCTTTTGATAATATTGATTTTTTAAATAATATACCTGAAGAAATAAATAACGAAAATGACGATAACATTTTAATTGTATTAGATGATTTAATGCTTGAGACATATAATAAACAAGTCTGTGAGTTGTTTACAAAGGGATCACACCATAAAAATTTATCAATTATATTATTAATACAAAATATTTTTCATCAGGGTAAATACTGTCGCGACTTATTATTAAATGCTAAATATTTGGTTTTATTCAAAAATCCCCGTGACAAGTCACAAATCATGCCTTTAGCGCGACACATTTTGCCAGAAAGAACCCGTGAATTTGTAAGAGTATATAACGAGGCTACATCATGCCCTCATGGTTATATTATCCTAGACTTAACACAAAAAGGCTCTGAATTATTTCGCATACGAATTAATATATTTGAAACAGGTTATAGTGTTTGCTACTGCTCACCAAATGATTTAAATAATAAAGTTTATTGTGAGAAATATGAAACGATTGAGGAGAAACCGACATATATTACATCTTTTAAAAAAACCACATAAAAAACTTCGTAATAGTATATTACAAACATGTGATGATGATGTTATAAAGACTTTAATTGAAATTGCAATAAATACTTTAAATGGTAATAATAAAGTACCCAAAAAAATTGTATCGCTTTTAAAAAAACATAAAAACACGCTACGTACGTTGTCTAGCCAGTACTAAAAAAACATTGAAAGCAAAACGACGAATACTTATACAAAAAGGTGGTTTTTTACCTGTTTTGATTGGTACTGTATTATTATCAGGACTCATAGGAAAATTAATAAGTGATTACCAATCAAAAAACGAATAATTTGAAGCGTATGATTGTTATACCACCTGAATTATTTTCAAAATTTAAAAAATTATTGGACGATGAAAAAACCTCAACATATAATAAATTTAAAGTTCAAATATTAAAACAAGATGGAACAAAATGTAGTTATGCCGATACAACAGGATCAGGTGCTGATAAAAAGTCAATACCACAGCCTAGTGTAGTAAATAATTTGTTACATTCAATGATTAAACAAGTAAATGTAACATTAAATGGGAAAAATGTAACACCTTCTGATTCTTTTTATAATTATAAGAGTTAAGCTATGGAAAAGATGCTAGCTCAACACATTTGGAAGGATCCGGTTGGGAGTTAGATAAACCAAATGTTCATGATATTAATAACGAAGGTTCCAAAGTAAGGCAGAAAAAGTACAAAAACTCTTCTACTGTTGAGCTAATGGGAAAATTACATGTGGATTTTTTTAACACGCCTACTTTGCTTTTAAACAATGTTGATGTGAGAATTTCGTTAACACTGGAAAAACCAGAATTTTATGAAAGCTATTTAAAAATTCATGAAGCAACACTATACATGAAACATGTTACAGTTAACCCTAATATTTTATTGGCTCGCAACACTATTCTTGCAAAAGCTAATGCAAAATATCATTACAAAAGAGGAGAATTGAAAACATTTACAATACCAGCAAATACTTCAAACATTTCATTGGATAATGTATTTATTGGTCAACTACCTAATACATTATTATTTTGTATGGTAAATAATAAGAATTTTAATGGAAAACGATCAAAAAATCCATATTATTTTGATCACAATAATTTATCACAATTTCAATTATATGTAAACGGTGTACAAGTACCTAATTCGCCAATTGAAACAAATTTCTCTGAGAGTTTTTGTACTACCAGAGCATATTTAACATTATTCAAGGGTACAGGAATACATCATTCCAATAGAGGTCATCAGATCACAAGAGAATATTTTTCAAACGACTACACAGTATTAGCTTTTGATTTATCAGCTGATGGATCAGGTAATGAAACATGTGAAAACCTGTTGAATCAAGGTATAGTGAAAATTGAAGCAAAATTAAGCTCTTCACTATCATCAACACTGACATGTATTGTTTATGGAGAGTTTGATGCATCACTAGAAATTGATAAAAATAGAAATGTATATACAAATTTATAAATATTGCTACATTAAGTAATAATTTTTATTATACAAGTGAAGGTCGTACATGATACAACTGTACAAAAATGTCAAATAATAATAATAACCGAGTAATGTCATATGCATTGGTAGACGTTTCATTCGTTCGTGATAAATTTATTCATTTTGGGCGTAAAGTTACCATTGCAGGAATTGAAGAATTCAATAAAACAGTACATTACGAATACAAATATGATTACTCAACCGCTAAACTAACAGCAGAAGAACAAAATTGTGCCACAAATGGAAACTTGTACAATGAAAATATTGTAAAGTTTATTAAAGATATTTGATATTTTTAAATAAAAGACTTCTTGTTTGTTGTGAGTTACAAGTAAAACTAAACTTTATTATTAATGTTTCTTTTTTATATAAAACTTAAACCTATCGACAAACATTTTATTTATACAAGTGTTCATTTCTTTATTCTTTAATGAAGGTCTTTGTTCTTAAAGTAAACCATCGTTTTATGACATATTTATTACAACAAATTATTTTTATGTTATATTTAGGGTGCGTTGCACCTCACACCACCCCTCTTAGAGAAAAAGAATAAATAATAAATACATACTGAATAAATATATTTAGGGTGCGTTGCACCTCACACCACCCCTCTTAGAGAAAAAGAATAAATACTGATCTTTATCAGAATTTATGATATTTTTTTTTTATTTGAATATTTTTTTTTTTATATTATAGTGTATTATTTTCTTAACATATAAATTTTGTATATGAATATTTATTTTCTGAATAAAGATTATAAAAAAAAATATACTTATAAATATACAGTATATATAAAAAATCTTATTTTAGGCAATTCAAAATATAGTAAAACGTACAATATATTTTTAAACTAAAACTATTATAGTAAAATATATAAAATATAGTAAAAAGTTATACTATTAAACTTTATTTTTTAGCAAACTTTATTCTGTTAATATTTAATAATACTAATTTTTTTTTAATAAACTTAGCAAACGCGTTTGAATTTAGAGTAAAAGTATATAAATTGATTATTTCTAAATATTTTAATTTTAATGAAAATATAGTATTACCTATATTAAATAAAACAAATTCCAATACCATTACGACTGCATCTCGATGTGAAGCAACGTACTGGGTCGACACTAAATTTAAAGACGAACGAATTATTTATCAGACAGAACTTTGCGAAGGGGTTAGTGTATCATAACTCTTGTACAGAAGATATGTACCAAATTTACTGACATATTTCATTTAGATGGTGACAAATACTGCTAAAGCAGATATCCAATTAAAGAAGAACACATCACCAACATATTCAAAACCATATAGAATTCCACATTCGGAAAAGCAAGGACTACAGGAAGAAATACAAAAAATTATCGACCAAAAGATTGTCGAGCCATCTGTATCAGCGTGAAATTCACCCGTACTAATTGTACCAAAGAAAAAGGATTCAGTCATTCCTTTCGGAATCCATAATTTCCAGCTAGTAGATTCCTGAATTGGGTTACCAGATGCAAATTCTGTACGTTTAAAAACTAAACCATCAAGAATTTTTAGATCAGGAGAAATTTTATTCTCTACAAACGATATTAAATTAAGATACTCAGTGGATTTAAAATATTCAGATTCAAGATCTATACTAGGACCTATAAAGTCAAGTGTTGCGATTTCATCCGCCGAGTACATACGTGAAAGGGCATCCGGAAACACATTTTGTGATCCACGTCGGTGTTCAATACTAAAATTAAAACCTTGTAGTTTTAAACTCCAACGCGCTAGTCTACCCGATAAATCAGTTTGTTGCATAAACCACTTTAAAGATGCATGGTCCGTGATGACTTTAAATAGATGACCTTCTATGTATGAGCGAAATTTCATTATAGCCATAACAGCAGCCAAACATGCTCAGTGACACTATAGTTTCTTTGCGCCAGTAGTTATTGGGCCACCTTGTGCTGGGAACCAAATCCTGTTTGTGTGCACTCATGTGTAACTAATGTTGTGCATAATTGATTAATCATAATTGGTTAATCATGCGGTTAATTGATGTTAAGTAGTCACTGATTGATTGATCGTTTTGCGCAATCTCCTTTACTTCCGACGCAGGTGCGTAGTTGTTGACACTTTGTATTATGATCTTTTGAAATCATATGTTTTATTGTTTACATGCCAAAACAAGATATATCTTTATTGTTATTGACCTTTTGTTTCTGATCTTGTAAAAACGATAATATTAATTAACTCTATATATATATGATCTTGTGAAATCATATATTTTTTTGTTTATATGCAAAAACAAGATATATCTTTATTGTTATTGACCTTTTGTATTTTCTTGTTTCTGATCTTGTAACAACGATAATATTAATTAACTCTATATACTATATATGATCTTGTGAAATCATATGTTTTATTGTTTATATGCAAGAATAAGATTTATCTTTAATGTTTTTGATCTTTTGTATTTTATTGTTTTTGATCTTGTAAAAACGATAATATTAATTAACTCTATATATATATTACGGATTACAAATAATATATATATATATATATGTATATAAAATTTATACACTAAATTGTAGCATTCAACGTTGACATTATTAGTTTTGTTAATGTGTGTGTGTGTGTGTTATATATTAACTACAAAACTATTTTTGTATTCAGTATATAAAATGTTACTGTCTACAGAGGACAAAGAAGTGATTTCTATTTTTTTAAAAGAATATAAATTTTGTCTTGATAAAAATAATATAAATAAATTAGAAAATCTTGAGGAAAAACTAAAATTGTTAATTAATTCCGGTGTAGAAAAATCACAATTTGAAGAACATTATAAATGTTGTATATGGTCAAATAATAATGCAGAATGTGGACAAGATACATGTACCTGTGTATCAGTAACATTCCAATACAGAGAAGCTTTAAAAATAATACAAAATTTTAAAAATATAAAATTTAGTTACGAAATTTTAAAATTTTAAAATATAAACACGTTACCATTTATACATCCATTTGCTATGATAATAGCAGGTCCTTCAGGGTGTGGAAAAACAACTTTTGTTTGTAATATAATCAGGAAGCATAAGACGTTAATTCAGCCAAACATAACTAAAATAATTTGGTGCAACCCTGAATTGACTGCTGTACCAAGGGATTTACCTTTTGATAATATTGATTTTTTAAATAATATACCTGAAGAAATAAATAACGAAAATGACGATAACATTTTAATTGTATTAGATGATTTAATGCTTGAGACATATAATAAACAAGTCTGTGAGTTGTTTACAAAGGGATCACACCATAAAAATTTATCAATTATATTATTAATACAAAATATTTTTCATCAGGGTAAATACTGTCGCGACTTATTATTAAATGCTAAATATTTGGTTTTATTCAAAAATCCCCGTGACAAGTCACAAATCATGCCTTTAGCGCGACACATTTTTCCAGAAAGAACCCGTGAATTTGTAAGAGTATATAACGAGGCTACATCATGCCCTCATGGTTATATTATCCTAGACTTAACACAAAAAGGCTCTGAATTATTTCGCATACGAATTAATATATTTGAAACAGGTTATAGTGTTTGCTACTGCTCACCAAATGATTTAAATAATAAAGTTTATTGTGAGAAATATGAAACGATTGAGGAGAAACCGACATATATTACATCTTTTAAAAAAACCACATAAAAGACTTCGTAATAGTATATTACAAACATGTGATGATGATGTTATAAAGACTTTAATTGAAATTGCAATAAATACTTTAAATGGTAATAATAAAGTACCCAAAAAAATTGTATCGCTTTTAAAAAAACATAAAAACACGCTACGTACGTTGTCTAGCCAGTACTAAAAAAACATTGAAAGCAAAACGACGAATACTTATACAAAAAGGTGGTTTTTTACCTGTTTTGATTGGTACTGTATTATTATCAGGACTCATAGGAAAATTAATAAGTGATTACCAATCAAAAAACGAATAATTTGAAGCGTATGATTGTTATACCACCTGAATTATTTTCAAAATTTAAAAAATTATTGGACGATGAAAAAACCGCAACATATATTAAATTTAAAGTTCAAATATTAAAACAAGATGGAACAAAATGTAGTTATGCCGATACAACAGGATCAGGTGCTGATAAAAAGTCAATACCACAGCCTAGTGTAGTAAATAATTTGTTACATTCAATGATTAAACAAGTAAATGTAACATTAAATGGGAAAAATGTAACACCTTCTGATTCTTTTTATAATTATAAGAGTTATTTAATATCCCTGGTAAGCTATGGAAAAGATGCTAGCTCAACACATTTGGAAGGATCCGGTTGGGAGTTAGATAAACCAAATGTTCATGATATTAATAACGAAGGTTCCAAAGTAAGGCAGAAAAAGTACAAAAACTCTTCTACTGTTGAGCTAATGGGAAAATTACATGTGGATTTTTTTAACACGCCTACTTTGCTTTTAAACAATGTTGATGTGAGAATTTCGTTAACACTGGAAAAACCAGAATTTTATGAAAGCTATTTAAAAATTCATGAAGCAACACTATACATGAAACATGTTACAGTTAACCCTAATATTTTATTGGCTCACAACACTATTCTTGCAAAAGCTAATGCAAAATATCATTACAAAAGAGGAGAATTGAAAACATTTACAATACCAGCAAATACTTCAAACATTTCATTGGATAATGTATTTATTGGTCAACTACCTAATACATTATTATTTTGTATGGTAAATAATAAGAATTTTAATGGAAAACGATCAAAAAATCCATATTATTTTGATCACAATAATTTATCACAATTTCAATTAAATGTAAACGGTGTACAAGTACCTAATTCGCCAATTGAAACAAATTTCTCTGAGAGTTTTTGTAATACCAGAGCATATTTAACATTATTCAAGGGTACAGGAATACATCATTCCAATAGAGGTCATCAGATCACAAGAGAATATTTTTCAAAGGGCTACACAGTATTAGCTTTTGATTTATCAGCTGATGGATCAGGTAATGAAACATGTGAAAACCTGTTGAATCAAGGTATAGTGAAAATTGAAGCAAAATTAAGCTCTTCACTATCATCAACACTGACATGTATTGTTTATGGAGAGTTTGATGCATCACTAGAAATTGATAAAAATAGAAATGTATATACAAATTTATAAATATTGCTACATTAAGTAATAATTTTTATTATACAAGTGAAGGTCGTACATGATACAACTGTACAAAAATGTCAAATAATAATAACAACCGAATAATGTCATATGCATTGGTAGACGTTTCATTCGTTCGTGATAAATTTATTCATTTTGGGCGTAAAGTTACCATTGCAGGAATTGAAGAATCCAATAAAACAGTACATTACGAATACAAATATGATTACTCAACCGCTAAACTAACAGCAGAAGAACAAAATTGTGCCACAAATGGAAACTTGTACAATGAAAATATTGTAAAGTTTATTAAAGATATTTGATATTTTTAAATAAAAGACTTCTTGTTTGTTGTGAGTTACAAGTAAAACTAAACTTTATTATTAATGTTTCTTTTTTATATAAAACTTAAACCTATCGACAAACATTTTATTTATACAAGTGTTCATTTCTTTATTCTTTAATGAAGGTCTTTGTTCTTAAAGTAAACCATCGTTTTATGACATATTTATTACAACATATTATTTTTATGTTATATTTAGGGTGCGTTGCACCTCACACCACCCCTCTTAGAGAAAAAGAATAAATAATAAATACATACTGAATAAATATATTTAGGGTGCGTTGCACCTCACACCACCCCTCTTAGAGAAAAAGAATAAATACTGATCTTTATCAGAATTTATGATATTTTTTTTTTGAATATTTTTTTTTTTATATTATAGTGTATTATTTTCTTAACATATAAATTTTGTATATGAATATTTATTTTCTGAATAAAGATTATAAAAAAAAATATACTTATAAATATACAGTATATATAAAAAATCTTATTTTAGGCAATTCAAAATATAGTAAAACGTACAATATATTTTTAAACTAAAACTATTATAGTAAAATATATAAAATATAGTAAAAAGTTATACTATTAAACTTTATTTTTTAGCAAACTTTATTCTGTTAATATTTAATAATACTAATTTTTTTTTAATAAACTTAGCAAACGCTTTTGAATAAAGCCTCAAATACATTCAGCAAAAAGTAACAAAAAGTGCCACTTTTTGAAAATTATGTTTTGTTGCTTTTCATTCCATTAAAAATTATATCAATCCCTTTCATTTTTCATAAAGTGAAAACGGAAAAAGTTCAAAACGTTCAAGTTTTAAAAAAGTGGAAGCTTTAAAACACTAACACATATAAACATTTGCATAGTTTTCCCCGTAGGTTTCAGAAAAAGTTAAAAATTTATGATAAATATCAATAAAGGTTTGGGTATATGATAAACAAATGGTTTTACTATATGATAAATGAATTAAATTTGACATTTAATATGATAAATCAATTTCAAATATGATAAATAATGAATATAAAAACCAAACCGAATGAAAATAATTATTTTTATAAAATAATCTGTCAAGTATAAAATCAAATTTCAAAGAAATATTAATAGCTTTTTACAACAAAAAGAACTTTTATTTAGTTCATAATTATTCTTCCTGGGGGAGTTGTCATATAAACAACATTTTAATTTTTTTCACTTTTTCACTTTTTCTCACTTTTTACTGAATGTATTGGAGGCTTTAGAGTAAAAGTATATAAATTGATTATTTCTAAATATTTTAATTTTATTAACTTAATTTCTTAATTTAAAAAAAATGTTATAATTGTATTTTATAAATGATTATATGTTACTATTTCTTTTTGAAAGTTTTACAATTATTTTGCAATAGTATGGTTTCACCCGGTTTTTATAGACAACTGTATTTTTACCTTTATATTTTATTGTACAGTTAACTGAATCTTGTGATACCACTTCAAATGGTCCAGTGTATACTGGATCCAACTATTTCCTAGCTTCGTTTTTAAGTAAAACAAAGGATCCTACTTCAAAATCATATTTTTCGGCATTAAGGTTTTGATCGTACTTTTGCTTTCTATTTATTTTCTTTTGTATTAAAATTTGTTTTGCATTATTGTGAACAACCTGCAATTTATTCTTCAATTCCTTTGCATAATCCTCATAATTATACATTGGTTCTATACTATTTGTTAAATTTGATGGTAATACACAATTACGTCCGTATACCAGTTCATGCGGTGTATACCCCGTTTCTGAATGAACCGACGTATTATAACAGAATACATAGTATTGTAACCATGCATCCTAATCGGAATGATTTTTCGTTACATATGCCCTTAGGTATGCACCCAAAACCTTATGCGAATTTTCCAGAGCACCGATGCTTTCGTGATGGTACGCAGTGGACGTTAATTGTTTAATTTTCAACAATATTCAAATATCTTTAAAAACTTCGTTTGCAAATTCCGTACCCTGATCAGATGCAATAGCTTTTGGCACTCCGTATCGCAATATAAATTGGTATACGAGCCCTTTAGCAACAGTATTAGCCTCCTAATTTATCAAAGGTATTGCTTCAATAAATTTGGTTAATTCGTTTTGAACCGTTAATATATATTTGTATCCCTCTAAAGACGTATCTAATGGACCAACAAGATCAATAAAGATTTTCTCAAAACTTGAGTCGGCAGTTGAAGTAATTACTAATGGTTGCCTTTTATTGTTAATATGTTTATTACGCTGGCATGAATCGCAATTTTTAACATATGATGTTATATCTTGTTGCATACCTGTCCAAGAATACAATTTCTTTATATCTCTAATCATACGATTTATTCCCGCATGACCGCTAGTCGGTAGAATATGATAATCGTTCATAATTATTTTTTTATATTTGGATCCGTAACTCTTTATAACTTTTTAATAATTTCTAAACATACATCTCTCAACAACATTTTGTCAAATGATGCCGATCGAGTAATAGTACTGGCGTCATGTCCAAACTTTAGTAAAATACAATTTTTATCGGGAATATAGGCCACTCTTTCATTTGGACCTGTTACTATATTTAAACCTTTATATTCAATATTTCCTACTATTTCTCTAACAAATTTTATTTCTACCATTTTTAAACCGTCTATTGGGGGTGTAAGAAGTTTTTTTTATCATATCATTGTCATCAGTTATGTCCTTATTTTTTTCATTTTTCGCTTGCGACCGTGTTGCGACACATATTTGCATTTCTTTTAACTCTGAGTTTTTTACTTGAATTCGACTTAAAGCATCTGCCGTTCCGTTATCTTTACCTTTCGTGTATACTACGTAAAGTTATATTCTTCGAGTAATAAACGGAATTTTGTATAAATTTACGATAATAATTTGCGAAAGCCACAAAACGTCTGACTTCATCAGCGTTTTTCGGCTGCGGATAATTTTTCATTACTTCAGATTTTGTTGGATCAGGTAGTATACCTTTATCCGAAATCAAGTGCCCTAAATATATCACCTCTTAAAAATGAACATTTGCCCGGGTGAATTTTTAAATTCACTTCTCGAAGGCGTTCAAATACTTCCATTAAATTTTTATTGTGCTCTTTGAGATTTCTTCCAAAAACTATGATATTGTCAAGGTAGACAAAACATCTTGAAGACGTTAACCCACTCATAGCAATGGACATCATACGAGAAAAAACACTTGGTGAAGTTTTCAAATCCATTGGCAAACGCGTTAGTTGGAAGTGACCATTTTCGATCGAAAAAGCAGTAAGAGGCTTACTATGATCATCTAAGTCCATTTGGTAGTAGCCTTGACTTAAATCTAAACACGAAAAATATACTGCCCCACCTAACAAATCATAGATATCGGTAATATTGGGTAACGGAAACTTATCGTCTTGTATGACTTCATTTAAACCGCGATAGTCGATTACTAAACGTAGTTTTTGTAATCCAGTAATTGGATCCTTTTTCTTTGGAACGACTAATATCGGCGAGTTCCAAGGCGACATAGAAGGTTCCGCTATATTATCATGTATCATTTTTTCCACTTGATTCTTAATTTCTTGCTTTTGCGCATGTGGTAACCGGTAAGGTTTTTTATATATACAGTGTCGGACAAAATTAAAGCACGGACTTTACCATATTCGCATTTTGTTCAATAATTTTTTAAAACATGAATTGATTTAAATTTTTTATATTAATAATGGAAAATATATATTTCTTTAATAAAATAGCAAAAAACTTAAAATTAAAATTCATTTAAAACAAAAATATTCATAAAAAAGTAGAAATATGTCCAAAAATTCCGCGACAAAACTAAAGCACATAATATCGTTTATTTATTGTTTTAGTTAATTGATAAAAATTATCCACTATAAGAACCGTTAAACTAGAAGACCGTTATTTTTGAAACACAAGAAGAGTTTTAAAAAGAATTTTTAAATCAGTCTACTAGTTGTTATTGATCAATCACCGTCTCCATTTGTTATTCAAAATTTAAATAATTAAAATGGCTCGAAATAAGTATTCTGCGGAATTTAAAGAAAAAATTATAAATGATTTTAATAAAGGTGAATCAGTGACATCTCTTGCGATAAAATTTAGTATGCACCATAGCGTAATTTCCCGAATTATAAGCCGTTTTCGTTCTTTTGGTTCGATAAATACAATTCATGGAGGTGGTAGACCACGCAAAACCACCAAACGCGAGGACCAAGCAATCATACGACTTGTTAAAAAGGATCCTTTTATATCAGCAAGGTCAATTGGAAGTGAATTGCAGTTAAATATTTCACACCGGTCCATCCAACGACGAGCTGTGGAAGGTGGTTTAGAAACATTTAGAAGCGCAAAAAAGCCATTTATTTCTAAAAAAAATTTAAGAGCAAGACTCGAATTTGCAAGGACGCATATTAACTGGACTGTTGCCAAATGGAAAACCGTACTTTTTTCTGACGAATCAAAGTTTAATTTGAAGGGTTCCGACGGATCGACGCTACTGCGCAGACCAAAAGGACAGCTACGAAAGGCACAATAAAGCACGGGGGAGGCAACGTAATGGTATGGGGATGTTTTTCTGGCAATGGAATTGGTCCAATTTATAAAATTAACAGCATAATGGACCGATTTGTGTACAAAAATATTTTGCAAAATGTTATGCTGCCTCATGCCGAAGAAGATATGCCATTAAGGTGGATTTTTCAGCACGACAACGATCCAAAGCACACGGCTAAATGTGTGAAGGAGTGGTTTGCTACCAATAGGATCGATGTTTTGAAGTGGCCCGCCCAATCACCCGGTTTGAATCCTATAGAAAATCTATGGGAAATTGTGGATCGGAAAATTCAGCGCGAAAACTGTAAAAATAAGGATTCTCTTTTCGTTCAAGCAGAATTTGCATGGAAGAGCATCTCTGTGGATATTTTGAACAATTTAATAGAGTATATGCCCCGCAGATGTGAAGCAGTGCTAAAAAATAAGGGATACGCCACAAAATATTAGAGAAATCGCCCATTCTTGTTAACATATTTCATATGTGCTTTAGTTTTGTCGCGGAATTTTTAGACATATTGCTACTTTTTTATGAATATTTTTGTTTTAAATGAATTTTAGTTTTAAGTTTTTTGCTATTTTGTTAAAGAAATATATATTCTTCCGTTATTAATATAAAAAATTTAAATCAATTCATGTTTTAAAAAATTATTGAACAAAATGCGAATATGGTAAAGTCCGTGCTTCAGTTTTGTCCGACACTGTAGGTGTAGTTCCCGGTTTTAAATTAATTTGCGCTTTAGAAACGGTAGTAAATATTAAATTATCATCATCGAGATGGAAAATATCATTAAATTTAGTACATATACTGATTATTTCACGTTTTTCCTCCGAATTCAAATTATGCGTTTTTATCTCATTAAGTACCCTTTGGACTCTGCTAGGTTGATTAGGCTTGGTATCGCTATATTTAAAAACAAAATATTCACAAGCTGGCCACGATATTGGCTCGTACCAATTTAACATAACTTTTTCCGATCTGCTTTAAGAATTTTGACCGGTATTTTCCCGTTTACGGCTTTCGATACCGAACCGGCCATAAAAACTCCATCACACAATTCCTGTGGATGAAATACTCGTTCGTCTACGTATTTGGTGTCTATAAAGTATGTGCTCTCACAACGAGCAGATAATAATAAAGATTTTGATTCTTCTTTTCCTATTAAAGGTAATTTGATTACTGAGTTTTGAATTTTAAATTTTACTATAGATTTTTCTAAATCAATAATAGCATCTACATCTCTAAGAAAATTTGCACCAATAATTCCATCGACAGGAAAATTATCTTCTACTATATGGAAATTATACCATTTGTATAAATTTTCAAAATTTAACTGAATTTGTTTTGATCCTAACGTCTCTCTAGAGTCTAGAGTCTAGACCCTGATATACCGTTTATCTTAATCTGATTTTTTGTATTTAAATTGTTATCTACTAAATTTTTTTTTTTATTAAACAAATTGATGCTCCTGTATCTACTAAAAAATGAAAATGTATACTCTTACTTTCTTTTCCAATTCTAATTTTTACATTCATTCCTCCTGACATATCACTTACATAGACACCCTGTGTTATATTATTTTCAGATTCTTTGCCTAGTCCTCCCCCCCCCCCCCCGAAAGGTTGGCATTGCTTTCGGTGGGCTGAGAGTTTCCCTCTTTTACTGTGTATAATCTACTATTTTGTCCAGCGTTATCTTTTCTATCTTGATTATTTTGAGAGTTATACGTATTTCTGTTATTATAACTATTATTATAATTTCTGCGATTATTATAACTATTATTATACGCACCTCGTGAATTTCCCATATTGTTTCAATCATTCTGTACCGAATTTCTGTTAAAATTTGTATTTTGATTACTTCTGTTAAAATTTGAGTTTTGATTATTTCTATTAAAATTTGCGTTTTGATTATTTTGCGTATTTCCCCTATAATTTTGGTTAAACCGCTGGTTATTGAAATTATTTTGATTTCTTCCGAATTTAGTAGAATTATTGTAATTATTTGCCCGATTATAGTTATTCGCATTGCCGTTGTATTGGTTACTATTACCTGACCTAAAATTTCTATTTGAATATCTATTTTCCACATAATATAAATGTTCTTGTTTAATTTCCAGACAGCCATCAATTTCTAACAGATGTTTAATAGCTTCTTGAAACTATGAATGACGCGCGCTCATGAGAACTGCTTTAAGAATTTTGACCGGTATTTTCCCGTTTACGGCTTTCGATACCGAACCGGCCATAAAAACTCCATCACACAATTCCTGTGGATGAAATTCTCGTTCGTCTACGTATTTGGTGTCTATAAAGTATGTGCTCTCACAACGAGCAGATAATAATAAAGATTTTGATTCTTCTTTTCCTATTAAAGGTAATTTGATTACTGAGTTTTGAATTTTAAATTTTACTATAGATTTTTCTAAATCAATAATAGCATCTACATCTCTAAGAAAATTTGCACCAATAATTCCATCGACAGGAAAATTATCTTCTACTATATGGAAATTATACCATTTGTATAAATTTTCAAAATTTAACTGAATTTGTTTTGATCCTAACGTCTCTCTAGAGTCTAGACCCTGATATACCGTTTATCTTAATCTGATTTTTTGTATTTAAATTGTTATCTACTAAATTTTTTTTTTTATTAACAAATTGATGCTCCTGTATCTACTAAAAAATGAAAATGTATACTCTTACTTTCTTTTCCAATTCTAATTTTTACATTCATTCCTCCTGACATATCACTTACATAGACACCCTGTGTTATATTATTTTCAGATTCTTTGCCTAGTCCTCCCCCCCCCCCCGAAAGGTTGGCATTGCTTTCGGTGGGCTGAGAGTTTCCCTCTTTTACTGTGTATAGTCTACTATTTTGTCCAGCGTTATCTTTTCTATCTTGATTATTTTGAGAGTTATACGTATTTCTGTTATTATAACTATTATTATAATTTCTGCGATTATTATAACTATTATTATACGCACCTCGTGAATTTCCCATATTGTTTCAATCATTCTGTACCGAATTTCTGTTAAAATTTGTATTTTGATTACTTCTGTTAAAATTTGAGTTTTGATTATTTCTATTAAAATTTGCGTTTTGATTCTTTTGCATATTTCCCCTATAATTTTGGTTAAACCGCTGGTTATTGAAATTATTTTGATTTCTTCCGAATTTAGTAGAATTATTGTAATTATTTGCCCGATTATAGTTATTCGTATTGCCGTTGTATTGGTTACTATTACCTGACCTAAAATTTCTATTTGAATATCTATTTTCCACATAATATAAATGTTCTTGTTTAATTTCCAGACAGCCATCAATTTCTAACAGATGTTTAATAGCTTCTTGAAACTATGAATGACGCGCGCTCATGAGAATAATTCTATATTTTTCCTGCACTCCATTTTTTAGGAAAGCTAAACCTCGCCTTTCATTAGATTCCTTCAAGGCTAATCTACTATCTTCTCCTTGAGCCGTAACTTCTAAATCTATCATTTTTGTTACTAAATTTTCTATTTCGATAACATACTCTCTCATTGACCTATTACCCTGTTTTGCCCTACTTAATTTTGCTTGAATCGACTCCAGCGTTTCTTTTGGTCCGCATTTATCTACTAATAACTTTTTCAAATTTACTAATGTATCTGGTTAATGCCCGACCCTGTATTTTGCATTTTAAGAGAAATTCAATTAACGTTTTTTTACTAGTTTCTGCGAGTGTATCGTGATAAAACTCGATAGTGTTTAAAAAATCACGTAATTCTTCACTTCTTTTTTCCTCATTTGATGTATTAAATACGGGTAACTTCTGCCCGATACTAAAATCGAAAGCTGCCATTTCGTTTCCTTGAATTATATCAATTTGTAAATTATTAGATTCTACTTTTTCCTCTTTTTCTACTATTTTACTAACTTCTATTTCTCCTTCGTTCTCTAATATTTCCTCTAACTTACTATTTTCTACTTTTTCGTCTTTTTCTGTTGGTATTTGGTCTATTTCAACTATTATACTATTGTTTATCCTAACTAATGCTTCGTCCTTATACTTTTCTATCCTGCAATAATTTTCGCTTCTATATTATCAAATTCGCTTAATTTTAATTTTCCTAATTCTTTAACAATATTCTTATATTCTGTATATAAACTTTGTAAAACAACTATCTTTTCCTGCGCTCTTTCTTTCGACCTCTTTCTATTGGGTCCGCCTTTTCTTAAATTTATTACTAATGTACACAAAGTTTGACATAATTCTGTTAATTTTTCAATAAGTTCCCTGGCACTCATTATTTAGCAACATCGTAAAGTAAACAGAAATGTTGATATTGATATTATATCAATGATATATAATAAGTAAAATAATTTTTATATATTACTACATAAGAAAAATAGTTTACTCTTTCCAAAAAAAAAAAAATGCATGTACGAATACGAATATAGTTCCTATATGCAAGATATTTCTTAACTAAAAATTTGTGGACTTATGACCCATTGTAATCATAATTTCACAAATAAAATCTTCCACACAATATTAACAATTACCGTTTTTATATTTAATATAGTAAATGTACTGCAAAATAGAATTTCTATTAAAAACTTCAAATATTTATAGTAAAAATCTTCAAGTCAACCGAAAAACAAAGGAAAATATAATAAATTGAATCATTAATGTTAAAATTTTCATTTTTAAAATTCAACAATTGAAGAGAAAACAAAGCAAATCAAAAATACGATCAAATACAAAATTTTATCTTAAATCTTCAAGAAAAATTCAACTTAAAAAAAAAAAACGAAGAACCCCAAAGATAAAAAAAATCTAAGAATTATTTATTGTATTTTTATTCATTAAATCATATCAAATTTTTTTTTGTGCAATTAATATTACTCTTTTTTATTTTATATAATATTTTTCTATTTTTCAAATTTTCAGATAACAATTAATTTAGAATTATTTTTTTTTCTTTTTAAATTTATTTCTTTATAGAATAGTAATTAATATTCACTTTAAATATAGTCAAAGACGCTCTAATATTAAGATGGACAGTAATATATTTTTACATTATTTTTCATTAAAAACTGGGGAGGTGCTTTACACAAAAAACAGCTTTGCAATAAATATGGTTTGAGAAGAATAATTATTATATATATGGTTTTGATATTAGATATTTCAATGTGCTTTTTAACACAAAATATTTTTTATTTTCGGTAAATTTTTTTCGTTATATATTTTTAGAAAGGGATAAAAAACATGTTAAGAAAGAGGAAAGAAATATAAAATATATTTTATAATATTGAACCATATATGCGTCTTTAACCTATATTGTTTCTTCTTGCAATTTTTGTTTTGTTTTTTTTGTTTTTTTTTTTTTAACAAGAAATTTTCAAGGCCAACTTTTTCAATTTATTTTTGAAAAATTTAATTTTCATATTTTAGAATTTTAAGTTATTATGGAATCAATTAAGAGTGTTTTGTGACGGACTTTGAAGTAAAAAAAATTGACTTCAATTTGATTTGTTGAGGTCGGCACTCTATATGACTACATAGGACCCTGAAATTGTATGGGATTACTTAGGTGAAGAGGGTAAGGTGTAAGGTCTCGTTTGTAGTATCAAATTAAAACCCTTATTGGGCAGAGTATGAAATGAATCTGCAAAAATCATTAATTTTGGTAATATAAAACAAATATTTCTGATATTTAATATGAAAAACTGAAAATGCCATCACTATTTATGTATGTAAATATTTAATATTATGTAAAATATTACTAACTAACTACGAGTTATCTGGTACCCCTAATTAGCAGCTTGAATGAAATATGAAATAAATATAGAAAACTATTTCGCGCTATACACAAATAAATTTTTGCAATACATACATTCAAATTCTATAACTTTATACAAATTTATATAAATTAGGGGTACCAGATAACTCGTAGTTAGTTAGTAATATTTTACATAATATTAAATATTTACATACATAAATAGTGATGGCATTTTCAGTTTTTCATATTAAATATCAGAAATATTTGTTTTATATTACCAAAATTAATGATTTTTGCAGATTCATTTCATACTCTGCCCAATAAGGGTTTTAATTTGATACTACAAACGAGACCTTACAGCTTACACCTTACCCTCTTCACCTAAGTAATCCCATACAATTTCAGGGTCCTATGTAGTAATATATAGAGTGCCGACCTCAACAAATCAAATTGAAGTCAATTTTTTTTACTTCAAAGTCCGTCACAAAACACTCTTAATTGATTCCATAATAACTTAAAATTCTAAAATATGAAAATTAAATTTTTCAAAAATAAATTGAAAAAGTTGGCCTTGAAAATTTCTTGTTAAAAAAAAAAAAAAAAAAAAAACAAAACAAAAAATGCAAGAAGAAACAATATAGGTTAAAGCCGCATATATGGTTCAATATTATAAAATATATTTTATATTTCTTTCCTCTTTCTTAACATGTTTTTTATCCCTTTCTAAAAATATATAACGAAAAAAATTTACCGAAAATAAAAAATATTTTGTGTTAAAAAGCACATTGAAATATCTAATATCAAAACCATATATATAATAATTATTCTTCTCAAACCATATTTATTGCAAAGCTGTTTTTTGTGTAAAGCACTTCCCCAGTTTTTAATGAAAAATAATGTAAAAATATATTACTGGCCATCTTATTCATTATATAATTTTTGATATAGTACAAATTTCTTTACAAAATAGTCATTTCAAAATAGTAGTTTATTTTTCGCATTGAATTTTATTTAATTATAAGTATAAATATATATATATATATATATGTATATATGTAAATATATGTAAAATTAATAGTAATCAATATAATATAATGTATAAAATTTTTTTTTTTATTTTTGAACTTATCTTTTTTTTTCTTGATTTATACTGAAAAGCTTGTCTTCGATGGTCTTTCTAGATGCTTTACTACGTCACCGATAAATTTTCTTTTCGGATGGTTAATGCCTAACCAAGCTAAAAGAATGATAATTGCTGTTATAAACTTCATTAGTAACACTATTGCTGTATAGTGATCCCCTGAAGATTGCTGCGGTGCTAAAGCTATTTGTAGACCTGTATTGACGGTTGTTTGCTCTTTAGACTGCCCTTTTCCCATTATTTATTTTTCACTTATATAGTAATGTTTTATTTTAAATATGTATATTACTTCTTTTACTTTTAAAAAAAAAACTATGTACAACACATCAATAATGGCTTTTTTTCCCCAAAAATCTCTTTATTTTTAAAATATTATAAGAAAAGTCATAATTTTTCTTAACTTCTTTTAAATATTTTATTAGTATTTTTAAATTAATTTTATGTAGCCAACATGAATTTTCTTTCTATTGTTTATTTTTTAAAAAGTATATACATAAATACAAACACTTTCACTTTTGTTTTATTTTATTATTATTTTGGCAGGATCGCCATGTAAAGTTTATTAAAGATATTTGATATTTTTAAATAAAAGACTTCTTGTTTGTTGTGAGTTACAAGTAAAACTAAACTTTATTATTAATGTTTCTTTTTTATATAAAACTTAAACCTATCGACAAACATATTTCATAATAATATAATAAAAGAATAAACTTAAATAAACTCTATGACATACTTAAAAAAATGCTTAACTCTAGAACATAAATAAAATGCTTAATTCTATAACATAATTAAAATGCCTATTGGTCAATATTGTTAATTTGCATTTTATTTATACAAGTGTTCATTTCTTTATTTTTTAATGAGGGTCTTTGTTCTTAAAGTAAACCATCGTTTTATGACATATTTATTTCAACATATTATTTTTATGTTATATTTAGGGTGCGTTGCACCTCAAAATATTACACAAAATCTAAACAAAAAGTTAAACAAATTTCCTGTCGTTTTGGTTAACGGAAAAGAGAAAAAAGACTTCTTATCTCAATACATAAAGTGTAAATAAAAAATTTACGATATTTCAAATATTACAGTACAGCATGAATACGCAACAGATTGTAAGAATTCTTCAGGAAAATAAGTACACAAAAAATTGTTTTAGGGGCGTTTATGCTTTTAATCGTATCCCCAAACAGATAAAAAAGAAACCATTTTGTATTGTTGTTAATTCAGATCCAGACACTGAACCTGGTTTACATTGGTTTGTAATACATTTTCCAAAAAAAGGATGTGCCGAATATTTCGATTCTTTTGGAAATCAACAATAAAAACAAATATTATAGAAAAAATCAATCAAAATTCCAGACAAAAATGTTTTATAACAAATAAAAAACGATTACAATCAAACAGTTCAGATGTATGCGGATATTATTGCTGTGTTTTTTTTTGTATTATCGTTGCAGAGGACTTTCAATACAAAGCTTTTTAAAAAAATTTAGTTCTAAGAATTTAATTTACAATGATAAATTAATTATTAAAATGTTCCATGAATTTTTTTTCTTAATTTTCAAGTCTACAATAATAAGTAAACATTCTGTTATTTTGTTTAAAAGCCAATAAAAAGTAAAGCAAAATCAAATATATTTTTTATTTATGTTTTTTATTTTTTTTCAGCAATTAACAAAGGTATTTCTACAAATAGTTTTGAAAAATGAAACGATTTATGGAATTTTGGTAAAAAAAATGCTCCTGTGTTAATCTTTTCACATTATAAGTTTTACAAATTTTGTAATATTCGTATACATAATCTTTTATATATATCTCGTTTATATATACATAGCTTGTTATGAAATCCCTGATGTTAATGACCTCTTTCCATTCTTCGTTGTCCAATAAAAATGATAGATTATGGGCTTCATCTTCACTGCATATGTTTTGTACAAACATAATCCAAAGACTATAACTAAATTTCATTGGGGCTTTACCAAATTTTGATATTACCACTATCGGTTTTAATGTATCGGGGTGAAAACCAGATGAAATTTTTGCTGTGTGATCTTCGTTCAAAAAATAATGATAGGCAAGAAGCAAATTACAGGTATCTCTGGAGATATGTGTTTCCATTTTGACAATACAAATATAACTAAACAAAATGGCTTTTGAAAAATAAAACAATATTTTTTAAAAATCAATTTTATTATATTTTAACATATACATATACATATTAAAACAGTTTTTTAAAGCACATTTTTTTGAATTTTGATGCTCTGTAGAGTGTATCGTACAATATACCCCGTAATTTCGTAGTTCTATCAATCTAGGTATCGTATTATTTAAATCCACAATTGTTGTTGTTGTTGTGTTTGGTAGATATTTGTTAAGTATATCTTTTTTTGTTACCTTTTACAAAAATTGTGTACTGTTCAAGACTTTTAAATATGAATGGTAAACTGTTGTATTCGATAACACCATTTTCCCATTCTAGACCGTTTATATTTTTCCTATTATAGTCATTTTGTTGCAAAGTTTCTTTGTTTAGCTCCTCCTTAGGATATGGTAGTTTAAATAAATAAAATTCCCATGATAGAGATCCTTGTTTTAATGTAGCCATTTCCTTTATGAAATGCTGTCTTCCGTTATCAATCACAAATTGAAAATCAACAAACATTATTTTTTTCTGCATTTTCATAAAACCAAACTTTATACTTTGAGAGAAGTTATAAAAATAATTGTAATCACGTTAATAAGTTAGTTAGAAGCCTAAGGTATGAGTAAAAAGTCAATTGTAGATGAGCTGCATAGAGCGGCAAGGAAAAATTTCAAACGACGACAAGTTAAACAGAAAGGAGTAAATAACACTTGGCAGATTGACTTAGTAGAAATGCTTCCATTTGAAAAATTTAATAAAGGTTTTAAATATCTTCTTACAGTTATTGATATTTTTTCAAAATATGCTTATGCACAACCGGTTAAATCTAAAAATGGAATAGATGTGACAAACGCTATGAAGAATATTTTTAATAAAAGTAAACAAATTCAAAAAAATATTCATTCTGATCAAGGAAAAGAATTTTTTAATAATAACTTTCAAAACTTAATGAAAACCAATAAAATAAATCACTATCACACATACACAAAACTTAAAGCCTCCATTTGTGAGCGTTTTAATCGCACATTAAAAAATTATATGTGGAAGCAATTTAGTTTAAATGGTAATTACAATTGGATTTTAATTATAGATGATTTAATAAAAAAAATATAATTATAATTGGCATCGTACTATAAAAATGAAACCTTATCAGGTAACAAAGAAAAACGAAAAACATTTATTATCAACAATTTACAATAGGCCTAAATTATATAATAAAGCCAAATTTAAGGTAAATGATTTTGTGCGCATCAGTAAAACCAAAGGTACTTTTCAAAAAGGATATGAGCCAAGATGGTCTACTAAAATTTTTAAAATATCAAAAGTTAATTTTACAAACCCCACAACATATTCTCTAATTGATTATAAAGAACAACCGATAATGTGGGGTTTTTACGAATATGAAATGTAAAAAACAAAAAAATTCACACTCATATCTAGTTGAAAAAATAGTGCAGCAAAGGGGTGACAAAGTACTTGTTAAGTGGCTTGGTTTTGATAGTACACATAACTCTTGGATAAATAAAAAAGATATTTTATAAAATCAAAAGTTAAATATTAATGTATAACTGGGGAAAATATACAAATGAATTTAAGTATGCAATGCCTTTTATTTCTAGATATAAAGGTTAAATAAATATCTATATTGTTTAGTTCCACTATTCAATATGTCGGGTTTCAATATTTTAAGCGAATCAGTAACGTTAGTGAAACGTTTTAATTTACGCGGACTTCGCGTAGAATTTTCGATTAAAGAAGTGCCGGAAAATGAGGAACCTACAGGGTGGATTAAAAAGGCTGTAGAAGAATTTATTCAATATATATCTGATGGACTATTACCTACCGATCAGGTAGGAATCACATTTTGTGATAACAGTACATTAGAACGCTCTCCTGGATGGATTAATTTTAAACCAGCATCTTTAATTAGCATAGACGAAGTCTGGGACCTTATATCAAAAATTTATCAAAGCAATTCCGAAGGTCTCAGCACAGACAATTTCTGCATGCAAGTAACATCTGTTAGAATACCAATAGGTAGAGGACGTGGCAAGAATTATAACTCTTTTGATGAGGAGAGTGCTAAGCGGAAAGGGATACTAACAATTAAAAATAAAGATTATATTTTTCTGCCTAGAGCTTTGGTTGTAGCTATAGCCGTGGTAGAAAATAAACATATTTTGAAAGATGCACATAAGATTCAAACTATTAGAGCTATGAATTTACTACAGACAACCAAAATAAACATACCAACGGAGGGGGCTGGTACTTCAGAACTTGAACAGTTTCAACAACATTTTGGTGAAAACTACAATATTGTTGTATACAAATATGGTACAAAAGGCAGAGATGTTATTTATGATGGCAAAACAGATGGTAAATATTTAAATTTGCTATATCACAAAAATCATTATAATGTGATATCATCATTAAGAGCAGCTTTCTGTTGTCGATATTTTTGTCAGACATGCCATATACCGTACAATAACAAAAACTCGCATTACTGTGAAGGAAAATGTCCTTGCTGCCAAAAATCACCAAACTGTAAAAAAGAAGCTGTGTCTGAAATGCCATGCACAAATTGCAACAGATTATTTAGAGGTCAGAGTTGTTATAATAACCATTTGGCTATATATGGATCTGAAAAGACTAATATTTGTGCCTACATCTAAAGGTGTCTTAGCTGTTTGAAAACTACCCGTACAGATAGAATACACATTTGTGGTGAATATTTCTGTACAATTTGTACAAAATTTGTTGCTCAGGAACATTTATGTTTCATACAACAAAACACAAGTACACCCAGTCTTAAAAATAAAATATTTATTTTTTACGTTGGAGACCCGCCAGGAAAAATCACCAAATACATTAATTAATTTACACGAACCAAATTTGTGTATATTTAATAAATGTTGTGAAATCTGTATTGAGGAAAATAATTTGGTCTTTTGTCAAAATTGTGGTTTTAGACAGACTATATACAATGAAAATGTAGTAGATCTATTCCTCAAAAACCTATTGACACTGAGGAAAAAATTTAAAAGTATCATAGTAGTTGCGCATAATGGTAAATCGTTTGAACATCAGTTTATATTGAATTATATACTTACAAAATCCGATTTTACACTCGATTTAATTATGCAGGGCACAAAAATTATTATGATGAAAATACAGAACATAAAATTTATAGACTCTATAAATTATTTCTCTATGGATCTGTCTAAATTGCCAAAAGCTTTTGATTTGCCAGACACATTTAAAGAAGGGTATTTTCCACATTTTTTTCAATACTCTAGAAAATAAAAATTATATTGGATACCTACCATCTACAGAATACTATGGCTGTGACGAAATGAAAGCAGATGAACGCGAAGCGTTTTTAAAATGGCATAATTTCAATAAAAACCAGGAATTCAATTTACAGAAAGAAATTGAAAACTATTGTGCGAATGATGTCAATATTTTAACAGAGGCCCGTTTAAAATTTAGAAAACTAATGTTTGCAGAATGTAATGTTTGTCCATTTACAGAGGCGACAACAATAGCTTCGGCGTGTAATTTAGTTTTTAGACGAAATTTTTTACAAGCCAACACAATTGCAGTTATACCAATGGGCGGTTATAGAAATAGAGACAAACAGTCAAAAATAGCTACACAATGGCTATTGTATGAAGAAAAAAAGAGAAAAATTAATATACAGTTTGCAGCAAAACAAAAAGAATCCATTGTAAATGGTTTAATGGTAGATGGATATTGTGTTGAAACAAAACCAATTTTTGAATTTCATGGTTGTTTTTATCATGGTCATCCTGTTTGTATAAAACACAATATAGAGACAAGCCGATATTTAATCAATCTGCTGAAACATTTGAGCTTCCATATGAAAACACAATAGCAAAAACAAATAGATTGAATTTTTTTGGATATGATGTAATAGAAATGTGGCAATGCGAATTTTTGAAACAACTCCATCAGAATAAACAAATACACGAATATGTAAACAATCATCCTCTCTTAGATAAACTATTACTTAATGCTCGAGATTCATTTTTTGGTGGTAGAACAGGTAGTACAAGAACGTATTATAAATGTGAACAAGACGAGAAAATTAAATATATTGATGTATGTTCACTTTATCCATGGGTCTGTAAATATGGAAAATATTCGATCGGCCACCCAAAAATATATGTAGGTGATCAGCTATGCCAACAGGTTGATTTAAAAATCAAAACTGGATTGATAAAATGTAAAATACTTCCTCCACAAAATTTGTATCACCCTGTTCTTGGTTGGTTGGTAAAAGTGGCGAACTACATATCCGCTGACATGGAGTTCCAATTAGCGCATTTGCGTCGTTTTGTTACCACTCACTCTCGTGACCACAGTAATTATTAGGTAGTTTTTATATCCACCCCGTGGCGTTCAAAAATTTGACAGTTTCTGTAGGCCATTTCGCGGCAAGACCATTGAGGTCGTTGAAGGAAGGGCTGCCAAGCAAACAGAGCCTGGTTCTTGGCAGTGCCGGGCACTTGCAAATGAAGTGTGTTACCGTCTCTTTTTCACTTGGTTCTTTGCAGCTGCGACATATGCGGTTGAACGGGATGCCAAGTCTGGCCGCATGTCCACCAATGGGCCAGTGACCCGTATACACAGCTACTGTTCTGGCTATGTTCTTTCGGGAGATTTCTAGAAGGTTATCTGTTTTACTCTTATTGTAAGACGGCCAGGTTTTCCTGGTCGTTTTGCACGTGGTTAGACTAGACCACCTAGAGTTGGCTTGAGATAGGAAGTGGAGGTATAATTCTCTTTTTATTGTATTGATGGGAGGGTCAACCTGTTCCGCTAATGAAACTTCCATGCTGGAACTGGAACCCTTTCTCGCTAATTCTTCGGTTATTTCGTTCCCTGGGATGTTCCTATGACCAGGAACCCAGAGTAGCTTAACATTGTATCTACTAGCCAGACGCGCCAGCTCCGCCACGTACATGTTGACTAGTTTGGAGGATATTAGCGTGGAGTTTAGTGCCAGAATAGCTGCCTGGCTATCTGATACTATTGCTACACTATTGCAGGGAGGGTTTACTTCTCCAAGTATTTGGCATGATTTCCAAATGGCTAGCATTTCTGCCTGGAATACACTGGATTTGTTTGGTAATCTAAAGGATTTTCTGATATTTAGTGCTTCCGAATACACTCCAGCGCCCACGCCACAGTCCATCTTTGAACCGTCGGTGAATACTGTCATATCAAACCCGATCAGCGGATTTTTATTCTTCCAATCCCTTCTGGTTGGTATCAGGACCTTGAATGTCTTCTCAAGGTCTAACTTGGGAATGATATAATCCGTTGATGCTGGCAGCATGGTATTATTAATAAGGTCAAGAATACTACAATGACCGTAAGGTTTATAAAGCCACGACCCATTTTCCCTGAGTCTGACTGCACTACACGCAGATAAATATTTGATATGAAGGTCAGGAGGGAGAAGATAGATAATTACGTCTAGTGCATCTCTCGGCGTTGATCTCAACGCACCCGAAACACCTATACACGCGCTCTTCTGAACCCTACCTAGCTTGGTACGATTGTACTCCTTCTCCAATGCTGGCCACCATACTATGGAACCATAGGTAAGAATTTGTCGTATAATAGCCGTAAACAGCCATTAGGCCATCCGCGGCTTCAACCCCCATTTTTTACCGAGCATTTTTTTGCTAGCATATAAGGCTACACATGCCTTCTTGGCTCTTTCTTCTACGTTTAACTTCCAATTTAATTTAGGGTCGAGAACTACGCCCAGATATTTTACATTAGAGGAAAAGTTCAGCAAGACTCCGTCCAGACTTGGACAGGTGAATGCTGGTATTTTCGTTTTGGTCGTAAATAATGTTATACTTACGGTTATAACATAAACCATATAAATCTGGAAATCTTCTAATTAAAAATAAAACACATTAAATAATTAATTTAAAACCAGTAACAATTTATTTATCTCTTATTTAAGTTATTTTTAACTATTCTTTTTATTAATTCAAAATCCAGACCGACTTTACTTCAACGCGACTACGAATCAACTCAACTCTATTAATCAAATTATAAAATCCAAGTCAACCCTTTTTGGTAAAACGTGGCCTTGATTTTTATTCTCACAAATAATAATCAAGGTCTCATTACCGTCGTTCAATCACCTGAGCATTCAACTGTGCTTAATTAGCAAAAGTGCTAATTAAGCAAGCCGATTTCCGCTACAGTTATTAATTGCTAATATTAATTTTGGGAATTAATATTAGTGCGTTTATTGCACAAGTAATTGAAAGACAGGGTGACTTGTATTTTATACAACAATAAGATTAGTTCCGTTTTCTGCGGGTTCGCCCTCAGGCCACACCATTTGGCCACGCACTAACTCTTCTTAAAGCTCTGCCCATAATCTCACTGATTATGTGAAGATGCTTACCAGAGACTAATATCGCTAAGTCATCCGCATATGCGGTTGCATTAACGCCCTCTTCTTTTAGTATTTTTAATATTTTATTCATCACCAATATCCACAGCAGCGGAGATAGAACACCACCTTGTGGAGTACCCCTGCTTACTCGTTTGGTGATCCTACAATTGCCAAGATCCGCTTGGATCTCTCTGGCCATTAGCATGTTTGTTATCCACTGATTCAGTGCCCTTGGAGCACCTAGCTCGACCAGAGACTCCTGGATAGCCGTAACATGAACGTTATTAAACGCTGCATCTATGTCCAGAAAGGAGGCTAACGTATATTGTTTGTATTGGATAGATTGCTCCACAGTACGCACTACTTCACTCAGCGCGGTTTCTGTGGAATTACCTTTACAGTACGCATGTTGGGTTTTACAGAGTGGAGTTCTTTCCAGGGTCTTTCGTAATTCCAGCTCTAGAATTCGTTCTAGGGTTTTCAACATAAAGGAAGACAGGCTAATTGGCCTAAAATCTTTCGCCTATTCATGCCCTCTTTTAACTGCTTTTGGTATAAATACAACTTTCACACGTCTCCACGACTGTGGAATATAACCTAGTGAAAGATTACCTTTAAAAAGTTTAACCATAACTGGAGCAACTAGCTCCTTCGATTCTTGTAACATTTTAGGAAAAATACCATCCAAACCAGGAGATTGGTACGGTGAAAAATTGTTGATCGCCCAGGCGACCTTATCATGGCGGATTGTTTTTTCAACCCATTCTGCTATTTGCTCGCGATCAGCATGCTCTGCTGACTGGGCAAATGGCTGGTCAACCTCCGAGCAGCCCGGAAAGTGGGTGCCCACTAAGAGATTTAATGTATCATAAGCCGACTCAGTCCAAACCCCCTCCGTAGTTCTTAGGAAGGAAGGATTAGAGTGTTCCTTGGATAGGACTCTGCTAAGTCTGGCCGAGTCTCGAGTACTTTCAACCGACTCACAATACTCGCGCCAAGTGAGACTTTTGGCCGTACGTATTGCTTTCTTGTATTCTCTGAGGCGATCTTTGTAGAGCTGCCAAGTGTTGCAAATATTATATGCCTCTCTAGTCATCCTCCTCAGATTGGTAAGTTCTTCATTCCACCAAACTGGAAATGATTTTTTGCTATGTTTTATGGGACACGAAACCTTGATGGAAACCTCCATGGCTTTGGCAAATCTGTTTGTCTCCTTTTCAAGGTTATCAACCTATCTATGCTAGTCTCGGCATTACCTATGAGCCTATGACTAATAACTTTTGCCTCAACACAGTTTTAAATTTACCCCAGTCCATATTCTTCGGATTTCTATAGGGTTTGGGGGTAGGAATTTTGAGATTAACGTCGAAGAGTATCCAGCTGTGATCCGAAAAAGATCTTTTAGCAGACACCCTCCAATTGTCAACCGCTAAGGAGTCAACATTACTAATGCAGGTAATGTCGATTACATCTTTCCATCCAGCGAAACTGTCTGAACTTGGAAAGGTAAAGGTAGGAGTGTTACCTCTATTACATAGAGATAAGTTAGTATTAAGAATAAAATCAAAAAGTGACTCACCTCTTTCATTTATTTCAGAACTACCCCACGGGTGTGTCTGGCATTAGCGTCACAGCCTACAAGCAGCTCATTGCCTTTCTCTAGGACGAGCTGTTGAAACCTTGACGGAGGAGCTGAATCATCGTGGGCCATATACACTGAACTAATGACTATTTCCTTGCACCTATCTAGCTCCAGTTTGACAACTGTCAAATCCTCGTAGCTGAAATTAGAACAAAAGTGTGCATTAATGTGTTTTTTAACCAGGATACAAGTTCTGGGGTTACCTCCCACTGTATCTACAGGCTTGTAAAATAGGTTGTAATTCCTGTGGTTCATACCCCTAATCTTGGACGCATTCACCCAGGGCTCTTGAATAAGGGCAATATCAAGGTCTTCCTCGCTAAGGAAGACCAGCAGGTTATCCGAGGCGCACTTCGAGTGCTTAAGATTAACCTGTACCACCCTCATCCGCATTTTTCACTGCTACCGTCTCTTTGGCTAGAGACATCTCCTCTAGCAGGTCACTGGTTATGTCTAGCTCGTCAAGCTCAGGGCTTCCCGACTGGAAGATCTTCACCTTAGCTTGCCTTATACCAAATCGAAGCTTGGAATCCAACTTTTCCAGAGGCTTAATGCTTTCTTCACTAATTAGGAGAAGGAACGATGAACTACTCCTCTGGAGTTCTGTCGAGTCCCTCCACCCTTACCTGCAAGGACACAATCCATCACCATCTCCGACAGCTTAACTTCTATTTTGACCCACAAATCGGCTGTGTTTTGCATATTATGCGCCTTCTCATGCACTACAGCTACTCTTAAGTGATCTCTGACTATATCACTAAGCTTCCTGTGAATGGCTTGTTTGTCGTTATTACCACTGGTATTTTTGGCGACTTTTGCACGACTCTGCGTACTTTCGGAGGTTTCGTCCTGGGACCTATCTCTTTTTTAGCCACCTTTTTTTGAGAAGATTGGTTTTCGTACTCCTAGACGATTGCCATGTATTTAATCTTGTCAGCGTCGTCTCTTTCATTGACTGTACCCTCAGCTTCATTCTTGGCGATCTTGCCTAAAATGAATTTGGCTTTCGAGTACAGCCTTTTGAATGTGGCATCGGCACTTCTGACCTGACTGGTTTTTTTTAAGGATACCATGGCTTGTAACCTGTTTACGTGAAAGTTTAGGAGTACTATGACTGGTACTTCCACCGCGTTCAGGTAACTTAGCAGTACTATGGCTGGTACCGGCTTTAGGTTCAGTACCGAAACTGGTACTGGCAGATATCATAGTCTCTTGGCTAGAGGCTAGTAGTTCATCTTCGGAAGATGAACCGATTTGTTGTTTTGCTGTTGTTGTAATCTTATCCATTCTTGTTCCCACGAGTGTTACCGGAAATGGGGTACATCTTGGCAGAGCCGTCTTACCAAGATAAGGCACTTAGTACAATCGACCTTGCCTGGGCATCGGAGGGAGCTCACTAACGACTGGTTTAACCCCCAGCCTTTCAGTCATCGGCACGGTGCTCACACCACCTTGACGTTAGGTTTGGAATGGGAATGCGGAAGTGGTAGGATAAGGAAAGTGATAGGAAGTCATGGGGGAGGGGATAGGAAGGCGGCTGTTAGCTACGTAAAACGCATTGCCCAGAGCGAACCGGCGTGATGGACTTGTCAAGCACCCTTGGAGGTCACCGCCACTCGCCCCATCACCCTGTTCTACCGATCAAACAAACCAATATATTAATGTTTACACTGTGCCGGACATGATCGAAAAATTTATGTCAGTCAGAGTGTTGTCATAGCGACAATGAGAAAGCTTTAACTGGAACATGGATCTTTGATGAAGTGGTCAAGGCAATAGAAAAAGGATACAAAATTTTAGAAATAATGGAAATATGAAATTGCCCAATATGATAAAGTTTCAAATATTTCTGGTTTATTTACAGAAATGATGAACCAATTTTTGAAAATGAAACAATCTGCCAGTGGTTTTCCTACATGGTGTGAAATGCGTGCACAACTATAAGAATATATTGTTGGATTTTTGAAGAATGAAAATATCCAGCTTCAATACGGCGATATTATTAAAAATATTGTTTTTTTGATCTTTGGCCAAATTAATGCTAAACTCTTTCTGGGGTAAATTTGGTCAAAGAGAAAATCAACCAAAAACTACTATAGTAAATAAACCTGCTGTTTTATATGAACTGATAACAGATGCGTCAATTAGTGTAAATCACATTTTACGAATTAATGAAGAAACATTAATTGTAAACTGGGAGTATGTAGAAGAGGCATGCACACCACTTTCAACTGTAAATGTATGCATTGCATCATATACAACTGCTCAGGCTCGTCTCAAACTGTACGAGTATTTGGAGAAACTTGATAACATAGTTCTGTATTATGATACAGACTCTGTAATATACATAAGTAGGAAAGATGAATACGATCCACCAACAGGTGGCTTCATTGGTTGTATGACTGATGAATTAGAAGGGGAATTTGGTGTCGGAAGCTATATAACTGAATTTGTCTGCGGTGGACCAAAAAATTATGCGTATCAAGTTTTTAGTACAACAAAGAACAATTTGCAAACTCGTTGCAAAGTTAAAGGTATTTGCTTAAATTACAAAAACGCAAATATAATAAATTTCTACAGCATAAAACAAATGATTCTACAAGAGAACGACGCTGACTCTGGACCAATTTCAATTTTTTCGAAAAATATACGATGTACAAAAGATCACCAGGTAATTTCTGTTCCCGAAACGAAAATATACAAGCCATCATCAATAAAACGCAAATTTTTAGACAATTTTGATTCAGTGCCTTATGGCTGGCTATAACCAAAGATTTTTATAATAAATAGTATTATAGTATTAAAATTTCTGAATATTATTAGTATAATAAAGTAATTAAAATTTACGAATATTATTTTTTATTCTGATGCAAAATAGGTGCAGTTTATAAAAAAAAAAAAGTAAGTATTGATTTCAACAAAACATTTTTACTTATGGTTGTAAATTTTTTTAATTTGTTTGTTTGTGATGCAAACCACATATCATTATTTTTTGTTTTGCAAACAACATTAAAAAGCACATAAGTAAGAACATATTAATAAACAAGATGACATGAGGATTAATTGAAATCAACAAAGTGTAAATTAAATAAATACAAGTTATCTTTTCAATTATAATTTTATTACTTTGTTGCAAAAGAAATCCACTGCAATTTTTTAAAATAAGTAATTATATTGCGTTCAATAAATAACTTTTTTTTCTAAATATTAAGTTTGTTTTTAATAGCTGCAGATCTATAAAAAATAAGCAAGTATTGATTTCAACCAAAATTTTTTACTTATGATTGTAAATTTTTTTAATTTGTTTGTTTGTGATGCAAATCACATATCATTATTTAAAAAAAAAAAACATTAAAAATGTATAAGAATATATTAATAAACAAGATGACATAAGGATTAATTGAAATCAACAAAGTGTAAATTAAATAAATACACGTTATCCTTTCAATTATAATTTTATTACTTTGTTGCAAAAGAAATCCACTGCAATTTTTAAAATAAGTAATTATATTGCGTTCAATAAATAACTTTTGTAAATGTCTAAAGAATTAGTTTACGGTCCATCAAATTTTTAGCAAAAAACAACGATAAACTATATGTAAATTACCATACACAAAAGCGTAATTTTTTATTAAAAAATATATATGTTGTTTTCAATTATATTTATAATTTTATTACTATGTAATAAGAAACTACAATTACATTTCAAATAGACATATGATTAAGTAAAATTAAAGTAAAATGTGATTTAATTAAAAAAAATAGTCTTGTCTTGTCACAAAAAAGTAAAAAAAATATATATTTTGTCTATAAAAAGAAAAGATTATTATCAAATGTTGTATACAATCATCATGGATATGCAGGAGAATAAGCAGCAAGTTCCAACAATGGTGAACTTAGCGTTAAGAGCTGCTTTTAACGCTCAAATATACAACTGGGACTGGTGGTGGGAGCTCCTCGAGCACCCAAGTCTGGAAAAAAGATATTTGATGGATGAACAGGAATATTTCGTTAATTATGCAACTGGATACATACTTTTCTCAAGCCAAAACATTATTTCGAAAAGTTTACTATACGACAACTTTTAATCTGTTGTGGAAATAGTGAACTTTTTGATTTAATGAAAATCAAATTAGACCCTCACCCTAGTTTTTAAATATATAAAGCATGCAAGTAAAAAATAGTATAAATATTATGGTAATTTTCTCATAATTATCAGTTAACTATTAAAATCAACATGGTAAGTTATTTAATATAAATATTGTATTTATTATATTAATAAAATTTTTGTTATTTTTTTAATTAAAATTGTTTTCTTCTTACAGAGCTTTTTACAAACATTTGAAGCTACTGCTGCTGGAGTGGACACCATCTACACTAAACTGGTTGACCTGACAATAGGCAGATCATATAAGGTGATACGGTTCCAATTCAAGGAAACAAGATTTGGACATGGCGTAATAGTCACACTACAACAATTTGATGATCCGCAACAGCTGCTAGTATACCTGCCTAACAGACTTAGTCAAACAAAACAAAACAGGAGCAACTGGACCAACTTAATAATAGAAGTTATAACATGATTTTTCGCGGAAGAGATCCTACGAAGAGAAATATGGCAAAGATAGATTTTATAGCTATAAATAATGTCTAAAAATATTTAATAAATGTTTGTATAAAGATAAATACAAATTGTCTTTTTATTATATAAATACAAATTGTCTTTTTATTAAAATTTTCAATAAACAGTTCTTGTATAAAGACAAAAAAGATTTTTTATTTATTTTATTTTATTTATTTATTTGGACTACCAATTTTTAATTTCACAGACTTTAGTATACATTAATATATGTATATAATTATATATATTTTAAAATTATCAATAAAAAGGCATAATTGGCTAGGTAATTATTGTGGTTTTTTTATTTTGTTTTTGATCTTGGAAAACATGCTTTTACAGTTGTTGTTGTTGATGTTGTTGTTGGATATTATACTTATTCGCATGGGCAATCAAGGTATATTATATACACTATACGTATTATATTTGTGTTTTTTTTTAAAAATATAAATCATACTAAACTATTTGTTGTATAGATACGAAAGTATCAAAACACATAATTTGTGTGCAAAAAAAATACTATTTGATGGCTTAGATAGTAGCGTGTATACCTAAAAATTGAAACATCCGCGTTTCAAGTCTACATAAAACCATTTTTTTTTTAAAAATCTAAAAATATTTGTTGTTTAGATACGAAAGTATCAAAACACATAATTTGTGTGCAAAAAAAGCTGTTTGATGGCTTAGATAGTAGCGTGTATACCTAGAAATTGAAACATCCGCGGTTCAAGTCTACATAAAACCATATTTTTTTAAAAATCTAAAAATATTTGTTTCATAGATACGAAAGTATCAAAACACATAATGTGTGTGCAAAAAAAACTGTTTGATGGCTTAGATAGTAGCATGTATACCTAGAAATTGAAACATTCACGATTCAAGCCTACACAATACCATACTTTTTTTTAAATCTAAAGCATTACATCATCTAATACAATTAAAATGTTACCGTCATTTTCGTTATTTATTTCTTCAGGTATATTATTTAAAAAATCAATATTATCAAAAGGTAAATTCCTTGGTACAGCAGTCAATTCAGGGTTGCACCAAAAAACACACACACACACACACAAGATCAGAAACAAGAAAATACAAAAGGTCAATAACAATAAAGATATATCTTGTTTTTGCATATAATAAACAATAAAACATATGATTTCACAACATCATAATACAAAATGTCAACAACTACGCACCTGCGTCGGAAGTAAAGGAGATTGCGCAAAACGATCAATTAATCAGTGATTACTTAGCACCAATTAACCGCATGATTAACCAATTATGATTAATCAATTATGCACACATCATTAACCAATTATGCACACACGAATGCACACATTAGTTACACATGAGTGCACAAATTATGCACACATGAACGCACACATTAGTTACACATGAGTGCACACAAACAGGATTTGGTTCCCAGCACAAGGTGGCCTTGTTTTCGTTTGTCCACTGAAATTTACTTTTTGGATTCTTTAGTAAATTCGAGATTGGAGCTGAAATACTTGCAAAGTTATCTATAAACCGTCGGTAATAGTCGGCCATACCTAAAAATCGCCTAATCTGTTTCACAGATTTTGGTTGAGGATATTGGGAAATTAGGGAAACTTTCTCTGGATCAACTTTTAATGTACCATTCTCAACGATATAACCTAAATATTTAACTTCGGGTAATAGAAATTTACTTTTACTATATGAATTGTCCACCGTGATCTTTTTAAATGATGTGCTACTTGCTTTAGTGTATCTAAATGTGATGCGAAACTACCGGATATGATAAGGAGATTGTCCAAATAAATAAAAACTCAATCTTT
Organism: Rhamphomyia laevipes; assembly: GCA_963920725.1. NCBI lineage: Eukaryota > Metazoa > Arthropoda > Insecta > Diptera > Empididae > Rhamphomyia > Rhamphomyia laevipes. Next base: position 103,031,160 of record OY987255.1, read on the forward strand.
CATAGTAGGTGGAATCACTCTGTCCATTAGGCGACACATCGTTTGAGGAGCATTGCAGATGCCACAAGGCATGAGAGTATAATGGTATAAAGGTCTGCCAGGGACTGTAAAAGTGGTTTTGGCACGTGAATGTTTTTCCAATGGTATTTGCCAAAACGCATCCTTCAAATCTAGACTCGAAATAAAATTTGCCTTATGTAATCGACTTAAAATTCCGTCGATTTGTGGTAAAGGATATGCATCGGTTTTAGTTAACGAATTTAGTTTTCTAGAATCTAGTCACAAGCGAACTTTACCTGGCTTACGGACTAAGACGACCGGCGAACTCCAAGAACTATCGCTTTCCTCTATAACGCCAAGTTCGAGCATGCGATCTATTTCCGCGTACATTTGCTTTTCTATCGCTGGCGATACTGGATAATGACGCTGTTTTATAGCTTTAGCATCACCTACGTCGATGCTCAAGTATGTTTGTTTTACTTAAACCTAATTTAGAGTACGATGGAAATAGTTGAATGGTTTCATCTAGTAGTCTCTTTTCGTCGGTTGAGAGATTATTTATAATAGGATTAGTGTTCTCCTCTTTACTAGCTGAAAGAGAGATTTCACTAACAACGTGTGGAGCCAGATTTATCCAGATATAAATTTTGCGTGAGAGCGGGAACGATGTAGAAGACAATGTTTGGTAACATTACGAAAAGTTACATCAGTAGTTATAGATCCTATTATATCACGACTAGTTTTTATTTTTGAAGCAAACTTTGAATTTTTTTTGCCATTTTTTAAAAATTGTATAGCTTAATCACCACTGAGACAACTTATTGAAGCACCGGAGTCCAGCAGGCCTACCTGTGTTTTTCCAAAAAGTTGTACTTCCGCATAAGATCGCAAGTCATTTTCGATATTTACAATGGACGAAATTATTTATTTTTGTGCAGAGTGACAATTACTCCAAAAATTACGCATTCGGGTGGTACTTCGTTTTGGTGTAGATAACGAATAATTATAAGATTTTATATTTTCTAAAGGCTCATTACTACTAAATATTCTTGGACACGTTGATAGTATGGTTTTCCTTGTAATAGTTACACATGAGTGCACAAATTATGCACACATGAACGCACACATTAGTTACACATGAGTGCACACAAACAGGATTTGGTTCCCAGCACAAGGTGGCCTTGTTTTCGTTTGTCCACTGAAATTTACTTTTTGGATTCTTTAGTAAATTCGAGATTGGAGCTGAAATACTTGCAAAGTTATCTATAAACCGTCGGTAATAGTCGGCCATACCTAAAAATCGCCTAATCTGTTTCACAGATTTTGGTTGAGGATATTGGGAAATTAGGGAAACTTTCTCTGGATCAACTTTTAATGTACCATTCTCAACGATATAACCTAAATATTTAACTTCGGGTAATAGAAATTTACTTTTACTATATGAATTGTCCACCGTGATCTTTTTAAATGATGTGCTACTTGCTTTAGTGTATCTAAATGTGATGCGAAACTACCGGATATGATAAGGAGATTGTCCAAATAAATAAAAACTCAATCTTTCATAGTAGGTGGAATCACTCTGTCCATTAGGCGACACATCGTTTGAGGAGCATTGCAGATGCCACAAGGCATGAGAGTATAATGGTATAAAGGTCTGCCAGGGACTGTAAAAGTGGTTTTGGCACGTGAATGTTTTTCCAATGGTATTTGCCAAAACGCATCCTTCAAATCTAGACTCGAAATAAAATTTGCCTTATGTAATCGACTTAAAATTCCGTCGATTTGTGGTAAAGGATATGCATCGGTTTTAGTTAACGAATTTAGTTTTCTAGAATCTAGTCACAAGCGAACTTTACCTGGCTTACGGACTAAGACGACCGGCGAACTCCAAGAACTATCGCTTTCCTCTATAACGCCAAGTTCGAGCATGCGATCTATTTCCGCGTACATTTGCTTTTCTATCGCTGGCGATACTGGATAATGACGCTGTTTTATAGCTTTAGCATCACCTACGTCGATGCTCAAGTATGTTTGTTTTACTTAAACCTAATTTAGAGTACGATGGAAATAGTTGAATGGTTTCATCTAGTAGTCTCTTTTCGTCGGTTGAGAGATTATTTATAATAGGATTAGTGTTCTCCTCTTTACTAGCTGAAAGAGAGATTTCACTAACAACGTGTGGAGCCAGATTTATCCAGATATAAATTTTGCGTGAGAGCGGGAACGATGTAGAAGACAATGTTTGGTAACATTACGAAAAGTTACATCAGTAGTTATAGATCCTATTATATCACGACTAGTTTTTATTTTTGAAGCAAACTTTGAATTTTTTTTGCCATTTTTTAAAAATTGTATAGCTTAATCACCACTGAGACAACTTATTGAAGCACCGGAGTCCAGCAGGCCTACCTGTGTTTTTCCAAAAAGTTGTACTTCCGCATAAGATCGCAAGTCATTTTCGATATTTACAATGGACGAAATTATTTATTTTTGTGCAGAGTGACAATTACTCCAAAAATTACGCATTCGGGTGGTACTTCGTTTTGGTGTAGATAACGAATAATTATAAGATTTTATATTTTCTAAAGGCTCATTACTACTAAATATTCTTGGACACGTTGATAGTATGGTTTTCCTTGTAATAATCTTGGTTCTTGACTGTAAAAATTGTGAGAATTTTTCAGAATAGTAATAGGTGTTTCTGTATTATTAATATCAGGTTTTAGTTTTTGCTGTCGGAGCGAGAAACTTTGGTCGGCTTCCCGCTCAGATGAAAGTTTGCCGATAAACATTTTTACATTGTGGACGGTATACATTTCCCTTTCCACATCCCCAACAAAATAGTTTAAGTGGCATAAGACAATCAGGAAAATAGTGACCTTCTTTTTTGCAGTTCCAAAAAACTAAAGGTTTTGATTTAAGAGTTAGGTTACCCACTGTGACTTCAGAAACGTTCAAGTTTTGATGATTTTTGCCTAAATCATCATCAACAAGAATTTCGGAATTATTACGGGCAGGACGTGGTGGATAATGACGATAATCTTTGTTTTAATTATGAATATCCTCATACAGCTCTTCTCTTTCCCTACATAGATGTCGTAAATGATCTACACTAAAGATTTGTACATAAAGCAAATCTTTCCTAACGTCATCTCGGAGATTTTTACGTAAAATTGAAAGAAATTCTACATCAGGTAAAGGTTGCTGTAGTTTATCACAAAGTTTCATAAGCTGGTCATAATAATTATCACAAGATTCACCATGACGTTGTTTTCTATCCCTACTCAATTCCATAATATCCATATTGGTACGACGATCACCAAATTGCGTTCTGAGAGCATAACATAAATCACGCCAAGCAATGGAGGGAGTTCGCTTATGAAATCGCCAAAACCATTCGCTTGCCTTATCTTGAAAAAAAACATGAATATTATCGTATAATTTACGAAAATCACCATTAAACGTTTGCCGAGTTAATGCTTCTACTATATATATAAATTCATCTACACTAAGTCCATTCGAGCTTCCGTTAAAGCTTACGTTCCAACTTCGTATTGCAGTAGCATGTTTACTATTATCTATAATTGGATTAAAATTAACCGATTCATTGGAATTGGAACGATTATTTCCTAAATTTAAATTGCCATGATTTTGTCGATTATTATACTCTATGTTATAATTTCGATTTATCCTATTATTAAACTCTGAATTACGATTTGTAGGAGCAGTATTATTAGCGTTGCGACTTGAACTATCTAAATTTTGTTGCATTCTACTATCAGAAACAAATTGATTTGAATTATAGGATGGATTATTTATACCATTATCAGAAATGGAAATATCGCGTCTAATACTATTAAGACCGTCTTGAATAGTACTTGAAATTTGTTGTTGTAACCTGTCTTGATTAATTTCAAACATTTGTTGAATAATATTTTGTAAAGTGGTAACATCAAAATTATTGTTACTATAAGACGAAGATTTTTCAGTTTGCCTAGCATTATTTTGCTCAAAATAAATCAATTGATCACTAGCTACAATATTTGGTTCATGGTTCGATTGTTGTCTAGTTTGCGATCTAGTTTTATGCGTTTTAGGTATTTTAGGAATAGTTCTTCTTAGTGAATTATTTGCATTTGAAATATTACTATACCGCAATTTGCATCTACATCTGTAACTACTACAGGATTATGGGCAGGATTTCTCATAGTAGCCATATTAAAAAATAAATAAAAAAATATTGATAACAAATTATTTCCTAGGATTCAATAAAATCAAAATATCAATATATTAATATCAATATAATAGAACGATATATAAATTCTATAAACAAAAAAGTTTTTTAAAAAAAAATAAAAAATAATAATTAATGAAATATTCAAAGTTTTCATAAGCACACACACACACACCTACAGTTATCAATTAAGGATTTCATTCATCCGTCATCAATTCGGTTGAGTTTTAATTGGTTCCAAACAAAAATGTTATTTTTAAAATAACTAAATTTTTATATGCATTTTATGATCAATTGATGTTGATTATTATTTTTAGTCATCATTTTTTCTCTACAAACAAAGTTAATGCGATTAGCTTGAGATTCCTTAAAATTACCGGCCAGAAACAGGCGTATACGCTAGTAATGTGTATTCCGATGTAAATTTAATCCGATTTTCATCTAAGGTCAAAATATATCTTTATTAAAAATGACCACTATAAAATTCTCACCATTTATTTGCATACAAAGGAAGATAGGACAACTATTCGAAAATTTATTCAAAAAGTTTGTGTTCACTAGAACAATATATAACTAAGGCACACACACACACCGTATTTAATTTTTTTGACATGTAAGCCACCGGACGTTCAACACCATCGTCATCTTGTTGGATTAGTACACAACCTATACCATCACTACTCGCGTCACATTGTAATATACATGGTTTTTCGTAGTCGGGGTTTATTAATAAAGGTGCAGATACAAGAGCTGTTTTTAGTTTCAACGCGACATTAGCTTCGTTTGTCCACTGAAATTTACTTTTTGGATTCTTTAGTAAATTCGAGATTGGAGCTGAAATACTTGCAAAGTTATCTATAAACCGTCGGTAATAGCCGGCCATACCTAAAAATCGCCTAATCTGTTTCACAGATTTTGGTTGAGGATATTGGGAAATTACGGAAACTTTCTCTGGATCAACTTTTAATGTACCATTCTCAACGATATAACCTAAATATTTAATTTCGGGTAATAGAAATTTACTTTTACTATATTAATTGTCAACCGTTATCTTTTTAAATGATGTGCTACTTGCTGTGATGCGAAACTACCGGATATGATAGGGAGATCGTCCAAATAAATAAAAACTGAATCTTTGATAGTAGGTGGAATCACTCTGTCCATTAGGCGACACATCGTTTGAGGAGCATTGCAGAGGCCAAAACGCATGAGAGTATAATGGTATAAAGGTCTGCCAGGGACTGTAAAAGTGGTTTTGGCACGTGAATGTTTTTCCAATGGTATTTGCCAAAACGCATCCTTCAAATCTAGACTCGAAATAAAATTTGCCTTATGTAATCGACTTAAAATTCCGTCGATTTGTGGTAAAGGATATGCATCGGTTTTAGTTAACGAATTTAGTTTTCTAGAATCTAGTCACAAGCGAACTTTACCTGGCTTACGGACTAAGACGACCGGCGAACTCCAAGAACTATCGCTTTCCTCTATAACGCCAAGTTCGAGCATGCGATCTATTTCCGCGTACATTTGCTTTTCTATCGCTGGCGATACTGGATAATGACGCTGTTTTATAGCTTTAGCATCACCTACGTCGATGCTCAAGTATGTTTGTTTTACCTAAACCTAATTTAGAGTACGATGGAAATAGTTGAATGGTTTCATTTAGTAGTCTCTTTTCGTCGGTTGAGTGATTATTTATAATAGGATTAGTGTTCTCCTCTTTACTAGCTGAAAGAGAGATTTCACTAACAACGTGTGGAGCCAAATTTACCCAGATATAAATTTTGCGTGAGAGCGGGAACGATGTAGAAGACAATGTTTGGTAACATTACGAAAAGTTACATCAGTAGTTATAGATCCTATTATATCACGACTAGTTTTTATTTTTGAAGCAAACTTTGAATTTTTTTTGCCATTTTTTAAAAATTGTATAGCTTAATCACCACTGAGACAACTTATTGAAGCACCGGAGTCCAGCAGGCCTACCTGTGTTTTTCCAAAAAGTTGTACTTCCGCATAAGATCGCAAGTCATTTTCGATATTTACAATGGACGAAATTATTTGTTTTTGTGCAGAGTGACAATTACTCCAAAAATTACGCATTCGGGTGGTACTTCGTTTTGGTGTAGATAACGAATAATTATAAGATTTTATATTTTCTAAAGGCTCATTACTACTAAATATTCTTGGACACGTTGATAGTATGGTTTTCCTTGTAATAATCTTGGTTCTTGACTGTAAAAATTGTGAGAATTTTTCAGAATAGTAATAGGTGTTTCTGTATTATTAATATCAGGTTTTAGTATTTGCTGTCGGAGCGAGAAACTTTGCTCGGCTTCCCGCTCAGATGAAAGTTTGCCGATAAACATTTTTACATTGTGGCCGGTATACATTTTCCTTTCCACATCCCCAACAAAATAGTTTAAGTGGCATTAGACAATCAGGAAAATAGTGACCTTCTTTTTTGCAGTTCCAAAAAACTAAAGGTTTTGATTTAAAAGTTAGTTTACCCACTGTGACTTCAGAAACGTTCAAGTTTTGATGATTTTTGCCTAAATCATCATCAACAAGAATTTCGGAATTATTACGGGCAGGACGTGGTAGATAATGACGATAATCTTTGTTTCTGTTATGAATATCCTCATACAGCTCTTCTCTTTCCCTACATAGATGTCGTAAATGATGTACACTAAAGATTTGTACATAAAGCAAATCTTTCCTAACGTCATCTCGGAGATTTTTACGTAAAATTGAAAGAAATTCTACATCAGGTAAAGGTTGCCGTAGTTTATCACAAAGTTTCATAAGCTGGTCATAATAATTATCACAAGATTCACCATGACGTTGTTTTCTATCCCTACTCAATTCCATAATATCCATATTGGTACGACGATCACCAAATTGCGTTCTGAGAGCATAACTTAAATCACGCCAAGCAATGGAGGGAGTTCGCTTATGAAATCGCCAAAACCATTCGCTTGCCTTATCTTGAAAAAAAACATGAATATTATCGTATAATTTACGAAAATCACCATTAAACGTTTGCCGAGTTAATGCTTCTACTCTATATATAAATTCATCTACACTAAGAGCTACCGTTAAAGCTTACGTTCTAACTTCGTATTGCAGTAGCATGTTTACTATTGTCTATAATTGGATTAAAATTAACCGATTCATTGGAATTGGAACGATTATTTCCTGAATTTAAATTGCCATGATTTTGTCGATTATTATACTCTATGTTATAATTTCGATTTATCCTATTATTAAACTCTGAATTACGATTTGTAGGAGCAGTATTATTAGCGTTGCGACTTGAACTATCTAAATTTTGTTGCATTCTACTATCAGAAACAAATTGATTTGAATTATAGGATGGATTATTTATACCATTATCAGAAATGGAAATATCGCGTCTAATACTATTAAGACCGTCTTGAATAGTTCTTGAAATTTGTCGTTGTAACCTGTCTTGATTAATTTCAAACATTTGTTGAATAATATTTTGTAAAGTGGTAACATCAAAATTATTGTTACTATAAGACGAAGATTGCTCAGTTTGCCTAGCATTATTTTGCTCAAAATAAATCAATGGACCACTAGCTACAATATTTGGTTCATTGTTCGATTGTTGTCTAGTTTGCGATCTAGTTTTATGCGTTTTAGGTATTTTAGGAATAGTTCTTCTTAGTGAATTATTTGCATTTGAAATATTACTATACCGCAATTTGCATCTACATCTGTAACTACTACAGGATTATGGGCAGGACTTCTCATAGTAGCCATATTAAAAAATAAATAAAAAATATTTATAACAAATTATTTCCTAGGATTCAAAAAAATCAAAATATCAATATATTAATATCAATATAATAGAACGATATATAAATTCTATAAACAATAAAGTTTTTTAAAAAAAAAAAAAATAAATAAATAATAATTAATGAAATATACAAAGTTTTCATAAGCACACACAAACACACCTACAGTTATCAATTAAGGATTTCATTCATCCGTCATCAATTCGGTTGAGTTTTAATTGGTTCCAAACAAAAATGTTATTTTTAAAATAACTAAATTTTTATATGCATTCTATAATCAATTGATGTTGATTATTATTTTCAGTCATCATTTTTTCTCTACAAACAAAGTTAATGCGATTAGCTTGAGATTTAAATCAATCAAAATAATATCAAACGATATTACCAAAAAAAATATACTAATTAAAATTTCCCCAAAAACAAATAATTGGAACACAAAAAAAAACAACCTGAGACGAATAAATTATGCTATAGTTGGATTAGCATCTAGATAGAGTCTTACACCCATCCTTCCATGGACCAACTTTTAGGAATCTATACCTGGTCCCCAATATTCAATTTATTGACCAAGAGTTTACATTACTCTAATTGACCTGCAAATGTGTATGTGCTTATTGAAATAATAAGATTAATTTTTCATGTTAATTAGAAAACAAGCCATAGCAAAAGTTTATTACAAAAAAAAATATATTTTATTATCAATTATATTTAAATGATAATCATTTAAATAATAAAAATAATTTATTAATTGATTTAATTTAAATTCAAGCACATAGATTACATTTAATGATAACTTGTTCAATTTTAAAAAATATACAAATTTATGAAATGATTTTATCACCTTAATTCAACATCTGTGTTCGGGAGGATAAAGTGGACCGGACCAAATCCTTTTAAAATTTGCGTCACTACCTAACCGATTATTAATTTTTACTTTTCTGCAATAAATTTCTAAAATAAAACAATTATATGTATTACTTTTTTTTTAAACGTTATAATAAACTGTAACTTTTATTTTTTATTATATATATTATATTATAGTTTAATATTATATTCTAATTATTATATTTTAATTGGATTGCTAATTATTGATCTTTAAGATAAGAATGAATATTTGAATAAAATTACATTGTAATTTATAAGATTTAATTTTGTATCCGTGTTGAGTTTCCAGATACTCCCCTCCAATGCTGCTTTCCATATGGTTTGGTGCTGCCATAAAATCAAAGAAAATTTGTGCCGTATAAAGATGGCAGCATTGGGTTGATCAGTTGATTGAAGTGTCAACATTCTCGGCCGCCTTGAACAGATTAGTTCAACAATAATAATATTTATTATCTCGTGCGGGTATACATGAAAAAATATAAAACAAAAATAAATAAATAAAAGTATTTGTTTATATTCGAAATACGCGGATAAAAATAGTGTGAATTTCTTAGGTTTAAATTTAATAAGTGCTTTTATATAAAAAATTTTATGTTTATTGATATCGTTGTTTATGTATTTGTTCACTGTTCATATAAATAAAAAAAATTCAATGTTTATGTTTAATATACAAAAAAAAATTATGTTAATTCATATTGTTTGTTGTGTGTTTCAATATAATTATAGTTATTAAATGTTCAGTGTATTGTTAATATTAGTTTAGGCAGCGTTCATCGCGATAATTATCTATAATCGGTAATAGACAAACCTTTTGTACCGGCCGTTTAAAGGTATTTTGCGCAGTTCGCACCGTGACTACGCGAGTCAAACCATCTTGACCGGGATGGAGTTCTATAATCCGCGCGAGTGGCCCATGCGTTGGTGGCGAATTTTCGTTTTTTAGGATGACGATATCTCCAATTTTCATGTTGTCATGCTGAACATTCCATTTTGGTCGACGTTGAAGTCTGGACAGGTAATCATTTCTCCATTGATCCCAAAAATTATGATATAGAGTTTGAATATATTGCCATCTGTCAAGGTTATTTAATTTTATATTTTGTAGATTAATTTCTGGTGGAGTATTTAACGCATTCATGATCAAAAAATGTCCAGGCGTAAGAACATTCAAGTCATCTGTGGTTGACGCTAATGGACAGCGTGGTCTGTAGTTCAACGCTGCCTCAATTTGACAGAGTAATGTGTTGTACTCTTCAAGGGTTGCCTGTTAATCTTTTCAAATGGTATTTTATCGGTTTTACCCCAGCTTCCCATAAACCGCCGAAATGTGGTGAAGCTGGAGGATCAAAATGCCATTGTGTGCCGAGAGTGGCCAGTGCGTCAGCTATTTCGGTAGACCATTGAGATTTAATGATATTCATGTCCTTAATGAATTCATTATTGGCTCCCACAAAATTTGTGCCACAGTCGCTGTGAAGATTTGTGCAAATTCCTCTTCGTGAAGTAAATCTTCTAAAAGCTGAAATAAAAGCTTCAGAACTGAGGTCACTGACCAACTCTATGTGGATTGCTTTAGTACATAAGCATATAAAAATAGAGATGTAACCTTTTAAAAAGGTTTTGCAGCGTCCTTTGTATGCCTTAATTTCTAGTGGACCAGCATAATCGACGCCTGCGTTTTAGAATGGTCTGGCTACTTGGACACGTGATGCTGGGAAGTTTCCCATTAGTTGTATAGATTCTTTGGCTATAAATTTAAAACAAATTACACATCTTTTAAGAATTTTTTTTATATTGTTTTTCGCATTCAAAATCCAATATTTTTGTTGTAGATAAGCAGATACTAATTTCAGACCACCATGATGAGTTTTAATATGAGCATCTTGGATTACTAAATCGGTAAAATGTGATTTCCTTGGTAATAAAATTGGATGTTTTTGAGTAAAAGGTAAATTTGAATTTTGTAATCTACCACCTACTTTTATAATTTTATTTTCATCTAGAAAAGGACATAAAGTGAAAAGATGGCTTTTTTTTGCTATTGTCGTCTGTTCCATTAAATTCGTTTTTTCTGCGTTAAATTCATCATCTTGAATGAAGCGAATTATAAAGTGGAACGAATTTTCTAATTCTATGACGGACAGTGGTTCTGTTAGACGTTGCTTACGTATATGTTTAAAATTATGTACAGCTCTAAAACAATAGGATAAAACTCGAATTAATTTTGTAAGTTTAGAATATTTATTTATAATTTCATGAATATAAGAATTTGTTATATTAATTGTTAAAACCGTGCTTATTTTTTCTTCTAGATTTGTGACATTCGGTGCTGTATTTGACAATTCTATATTTTAATTTTTCAAAAAGGTTGGACCGTTTCACCAAATTATGCAAGGTTCCATTTCGACTGGAAGTAAACCTCGTGATGCTACATCCGCCGGATTATCCTTTGTACCTACATGATGCCAACAATTAGGGTTTGTAAGTGATTGTATTATTGACACTCTATTTGCTACAAATGTTTTCTATTTTGCAGGTGCTGATTGAATCCATGCAAGAGTGATCATGGAATCCGTCCATGCATATGATGTTATATGATCCAGACTCATCGCTTGATGGACCGTTTTCATCAATTTGGCTAATAATACAGCTGCCAGTAGTTCCAGGCGTGGAAGCGAAATACGCTTTAATGGTGCTATTTTTGTTTTTGCAGTAAGTAGTTGAACTTGAATTTGTCCTGAATCATCACGAAAACGAAGGTAAATAACAGCAGCATATGCTTTTTCTGACGCATCGCTGAAACCGTGTAACTCTATTTTTTCAGATTTTTGAGTTGTTTGTATCCAGCGCGGTATACTAATTTTTTGTCAGTTGAAACATTATCATCCCAGCCACATTGTTGTAGCCATAAATCTTGCATAATTAATTTTGCGGATAGTATGCAAGGAGAGATCCACCCAATAGGATCAAACAAGCGTGCTATATCAGATGAAATTGATCTTTTTGAGACTGTTTTCACATTATTAGGTAAGTTTATTTTGAATTGAAATACATCTCTGGCAGGGTGCCATTGTATGCCCAGTGCCTTGATGTATTCTTTTTTGTCGAAATTCATTGGTAGATTAACTTCAGGAATTTGTCGTAAAACTTCTTCATTATTACTGGCACACTTCCTTAATGGTAAGCCAGCACGATTTGTAGCAGCTATTAATTCTGCTTGAGCAGCAATGGCATCCTGAATAGAATCGGCTCCATACATAACGTCATCTACATAGAAATTATTTTTCAAAACATGATGCGCTATTGGAAAATCGTTTCGTTCATCATCAGCCAGTTGATGCAACGTACGTATGGCTAAATATGGAGCACATGATGTCCCAAATGTGACTGTATTGAGAGCATACGTTTTAATTTCCGCTGTTGTATCATTTCTCCAACATATGAGTTGATACATAGCATCTTGCGGATGTATCCAAATTTGTCGATACATTTTTGTGATGTCAGCGGAAAAAGCGATTTTGAATTTTCGCCATTCCATAATGATGGCTGTTAGTTCATTTTGCAGTTTAGGACCATTTAATAAAAATTTGTTAAGTGAATTGCCATTTATGTCCTTGCACGATGCATCGAAAACCACACGTATTTTTGTGGTCGATGATTCCTTGAAGACTGCATGATGTGGGAGATAATATACTGCTCCATCGTCAACAGCTTGGATTTCTTACATCTGTCCTACTTTTAAATATTCGGTAATACATTCAGTATACATTTCTTTTAATTTTGTATTAACTAAAAATCTTTTTTCTAATTGCAATAATCTTATTATTGCAGATTTTTTAGAATTTTTGAAGACTGGCCGTGTATCATTTTTAAAGGGTAAAAGTACTTCATAACGACCATCAGCTCTTCGGTTGTGCGTAGTAGCATAATGAGTTTGGCAGTAATTTTCTTCTTCGGTGAAGATCCTGCCTTGTGGTATTTCTTCTATTTCCCAGAATCGTTTAAGTTGGTCATCCAAATCAACTGACTGATGATGAACAGCAACACTTGTACGATGGGTGTTGACTACACGTCCTGAAAGAATCCAACCTAGTTCAGAAAATTGCGCGATAGGCGCATCTGGGGGGCCTTTGAGGAGATCATCTAAAATAATCGATGAATAGCCATCGGCACCTAATAAAATATCAATTCTACCAGGTAAGTGAAAGTGTGGGTCAGCTAAATTCAGACCGTTTATTTTATATGATCCCAAGTAATGAAATTTATTTTTTCAGATGGTAAATCATTGGTTAACTGTTGAAAAACATATGCATCTAACCGTAATTTGAATTTGTTATTATGCTGTGACATTAGAGTAAGTAAAACTTTATTGTTAACTTTACCAGTAGATGTTTGTCCTATTCCGGTTACATTCATTGATGTTTTAATATTTTTTAATTTTAGCTTTTGTACTACGTTTTCTGTAACAAACGTAGCTTCGGATCCTGGATCAATGAGTGCTCTATAAGAATGAACAGTGGCAGATAAACAGTTTACTAAAGCTGTACCTAATAATATTCTTGACGTAGTAAATTTTTTTGTAAAATAATTTTGTATCGTATTTATATTTTGGTTGGTACCGGGTGTACCAATATATATATCAGAATTTGTGGGTTGAAAACTAGGATTGTTATTTGTATTAGAATTAACTAAATTATGTTGTACTATACGTGATACTTGTGTTTGTGAATTATGGTTTCTATTTTGGTAATTGTTTTGTACAGTTTGTGTAGAATTAAAATGTAACAATGTATGATGTCGATTGTTGCATGTAAAACAATTTGTTTTACTAGGGCATTGTGGCTTTGAATGATCGTAGGCTAGACAATTGGTACAGGCGGAATATTTCCGTATAATTTCTAGCCGTTCCTTAGCATTCATTTTCAGAAACTTATCACATCTGTAAATCGCATGATTAGCGTTACACATACGACACAGGTAAGTAGAATTAGTTCCAATGTGAAAATTTTTATTTATTTTTGTATAATTTCCAGGTTGAGGATGGCTGACTGACTTTATAGACTTCTTGAGAAATGGTTGAGACTGTTCAACCGATTCAAGTGTTCGAAATCGGGTCTCAAGAAATTTCGAAAAAGTCGAAAATTCCGCAGTGACTTGCTACCGGCTTGATATTCTTCCCATAATTGTTGAGTATTGGGTGGCAACTTGGCAGCTAATAAAAATACTAAAATTGCATCCCATGAATCCACAGGAATGTTCAAATTTCGAAGTGAATGTAGACATTCAGTTGTGGTGTCTAGAATTTCTTTGATTCCGGAAGCCGATTCAAAGGTGAGATTGAGTAAATTTACTAAGATTCTTATTTGAGTATTAACTAACACCCGTTTATTTTCGTATCTTTCAGATAATATTTTCCACGCCGATTCATAGTTATTTTCTTCGAGGGAAATATGTTGTAAAAGTCGGGTTGCTTCACCTCTTAATGAAGTCTTCAGATAATGAAGTTTCTGAATGAGTGGTACAGATGTGTTCAAGTGAACCAGTGACAGGAAAAGATCAGAAAATGGTTTCCAATTTTCATATCCACCTGCGAATGGTGGCAATTCTATTTGACGTAATTTCAATTCACCAGGTTTTTCCGATGCCTTCGGAGTGACCAGTGTTGCGTCATCTAACAATGCTTGCTGTAATTCACCGGCATAATCTAGGTAAGCTGCTTTTAATTTATTAAAATTTTCACCTGTGATATATTTTTCTTTAATATCACTCTCTTCTTTCGCAGAAATAATTTTGTAATGCAGAGCTTTTGCTTCAGAAAAGGTGCTCTCTAATTCTTTTAATCTGGTGTTAATAAAAGCGGCTCGCCGTTTCTTGGGTTCCGAGATCGCAAAAGATTGTGCTTCGGTTATAATTTGATCAGAAAAACTTTCCATACATTCGATCGCGTTAGACAAAGTTTTTGCCATTGTATCTATTATATTTATATATATATATGTTATACGTAAAAATATTTTAATAACCGAAAATTATATTTATATATATATGCTATACGTAGAAATATTTTAATAACCGAAAATAACACTATAATTGTATGTATGTAAAAATTTTATTATTATTATTTTTTTTTTTAAATACCCTATATGTTACATTTTTTTTTTAATGAAGATAAAATAAAAGTTATATTATATATTAATAAAACACCAGAAATTCTTTTCCCTTTTTTTTATTTTTTTTTTTATAATTTAATTTTTAAATTTCAGAATTAGAAACTATCCTTCAGTACAGAATTACTACTTCATAGTATGAATATAGTCTTGAGGATATAAAATTTTTTATATATATATATAGATTGCAGCCACACAAAAAAAATTATTTAAAATATTATATATATGTTGCAACAAAAAAACAATTATTTTCAATGTTATATTAAATATAGGTTGCAGCAGCACACAAAAAAAAATTATTTAAAATATTATATATGTTGCAACAAAAAAATTATTTCATTATTAAATATAGGTTGCAGCAACACACAAAAAAAAATTATTTATATGTGTATATTATATATAGGTTACAGCAACACAAAAAATTTTTTTTTTTTTTTTTTTTGATATAACAAAATTAATTGTCGTAACCGAAATATGATTGTTCGTATAATTATTTTAATAATATATATTAGCCGCCTTATATATCTTTTAACAAACTTAATTTTCTTATAAATTAAAAAAAAATATTTGCGGTTAACTAGATATAGTGTTGTGACGTAATAAATTATTCGCGCTAAAATATTTATATTAGTTTTATTACATTCGTGACGTATTGTAAGAGTTTATTGCTCTGAATTCAAATACAAAGGCAAACAGCTGTAATTGCAGAATTTTTCGCGCGCCCGTTAATTGTATGCAATTACTAACACAATATTGTTTTGTTCGACACTTTTGGGTCAATGCCTTATTTAACTTATATAATTTAGATTTATTGACGTCACGCACCACACAAAAAAAAAACTTCTTTTTTTGTATATATGTATTCTGGATACGAAAAAGAAAATTTATGTAATTTCTTCACTTTTCAATATACCTTTTTTTCTTTTTGATAAAATTTAAAATTTCTATAATTTCTATCTTTTTTAATATGTTATATATTTTTTTTTGTTTAATATAACTGACCTTATTTTTGAAATTGACGATACTTGATGAAATGATACAATTTTTAAATTTTTAATTATGATGAAGATGATCTTTACTCAGGTTTCTATTATATGATGCTTATAATGATCTTGATGAATTTTATGCTCAGCTTGTTGATGTTGCTTTTATGATGACCTTGATGAGTTGATGATATACTTTTTAATATTTCAGCATATGATGATCTATTTAGCAAATTAAAATTGACTTTAATTCGCGCCTTTACTTTGTAATATTTCAGCATATGATGATCTATTTAGCAAATTAAAATTGACTTTAATTCGCGCCTTTACTTTTTAATATTTCAGCATATGATGATCTATTTAGCAAATTAAAATTGACTTTAATTCGCGCCTTTACTTTTTAATATTTCTTTTTTGTTTTAAACGGTTCACTCACGATAAACCTTTATATGGTTTTTTTTTTTACTAAAATATTATTTTATATAAAACTGTATACTAGGTTTTTTATAACTTTTTACTATTATTTTATTAAACTTTAGCAGATCCGTTTCGAAGGACCAATGTTCGGGAGGATAAAGTGGACCGGACCAAATCCTTTTAAAATTTGCGTCACTACCTAACCGATTATTAATTTTTACTTTTCTGCAATAAAGTTCTAAAATAAAACAATTATATGTATTACTTTTTTTTAAACGTTATAATAAACTGTAACTTTTATTTTTTATTATATATATTATATTATAGTTTAATATTATATTTTAATTGGATTGCTAATTATTGATCTTTAAGATAAGAATGAATATTTGAATAAAATTACATTGTAATTTATAAGATTTAATTTTGTGTCCGTGTTGAGTTTCCAGATACTCCCCTCCAATGCTGCTTTCCATATGGTTTGGTGCTGCCATAAAATCAAAGAAAATTTGTGCCGTATAAAGATGGCAGCATTGGGTTGATCAGTTGATTGAAGTGTCAACAATCTGAAATATTAATTTTTCATAATAATAATAAATTAAATAATGAATTTATTAAATTTTCCCATTTCCATATTAAATTCAAAAATATATATTAATTGATATTTATTACTTAAATTTTCATCGATTTTTGTTAAAATCAAAAATATTCTATTATATGGATAAAATTTAAATAATTTTTTATAATTAGATGATAATATATCATTTTTTTGTTGCAAATCATAAATATTTTGTAAAAGATTTAATTGATTTTTAATTAAATCAATTTTAATTAAAATCGATGAAAATTTAATAATATTTTCATCATAGTTTATAAATTCTATAATTATATATTTAATTGACAATATTTTAGTATTATTCAATATAAAAATTTTTTCAATTAATTCATTAAATGTTATACTTCTAATATAATATAAATTATTTATATTTGATTTCCAAGATATCCTTAAATCAGATGAAGATTTATTATTTTTACAATCATAATTATTTGCCAATATATACAAATTATTAATTTTTTATAAATCTGATTTGTTATAATTTTATTAATTATTAAACGATTTAAAGGTATTGATTTTGATATATTAACTTGTAATAATTTGCGATTACATAAATCATTATTATTATTTAATTTAATTTCATATCCTTCATTATTCTTATATTCATTATTATTTGTTATATTATTATTTTTTTCATTCCATTCAATCAATTTATTTGTATTATACCATTTAAGAAAATATACAAAAAAAAATCTAAAAGGAAACTAATAATTATACTTTACAAAGTGATCAAAACAAATCTTATGGTTTTGTAAAAAAATGCATATTTTTAGGATGAAAAAAAAACAATTTTTGTTCCGTTTTTATATATATTTTTTTTTGTTATAAGCACCATAAAATTTATTATGAAAAAAATTTAATCAAAAGAATAAAAAAAATTAATTAGACTCTATATCTACTATACATACACATTAATATTTTGTTTTTAATTTATAAGTATATTTATATTAAATTGAAATATCCATATATACTAATCCAGATATACTAATTATTTTTTTTTTTTTAAAAGAAAAAAAATGATTATTCCGCGCTGAAAGATTGGCCACTCGGCAATCAAAATTTTCACACAGCAACAAGAAAAATTTATTTGTTTGTTGCATCAAATTTTTATGAAAAATATTATAAATCCTTTTTTTTGTTACTTTTTTTTTATATACAACAAAAAGAGTTTGCCGCAGTTTTTTTTATTTAATTATTTAGCGTTTTCAATATATTTATTTTTTTTATAAGAATATAATTTCGATTTTTTTTTTTTTTTTTTTTTGCATAAAGAAACTATAATATAATAATAATGTCACCAAATTAACTTAATTCCATAAAATTTTAATGATTTTTTTTTGTGTTTTTTTATTTATATTTTAAAGTCATATATTTCAAAATTTGATTTAATTTATTTAGGAAAATTTAGGTAATATTTTATAAAAGATTGTAACTTTTTATATTTTTTTTTTTGAACACATTTCTTTTGGTTTAATGTATTTTGTCCAATATATGATTTTGAATTATTTTTTTTTTTATTAATTTAACTATAGTTACAAGCTTTACACAATTTAAACATTTCTACTATATATTTCCTTTTAAATTATATTTATTTTATATAATTATATTGTATTTTCACGTTTTTATTTCTAATAAAATTCACATTCAATTGTTAATGTTAAAAAAAAAATTTAAATTTAGCGTAATGAATTTATAATTATTTTAAAATAAATAATAAAATAGAAATCATTGTCACAATTTTTTTATATTCATACTCAACTAAATTTTTAACCTTGGTTATTAAAACTTTTACCAACTTATCATTTTAAAAGTATTTTCTTTTTATCTAATTTTGTATTTTCTTTTTATCTATTTTTTTTTATAGAGAAATACAGCACTCAAGCCTGAGCCAAACTAGACTGAATCTTCTATTTTTCTCTAATGATCTTTATATCTTTCTTTAAAGAATTTCAATTATTTAATTATATGGTCTGATATTTTATTTGACCAATTGCAATGACCCTTTTTATTAAAATTTGAGAGATAAACTATAGACAATATTGTAATATCGTAATTAGAGATTTTGGAATTCATTTATTATTTTATAAATATTCAAATATTTTATAAATTCTCAGAGGAAAATGTATACTGCATTATCGACCATTACAAATCTAGTTCTATTATTTCTTTGTTTATCTCTTAAACTATTTTGGAGATCAATATAATTTTTCCTAGCTGGACATTCTTCGGAGCTAGCTTTATGTGGTTTACCATAATTTGCACATTTTAATATTTGGTTCTCAACGCCAACATTTATTTGACTGCATTTTGCGGTTTCATGATATGCAGCACATAAGCCACACTTAGTTTTCAGGTGACATTTGTTAGCACCATGACCGTAGGTTTGACATTTAAAACATCTGATTTTGCCGTGATTTATTTTTTTGTAGAAATTCCAGTGCACTATTGTATAATTAATGGATTTCGCTTTTGTTTTTAATTCGTTTAATTTAATTGTGTTTTTTTTTTATATAAACTATGAAAGTTTTTTGATTGTGGTAATCCAAACAGTTTATATCTTTACCAATTAATTAATTTTTAATTGATTTACAATCAACGCTAGTTTCTAGTCCCTGCAAAACAAATTTATATGGAATTTCTGTTGGAATCTCATGACTAAAGAATTTCCATTTTTCATTGTCATTAATTAATTTTGTTATTTTGTTCAACAAGTGCTGTAAATATTTTATTGTACGACTCTAGATTTGTACATACAATTTTAATACCAATGATACTATTTTTTAAATTATATTCTTTAATATTCAGTGTTTTTAACATTGAATGAATTTCAGCACTTGTTTTTAAACATATATTAATTGGTGGTAAACGTACCTTTTTTGGAACCTGAGATGACGTGTCATTTTCAGTGATTTCCCTGTCCATTAATGGACTTAATGGGGCAAATCTATTTTCATTACTCATTGTATGATTTGTAATTGCTTTAGATTTAATTCTAATTTTAATATTTTTGTAATGATTATCATCTTCTGAGAAAGATGGAACTTCACAAGTATATTGTCTTTTAATTTTTGAAAAATTTGTTTTTACTTTTTATTTAAATTTATAATTTTTTGAAAATAGTTCTGAAAAACTATACTGATTGTATTCACACTCGTAGTTAGCGAAGAACTGATTATTTTGATTTCTTTTTAAATTATTTCACATTTATTGAAAGAAGTGTTAGTAGATTTTCAAATCGCATAGATATTTTTTCTTTTGATAATATTAGTCCATAACACAGTAATTCTACTCCTTCTGACAATACTTTAACAATCGCAGTCATGTTCACTCCTATAAAATTCCCAGCTTTTGAAGACACAAATGGCGCGGTAGATTCTACACAGGGGAATAGTAAAGGGGCAATTTCTAAGAACCAACATACTTTAAGAATTCTTAGATCAAAAAAGGGATACCCTCGTATATACTCGGAAAACAAGGACGATTTGGCGGGATTTTTTTTAAATAATTTAGACGATTTTGAGATACCAAAAAATATATACAATTCAATAGCCCAACCAATAAGTAATACCGGTTTATAAGCGCAGGGCAACGCCAATCTTCAAAATGTATTAAATATGTCTTTAAGTGATGGATTATTAACTGTTACAGAAGCATTTAAAACTTTTTTGGCACATGTACCAATAATTTCGGATGCGGGAGACAACCCTGCCCTGGATTTACAGAATTTTTTAATTTTAGCGGGAGAAGCTTATTACATCACTGGAGGAAGCAGGAAGATAATTTATATTGTCAAAGCTAGTAAGAAGTAAATTAAGGGGAAGAGCTAATACCTTTTTCCAAAATAAACAAGTAGCTGAGTAGACAAGTAGTCATTTTTTACCATATAAGGATCTACCTCAGTTAGCTAGAGAATTGGAAGAATGCTAAAGATTATTGCAAAAACTTGAGGCTTATACAATTATGGTTGATAATACGTACCAAAACGAGGGGATATTATTAAAAGAGGAAATTATGAAAGTAGTGAAACGAACGTTCATAAGAGGGTTACGTTCGGAACCCCTGGAACATTATGTGAGATCGTAAAATTGTTCAAACTTGAAGGTAGTAGCACTAAAGGGAGAGACTCCCCAAATCAAATGTTTTACATGTGGTGAACCAGTGTGAAGGAGCGAGAAATAAGACCTTCGCACAAACCCTTAGCAAAAATACCAAATATATTTTGTATGCACAAAATATTGTAACAATTGGCAAATCGCCGAGTTGTAGTTTGACCAGTAGCATTAGCTGGGGTCACCTAGTCATACATCATACGATCCTCGGTATTAGTTGGATAATACAATAAGATTAATATATACGACGATCCACGGTATTTTATTAGATAATACATAAAGGAAGATTCAGCAAGAAAGATATATGTATGGTATCATTGTTTCGATATCGTAGAAAAATATATCTATATATAGTTTATCTATATTTCTCAAAGAATATATATATAAATCATTCTATTTTTCAAACTATATACATATGAACGTTTATGTTAGTAAAGAAAAAAATATATACATAAAAATTAATATGTTATTTGTTTATTAAATAAAAAAAAAATTAAATATATATATAAATCATTCTATTTTTCAAACTGTATACATATGAACGTTTATGTTAGTTTTTTTTAAAAAAAAAAATATACATAAAAAAAAAATATATCTATATATATAGTTTATCTATATTTCTCAAAGAATATATATATAAAAATATATATAAATCATTCCATTTTTCAAACTATATACATATGAACTTTTATGATAGTAAAGAAAAAAATATATACATAAAAATTAATATATTATTTGTTTATTAAATAAAAAAAATTAAATATATATATAAATCATTCTATTTTTCAAACTGTATACATATGAATGTTTATGTTAGTTTTTTTTAAAAAAAAATATACATAAAAATTAATATGTTATTTCTTTTTTTTAAAAAAATAAAATAAATTAAATATATATAAACCATTATATTTTTCAAACTATATACATATGAACGTTTATGTTAGTAACAAAAGTATATATGTACATAAAAATTAATATGTTATTGAAAAATAAATTAGATTAAATATATATATGTTACGGTTTAAGTAATGAATTGGTTATTATTAATAATAACCGTACATTATTAATAATAACCAATATAGAAAAGTCAAAGTGATTAATTTGGACAGAATTTATTAAATTTATCACATAAGCCGGTATTTATTAATAATTCCCACCCATCTTAGGTAAATGTAATATTTTAAATAAATAAAAAAAACTTATACATTATTCATTGTATGTACATAGTGGGTCAGTGATAAATGCGTACACGAAAATTGCGTACAGGAAAATTGCGCACACAGAAAAAAGAGCAAACGGAAAAATGCGCATTATGAAAGATTTATAGGAATTATATCTAAATAAAAATATTTAATTAAGAAAATATTTTTCTTTCCTCTTTACTGACCTGTTTTCTCTAAAAATATGACAATTTATACATATTTTTGAAGCCAACAATTTAATTATGCAATGATATCATTTTTAAAAGAAAAGAAATTTAATTATGCAATAAGATAATTTTTAAATGAAAAAATTTAATTATGCAATGAGATCATTTTTTTTAAAAAAAACAAGAAAAAATTTATGCCCAGAAATGCATACCCAGAAGCCTTCGGCAAATCACTACTGTATAAATATAAAATGATAGGAGAATATAACGCACAATAATTTAGGGTTAACTAGAATAAGGTTTACAATAGATAGAAATAGAATAGATATTAACAGAATTAAACTAAGGATTGAAATATTTAGGATTAGGAAATATAGCAAATTTAGCAAATAATAGAAATTAAAGATAGAATAGCTAAAATAGGAAGTAAAGTTAATTAAAAACAGGAAGTAAGGTAAGAATAATTAGAAGTCTGAAATCGCATAACAATTAGGTTGTGGATCTGAAAAACTCTGAAGAAAAAAAAAAGAAATTGTAATACATATAGCGATGTTTGTAAGCTACTGACACATATTATCAGATAATATTGTCGAAAGAAAAAACCAAATTATAATGTATAAAAGAAATCTAATAGAATTGTTTGAAAAAAAAAAACACAACCAATTATGATGTATAAAAGAAATGTAATTAAAATAAGTACAATGAAAAAAAAATTCAATGGTGTGAAGGAGCGAGAAATAAGACTTTCGCACAAACCCTTAACAAAAATACCAAATATATTTTGAATGCACAAAATATTGTATAAACTTTTTTTTTTTATAAAAGTCATTGTCACACATATGCTGAAATATTTGGAATCCAAGGCCACCCGCGCATTAGAATTAGAGATATATTTATACTTATATACATAAATATATCTATATGCACATTCATATGCATAATTAATGCATAAGAATAAGAAACAAATTAAATATTTAAGGGTTCATATTTCAGCATATGGAATTCAATGGAAACTTTAATAAATATTTATTACGATATTTGTAAGGGTATTTTTGCTAAGGTCAGCTAATAATTATCTAATAGTACCTAAAATTTTGTAATATGTACCTTAGATTTTAGCATTTTAGGGTATAAATTAAGCTGCAATTGGAAAAACAAATTCATTCTAAACTCAGAATCATAATTGTTCATACTTAATTCTTTAGCTACTCGCTTGTCTTAACTTGAACAAATTTGTACACTAGCAACAATTGGCAAATCGCCTAGTTGTAGTTTGACCAGTAGCATTAGCTTGGGTCACCTAGTCATACATCATACGATCCTCGGTATTAGTTGGATAATACAATAAGATAAATATATACGACGATCCATGGTATTTAATTAGATAATACATAAAGGAAGATTCAGCAAGAAAAATATATGTATGGTATCAGTCCATAACAACCGATACCACATATACATATTTATTATAACAGGACACATTAGTCGTTTCTGTAAGTAGTGTCTTTATATACATTCTGTGGCAAAAAAAAAGTGCAAATAAATAGTGCAAAATATTGAAAATAAATTCTATACTGCATACAAAATAATGAACATTTTAAGCATTTTTGCACATTAATTATTAAGTAATTTTCACCTTAATGAAATTTGACACCGATTGAATTTCATTAAAAATATTTATACTTAATTATAATTCCATTTTTTTCTACTTCCGGTCAAGAATAATAATGTAATATGATCTAAAATCTAAATTGATTTACTTTTCTAAAACTTTTGGCAATTTCTAGGGTCAATGAATTGATTCGGATGCACGTGCTTTAATATTGTTTTATCCCGTTTAAATTTTAGCATAACCAGATAATTAATTAAAATGGTCAAAATATTGAAAATAAATCCCATACCCCATACAAAATAAAGTACATTTTGTTCATTTTTGCACATTTTAATAGTTTGTATGAATTAAGTAATTCTTCGCAAATGGGTAAAATATTGAAAATAAATCCCATACCCCATACAAAATAATGCACATTTTGCTCATTTTGCACATTTTAATAGCTTATATGAAATGAATAATTCTTTGCAAATGTGCAAAATATTGAAAATAAATTCCACACCCCATACAAAATAATGTACATTTCGCTCATTTCTGCGCATTTTAATAGTTTATATGATATAAGTAATTCTTCGCAAATGGGCAAAATATTGAAAATAAATTCCATACCATTCAAAATAATGCTTATTTTGTTCATTTTTGCACATTTTAATAGTTTATATGAAATAATTAATTCTTCATAAATGAGCAAAATATTGAAAATAAATTCCATACCCCATACAAAAATATCGCCCATTTTAATAGTTTATATGAATAAAATGAGTAATTCTTCGAAAATGGGCAAAAATAAATCTCCAACTCCATACAAAATTATAAACATTTCGTTCATTTTTGAATGCATTAACTTTCGATTAAAAATATTTCTCCGGCTGATGGAAAAAAGCACTTAAGTCATGATTTATGGTTTGCCAGAAAAGCGTTTTTATCGAATATGTTCTGCTACTTTTACATTTGACAATAGTATTATATTAATATTTTTTATCCATATGTGGATAGTTTTACAATTAATTCTAAACTAATTAATTCTAAAATTAGTTACGCGATACATATGTTGATCTTAAATTAGTACTTTCAGTAGATTCATGAGCCTGTATAAAGTACATTTTATATTTTTTTTAAACTTATTGATACTTCTTTATAAAATTGTTTGTTTTTCAATAAAACAAATTATATAATACTTTATGAGCAAATTCAAATATTTTTTTTTATTTTCTCTCCATCACACTTCAAATTATGTTATTATTGCATTTATAATCCGAGTTTCATACTATTTAATGAATTTTATTTTCCTTGCAATGGATTTTCTTGCGATGAATTTTCTTAGCGATTAATTTTCTGCGATGAAGTTTTCTTGCGATGAATTTTCCTAACGATTAATTTTCTGCGATGAATTTTTTATGGGTATAAAGTTTTCTTGCGATGAATTTTCCTAGCGAACAATTTTCCGCGATGAAATTTACTTGTACGAATTTTGCTAACGATATATTTTCTACAATGATTTTTTCTTGACTACGAATTTTTCTTGCGATGGATTTTCTTGCGATGAATTTTCCTAGCGATTAATTTACTGCAATAAAAATTAATTTTGAGCGAAGAATTTTCTTAGTGATTAATTTTCTGCAATTAATTTTTCTTGGCTATGAATTTTTTCAGCCATTAATTTTCAGCGACGAATTTGCCCAGAGATCAATTTTGTGCGATGAATTTTCCTTGACTATGAATTTTCTTGCTTTAGATTTTCTGCGATAAATTTTCCAAAAACCTTCAAAAAGACCTGAGTTAAAAACATTTGAGCCAATTAACGGTAATCAAAATATTTAATGATGAAAAATCTTTTGCAGATCATAAAATCGTTTTGTTTCTCGCGCTTACAATTTTGCGAAAACAATTAATTTTTTTATGCTTTTGACTTTTCATACGATTACTTTTAAACGTCCGCCCCATAAAAATCATGCCATTACTTTTAGCGAATTAAGCCGCGCTACTTTTGACTTTTAATGCGATTACTTGTAAACGCCTAAAGATCATGTCATTACTTTTAGCGAATTCTTTTAAGCGGCGCTACTTTCGATTTTTAATGCGATTACTTGTAAACGTCTAAAAATCATGGGATTGCTTTTATCAAATTAAGCGGAGCTACTTTTGACTTTTCATGGGATTACTTTTATCGAATTATTGTAAGCAGCGCTACTTTTGGCTATTCACGGCATTACTTTTAGCGAATTACTTTAAGCGGCGCTCCTTTTGACTTTTCATAGCATTACTTTTAGCGAATTACTTAAAAAAAAATAGAGTTTAGAAGTCGGGAATACAACTAATTTATTTTAGCTATTCATTTCTATTTTATAAAAATTCTTCGGGATTTGCCCAATTCGTATTTATCCAATTCTCTCATATTAAAATCACAAATTATTTCGGCAAGATGAAATATTATTGCGCGATTATATATTAAATTTACGAAAATGTCTACATCATAGTTTTATGATTATAGCCATAATTTTTGTATTTCTATATGTAATAATATCTATATACGCAAAAAAAGACATGAGTGAAATCTTTGTATATAGAATCTAATAGTAATTCCAATTCATTAAATTTCGCCACTAGCGCTGCACCCGGCAGATTTCTCCTTAGTTTTTGGAGTCTAAATAAATTGGTTTGTATCCCTACTAATATGAATAAAAAAAAATTCAAAATAGATATATATTTCTTTTATTGGTTGTTGTTGCTTTTGCTATAGAACTAAAAGAAAACATGTTGAGAAAGAAAAGAAATATCAAATATTTTATAGTATTGAACCATATATGCGTCTTTAACCTATATTGTTTCTTCTTGCATTTTTTTTGTTTTTTTTTCACAAGAACTTTTCAAGACCAAATTTTTCAATTTATTTTTGAAAATTTAATTTTCATATTTTACAATTTTAAGTTTTTATGGAATCAATTAGGAGTGTTTTGTGACGGACTTTGCAGTAAAAAAAATCAACTTCGATTGTTGAGGTCGGAACTCTATGTGACTACATAGGACCCTGAAATTGTATGAGATTTCTTAGGTGAAGAGGGCTTAATTTAGCAAATTAAGCGGAGCTACTTTTGACTTTTCATGGGATTACTTTTATCGAATTATTTTAAGCGGCGCTACTTTTGGCTTTTCACGGCATTACTTTTAGCGAATTACTTTAAGCGGCGCTCCTTTTGACTGTTCATAGCATTACTTTTAGCGAATTACTAAAAAAAATTAGAGTTTAGAAGTCGGGAGATTTCTTAGGTGAAGAGGGTAAGGTCTGAAAAATCTGAAAAAATCATTAATTTTGGTAATTGTATAAAACAAACATATCTGATATTTCATATGAAAAACTGAAAATGCCATCACTATTTATGTAAATATTATGTAATATATTATGTAAAATATTACTAACTAACTACGAGTTATCTGGCAAGGTACCCCTAATATATATAAATTTATATAAAATTATAGAATTTGTATGTATGTATTGCAAAATTTTATTTATTGTATAGCGCGAAATAGTTTTCTATATTTATTTCATATTTCATTCAATCTGCTAATTAGGGGTAACAGATAACTCGTAGTTAGTTAGTAATATTTTACATAATATTTACATAAATAGTGATGCCATTTGAAGTTTTTCATATGAAATATCAGATATGTTTGTTTTATATTACCAAAATTAATGATTTTTTCAGATTCATTTCATACTCTGCCCAATAAGGGTTTTAATTTGATACTACAAACGAGACCTTACCCTCTTCACCTAAGAAATCTCATACAATTTCAGGGTCCTATGTAGTCACATAGAGTTCCGACCTCAACAATCGAAGTTGATTTTTTTGACTTCAAAGTCCGTCACAAAACACTCCTAATTGATTCCATAAAAACTTAAAATTTTAAAATATGAAAATTAAATTTTCAAAAATAAATTGAAAAATTTGGCCTTGAAAATTTCTTGTGAAAAAAAAAAACAAAAAAAAAGCAAGAAGAAACAATATAGGTTAAAAACGCATATATGGTTCAATATTATAAAATATTTTATATTTCTTTCCTTTCTCAAAAGCAACAACAACCAATAAAAGAAATATATATCTATTTTGAATTTTTTTTATTCATATTAGTAGGGATACAAACCAATTTATTTAGACTCCTAAAACTAAGGAGAACTCTGTCGGGTGCAGCGCTAGTGGCGAAATTTAATGAATTGGAATTACTATTAGATTCTATATACAAAGGTGAAATACATTTTGTCCAATTAGCAGTAATAAAAATGTATAATTATATTTTAGACGTTATGGTAAATGAAATTTTTTTAAAGTAATTTCTTTGAGATTTATTCATTTCGTATTCATTCACTTTTCATATTAAAATCACAAATTATTTAGGCTAAATTCTACGATTAAAAGCGAAAAAAAATTAATTGTTTAAGCAAAATTTTAAGCGTGACAAGCAGATTATATATAATGCGTGCGTATCGGAATAATAGTAATAACCGTAGTAACCCTCTCCTTATTTTTGAAAAAAGGAGTTAATGAAAGATACAGAATAATCTTGGATAGCGCTCGTGATAAAGATTTTAAGGACGCAATACAGCATTTACTAGAATTGGATCCAGGCACTGAAAAAGCCAACGAAGTTGTTAGACACGCTGACAATAATCGATATAATAACAATATTAATAATAGAAATAACTATAATAATAATAATTTTAACAATAATCGAAAATTTAACAATAATCGAAATTTTAACAATAATCGAAGTAATAACAATAATAGGAATAATAATTTCGGAAGTCAAAATTTCAATAATAATTATAATAATAATTCGAACAATCAAAATCAAAATCCTAACTATCCACCTAGAAATCGAACCTACACGCCAAGTAGGAACACAAGTAATAATAATAACTATAATATCAATAACAATAATAATAATTATAATAATAACAATAATAACAATTATGATAATAATAGAAATTATAATCCGAATAATTATAATAACAATAGAAATTATAACAATAATAATTATAACCAGAGAGCGAATACCAACAACATAAATGTACCCAATACAAGAGTATTGGCCATCACAGAAAAGGGAACAACCCACCGACCAATACGTAGGGGATTATCACAAATAGGCGAAATAAAGGATATAATTTTCACAGCATGATTCACAAACGGACTATACGTAGACATTAAAATCAACGAAACAGAAACTACTGCATTCTTAGTAGATACTGGTGTTTCTATTTGCACAATAAAATCAAAACTGTTGGACGACAAATTAAATAAAAATAATATTTCTACAATACAAGGTATCTCAGGTCATCTCGAAACATTGGGTACCTGTACTAAACAATTGAATTTTGAATTCACAAATATCCCATACGACTTTCATGTCGTAGCCAATGACTTTCCAGTACCAGTTGATGGTATTTTAGGAGCTAACTTTTTAAAAGATTTCCAAGCTAAGATAAATTTAGAAAATTTTACTTTGGAATTAAACATAAATAATGAAAATATAGTATTACCTATATGAAATAAAAGAAATTCCAATACCATTACGATTGCATCTCGATGTGAAGCAACGTACTGGGTCGACACTAAATTTAAAGACGAACGAATTATTTATCAGACAGAACTTTTCGAAGGGGTTTTAATAGCCGGAACTATATCCAAGCCTGTTAATAATAAGATAACTGTAAAAATTTTAAATACAAGAGGAAAAGAGGTTAATTTAAACTGGATTGAACCAGAATCGTATAGTCTAAACGACTATTATATACTTAATTACGAAAAGCCTAAACAGAAAACGACTGATAGAGTTGCAAAATTACTCAAAGAATTAAATTATGATACACTGAATAGTGTATCATAACTCTTGTACAGAAGATATGTACCAAATTTAATGACATATTTCATTTAGATGGTGACAAATTGACTGTGACAAATACTGCTAAAGCAGATATCAAATTAAAGAAGAACACATCACCAACATATTCAAAACAGAATTCCACATTCGCAAAAACAAGGACTACAGGAAGAAATACAAAAAATTATCGACCAAAAGATTGTCGAGCCATCTGTATCAGCGTGAAATTCACCCGTACTAATTATACCAAAGCAAAAGGATCCGATAACAGGTTTACAGAAATTTAGAATGGTAATAGATTATCGAAAAGTAAACGACAACATCGAAGATGACAAATTGCCACTTCCCAAAATTACGGATATCTACGATATGGTAGGAAGCGTAAAATATTTTTCCTGCATCGATTTAACCCAAGGATATTACCAAATCGAATTAGACAAAGAAAGTAGGCCGTGCACCGCTTTTCTAACAGAATGGACGTTTTCTTAACACGTCTACCAATGGGGCTTAAAATATCACCTAGCGTATTCTCCAGAATGATGCTATAGCAATGTCAGGATTAATATACTCAAGATGCTTCGTTTATTTAGACGACTTAATTATTTTCGGTGACAGTTTAGAAAAACATAACAAAAACTTAATAGAAGTTTTTTCAATACTAAGGGAGGTAAATTTGAAATTTCACCCAGGGAAGTGTAATTTTCTTAGAAAAGAAGTTTTATATTTAGGACACGTTATTTCGGAAAATGGCATTCTGCCCGATCCATCCAAATTCATAGCAATTAAAAATTTTCCGCAGCCAATTAATGCTGAGGAAGTTAGGCGATTCGTAGCTGTCGCTAATTATTATAGGAAATTTATTCCGAATTTCGCTTCAATTGCTATACCTCTAAATAAATTATTAAAAAAAGACATTAAATTCAATTTTAACACAGATTGTGTGGAAGCATTTAACACAATCAAAGAAATTTTAACAAGCCCTCAAGTACTACAATTTCCAAATTTCGAGGGAGAATTTATTTTGCGTACAGACGCATCGGGATTCGCTCTAGGGCCTGTGTTATCGAATAGTGATGACAGACCTATTGCATTTGCTAGCAAAACGCTAAACAGTGCTGAATGTAACTATAGCACTATAGAAAAAGAGTTACTAGCCATAGTATGGGCTATTAAGCATTACCGACCTTACCTTTTCGGAAGACGTTTCAAGATTCTAAACAGACCATAGACCGTTAGTCTACCTATTTTCACTCAAAGAACCATCGTCGCGACTGACAAAGTTTAGACTACTGTTAGAAGAGTACAACTTCTATGTTGAATACTCACCGCGAAAGGAGAACTGCACAGCTGACGCCTTGAGCAGAATAAAAATATCATCCGATGATTTAAAAATATTAATTATGACCAGGTCAAAGAAAAATAAAGAACAAGAACAAGATCAAAACCAAGAGAAATCAGATGAACAACGTATTAATGATTTATTGCCGAATTAATTATTAATGATTTATTAGCTGCGTTCCTTTCGGTCCGGAGGAGTAGATAAGAGTAGATAGGAGTAGTTGGTGAATGGAACGCATTTTTTTGTGAATAATATAAACTTTTTGTATATCAGCTTATAATGTCATTAAATTGACTGGTAAAATCTGAAATACAAAAAATATAATTATTTATTATTAATTTCCCCTTCAATAAATTAGTTATTTATACAACATACCGTATTAATATCATCCATATTAAAAAATTTTATTTTGAATATTTATCCAGAAAAATAAAATTGGAAATGTCAAAAATAATGTAAATTATAAACAAAATCATAACCTTAAAATCATTTAAGACATCTTTCGGATTTTATGGAACTAAAAAACTCTATCGGAAATATTTTGTGTATCTCCTCTCAACTACTCCTGTGCAAGTACTCCTTTCTATAGTGAGGAGTAGATAGGAGTAGGAGTAACTACGCCTAGCTACTCTTTTCTACTCTTATCTACTCCTCCGGACCGAAAGGAACGCAGCTATTGTAGTCGAATTAAAGATAGCAGATAGTCTAGAAGAAGAAATAAAGAAACTTAAAGATAAAGAAGAAATACTTACGGGTCCAAATAAATTATTAGCATATATACCAAAGAAAAATTGTATTATAATGGTTAAACCAAAAGATCGCACTGAAGACCTGACCACAACATTCGGCAGATACCTGTGGAAGGATATGCAAAAGATCGCAGGTCCATTGAAATTAGAAAATATATATATATATCTCAAAAGGAGAATTATTAAAATTAAACGACGGCAGTCAACAAATTAATTTAAATAATATAAAAAAGAAGTTAGAAGAAATATTTAAAGAAGCTAATATAAAGATAATTATAATGAAAGATGTAGTAAAGATAACTGACCCAGGGGAAAAGAAAATACTTTTGAACGACTACCATATTCTACCAACGAGTGGTCACGCTGGCATCAGTCGTATGCTGAAAAACATCAAGTGTAAATACTTTTGGATACAAGAAGATGTAACAAACTTTGTTAAACATTGCAGAACATGCCAATGTAACAAGCACATTAACGTAAAGAAACAGCCAATGGTCATAACATCTACCGTAAAAACGAGTTTTTACGTAGATCTCGTAGGACCGTTAGACGAGACAGCAGAAGGACGAGACAGCAGAAATACATACTCACGATACAGGATGAAGCTAATTCCGTAGCTGAAGCACTCGTAGAAAACTTTATATTAAAGTATGGAGTGCCGAAGAAACTAGCTTCGAACCAAGGAACTGAGTTCATAAGCAACGTATTCAAAGACATGTGTAAACTGCTAAAGATCGAATAAAAATTTTCTACTGCATATCATCATGAAAGTATTGGAGCACTCGAAAATTCACATAAGGTCTTGGGAGCATACTTGAGCCTACGTAGCAGAAAACCATACAGATAGGCATAAATGGCTACCGTATTACACGTTCTGTTACAACACCGCTGTACACTCAGAAACCGGATATACGCCATATAAAATTAATCTTTGGAAAGCAGTGTACCTTCAAATCTCACAAAAGGAGTTCAACCACTTTATAACTACGAAGACTACAATATCGATTTAAAGAATAAGTTACAAGTAGTGCATAAGGACCCTAGAGAAATTTTAGGAAAGAAAAAATTAGAAAAAAAAACCAGATTCGACAAAGATTATAAAGTTAGGGATAGTACCTCAGATCAAAGAATTAAAGGATAAAGTCCGTACCTAATTTTACACTATAAAGTAGAAATTGAATTGAAGTAATTTCTTTTTATATTTGACTCTTTCACACCCTATATGCAAACTAAATATTGTTGTCTCTGTTTCAACATAAATATTTATAGTGTGACCAGCGTATAAAAATAGGGTGCTAGTTTTCATACAATTTTCAATAAGTTTGGCATAATTTAAAAATAATCTAGATTTTTGTTCGCTGCGATGGTATCATTGTTAGTTATATTTCTGTTTGTGTGTGTGCTGTCTGTTTTATAAAGTTCGGAGTGAATATTTAAAAGTTAAAATTATTAAATAAAAACTATTGGTGAATTAATTAAAAACTATATTTATTAAAGAAAATTAATAATTAATTAATAAAAACTATAAAAAAAAACATTTAATATAATGAAGTGTGTAGTTAAAGGTTGTGGAAATTGTGATACAGTAAAAATTCATGGCGTCTGTTTTCACAGGTAAGCGACGTCTTAAAAATGTTTTATGAATCATTTAAAGGTTCCTTGTTTAATTTTGTTAGTTTTGGTTATCAAAATATAATAGTTTTAATTCAGAAAAGTTAAAATATCGCATAAAATAAGTTCAGTGAATGAGATGTCAATGCGTGTTTAGTAATGTGTGTGTTTCATTGTACCCCAAACAAATTTGGGGTACAATGAAGAAAAATTGTTTTTTTACATTTTCTTAGTATAAATCGTACAAAAATATAATAAAAAAACATTTATTTTGTATTTTTTAAGTAGTTTAACTATATTTAAAAACTACAATAATGCATTTTTCATTCATAAAATTAATTTTTTTGTTAACGCTTAGATAATTTTTGTTCACACAAATATTGACAATGGGGTACAATTTGAAATGAAGTTTAATTTAATACAGTGTCGCCGTGTGTTTTACTCTTGGGTCTTACTTTAAAGGGTGCTTTGACTGTTTTGATAATATTCTATTTCTTAGACAGCAAAATTATTATACAATTAAAGAATATGTTGTTTTAATTTTTTTTAGAATACCAGTGATAAAAAAAAGATATTTGGTTAAGTCAAATAGGTGTCTCAAACGAATCGATCAAAGCCCGCGACAGAATTTCTTCTAGGCATTTTAAGGAGGACGATTATGTAGACAATCATAAGAAACGAAAATTTTTGAAGAAAAGTTCAATCCCTTCACAAAACTTAGGAGAAACTACTATATATATTGTTGAAAAAGACAACGAAGTAAGCTCTCTTGAGGCAGATAAAATAGATCCTGATGTTGTTTCGGTAATTCTAAATTTTATTTAAATATATATATATATATATATTATTGATTTAATATTAATATTATTATTTTAATATTAATTTCAGAAAAGTGTTGACGATTTTATACCAATTCAATCAATTATACCAACTGCTGGAATCTCTAATATATATAGTGAGTGTATATTTTGATTGATACAAAATTATTGATTGTAATAAATTTTCGTATATTTGTGAATTTTTAGGAAATTAATGAAGATTTTACACCAATTGCTGGTTTGAAAATTTTTTTATTTATAAATATATTTAAAAATTAACACATCTGTTCGCAGTAAACTTACAAAATTAATATTATTCAAAGGAAACTAAAATTACTTTATAAATAATATAAATAAAAAAAATATTACAACTAATTTTTTTCTTTTTTTATTTATCTCTTATTATTTGTACTAATGATTAAAAGGCTGGAGCGTGTTGCCCAGCTCAAAAAAAAATCCTACTACACTGCACCACCTAATACATAGATAATTTGTTGTATGAGTGTGCGTTAAATACTTCAAATAATTTTGTGCACACTTTATCCTTTAATTCTTTGATCTGAGGATAGTACGTACGAAGTAGAAAGTTTAGTCTTATTAAAAAATGAGAACAGAAAGAAATTAGATCCCATTTATATCGGACCATACGAAGTAACGCGAAACGAGGGACTTAATTGCGAGATCAAAATAGATAAGCGAAAAATACTCGAACATAAAAACAGATTGAAACCATACTACGTGTACATTATGATAATGTCACAAAACTAATTAATAAATTTCGAAGCATTTGCATCTTCTACTATTCTACATTCTATTTTATCGAAATTTTATCAACTATACTTGAAATTCAAATTAAACTATTACAGTTTATACATAAAACGTTGAATTACTCTCTTCAGATTACTCTTTACTGACAATTTTTTTTATTAAGGCGATAAGTTTATGCTTTCCCTATTTCTGTTTTCTCTAAAAAATATGACAATTTATAAATATTTTTGAAGCCAACAATTTAATTATGCAATGAGATCATTTTTAAAAGAAAAGAAATTTAATTATGCAATAAGATAATTTTTAAATGAAAAAATTTAATTATGCAATGAGATCATTTTTTAAACAAAAGATGAAAAAATTTATGCCCAGAAATGCATACCCAGAAGCCTTCGGCAAATCACTACTGTATAAATATAAAATGATAGGGGAATATAACGCACAATAATTTAGGGTTAACTAGAATAAGGTTTACAATAGATAGAAATAGAATAGATATTAACAGAATTAAACTAAGGATTGAAATATTTAGGATTAGGAAAGATAGCAAATTTAGCAAATAATAGAAATTAAAGATAGAATAGCTAAAATAGGAAGTAAAGTTAATTAAAAACAGGAAGTAAGGTTAGAATAGCTAGTAAGGTAAGAATAATTAGAAGTAGGAAATCGCATAACAATTAGGTTGTGGATCTGAAAAACTCTGAAGAAAAAAAAAAGAAATTGTAATACATATAGCGATGTTTGTAAGCTACTGACACATATTATCAGATAATATTGTCGAAAGAAAAAACCAAATTATAAGGTATAAAAGAAATGTAATAGAATTGTTTGAAAAAAAAACACAACAAATTATGATGTATAAAAGAAATGTAATTAAAATAAGTACAATGAAAAAAAAAATCAATGGTGTGAAGGAGCGAGAAATAAGAATTTCGCACAAACCCTTAACAAAAAAACCAAATATATTTTGAATGCACAAAATATTGTATACACTTTTTTTTTTTTTTATAAAAGTCATTGTCACACATATGCTGAAATATTTGGAATCCAAGGCCACCCGCGCATTAGAATTAGAGATATATTTATACTTATATACATAAATATATCTATATGCACATTCATATGCATAATTAATGCATAAGAATAAGAATAAGAAACAAATGAAATATTTAAGGGTTCATATTTCAGCATATGGAATTCAATGGAAACTTTAATAAATATTTATTACGATATTTGTAAGGGTATTTTTGCTAAGTTCAGCTAATAATTATCCAATAGTACCTAAAATTTTGTAATATGTACTTTAGATTTTAGCATTTTAGGGTATAAATTACACAAAACAAGAAAAACAAGGACTTCAGGAAGAAATACAAAAAAATATCGACCAAAAGATTGTCGAGCCATCTGTATCAGCGTGGAATTCACCCGTACTAATTATACCAAAGCAAAAGGATCCGATAACAGGTTTACAGAAATTTAGAATGGTAATAGATTATCGAAAAGTAAACGACAACATCGAAGATGACAAATTTCCACTTCCCAATATTACGGATATCTACGATATGGTAGGAAGCGTAAAATATTTTTCCTGCATCGATTTAACCCAACGATATTACCAAATCGAATTA
Source organism: Rhamphomyia laevipes (assembly GCA_963920725.1). Lineage (NCBI taxonomy): Eukaryota > Metazoa > Arthropoda > Insecta > Diptera > Empididae > Rhamphomyia > Rhamphomyia laevipes. The sequence continues at coordinate 103,068,160 of OY987255.1, forward strand.
GACAAAGAAAGTAGGCTGTGCACCGCTTTTCCAACAGAATGCACGTTTTCTTAACACGTCTACCAATGGGGCTTAAAATATTACCTAGCGTATTCTCCAGAATGATGCCTAAAGCAATGTCAGGATTAACATACTCAAGATGCTTCGTTTATTTAGACGACTTAATTATTTTCGGTGACAGTTTAGAAAAACATAACAAAAACTTAATAGAAGTTTTTTCAAGACTAAGGGAGGTAAATTTGAAATTTCACCCAGGGAAGTGTAATTTTCTTAGAAAAGAAGTTTTATATTTAGGACACGTTATTTCGGAAAATGGCATTCTGCCCGATCCATCCAAATTCATAGCAATTAAAAAATTTCCGCAGCCAATTAATGCTGACGAAGTTAGGCGATTCGTAGCTGTCGCTAATTATTATAGGAAATTTATTCCGAATTTCGATTCAATTGCTATACCTCTAAATAAATTATTAAAAAAAGACATTAAATTCAATTTTAACACAGATTGTGTGGAAGCATTTAACACAATCAAAGAAATTTTAACAAGCCCTCAAGTACTACAATTTCCAAATTTCGAGGGAGAATTTATTTTGCGTACAGACGCATCGGGATTCGCTCTAGGGCCTGTGTTATCGAATAGTGATGACAGACCTATTGCATTTGCTAGCAAAACGCTAAACAGTGCTGAATGTAACTATAGCACTATAGAAAAAGAGTTACATAGTACGGGCTATTAAGCATTACCGACCTTACCTTTTCGGAAGACGTTTCAAGATTCTAAACAGACCATAGACCGTTAGTCTACCTATTTGTACTCAAAGAACCATCGTCGCGACTGACAAAGTTTAGACTACTGTTAGAATAGTACAACTTCTATGTTGAATACTCACCGCGAAAGGAGAACTGCACAGCTGACGCCTTGAGCAGAATAAAAATATCATCCGATGATTTAAAAATATTAATTATGACCAGGTCAAAGAAAAATAAAGAACAAGAACAAGATCAAAACCAAGAGAAATCAGATGAACAACGTATTAATGATTTATTGCCGAATTAATTATTAATGATTTATTGTAGTCGAATTAAAAATAGCAGATAGTCTAGAAGAAGAAATAAGGAAACTTAAAGATAAAGAAGAAATACTTACGGGTCCAAATAAATTATTAGCATATATACCAAAGAAAAATTGTATTATAATGGTTAAACCAAAAGATCGCACTGAAGACCTGACCACAACATTCGGCAGATACCTGTGGAAGGATGTGCAAAAGATCGCAGGTCCATTGAAATTAGAAATATCTCAAAAGGAGAACTATTAAAATTAAACGACGGCCGTCAACAAATTAATTTAAATAATATAAAAAAGAAGTTAGAAGAAATATTTAAAGAAGCTAATATAAAGATAATTACAATGAAAGATGTAGTAAGGATAACTGACCCAGGGGAAAAGAAAATACTATTGAACGACTACCATATTCTACCAACGAGTAGTCACGCAGGCATCAGTCGTATGCTGAAAAACATCAAGTGTAAATACTTTTGGATACAAGAAGATGTAACAAACTTTGTTAAACATTGCAGAACATGCCAATGTAACAAGTACATTAACGTAAAGAAACAACCAATGGTCATAACATCTACCGGCGAAACGAGTTTTGACAAAATTTACGTAGATCTCGTAGGATCGTTAGACGAGACAGCAGAAGGACGAGAGAGCAGAAATACATACTCACGATACAGGATGAATTGACAAAATGCATTAAAAATGTCGCACTCAAGAACAAAGAAGCTAATTCCGTAGCTGAAGCACTCGTAGAAAACTTTATATTAAAGTATGGAGTGCCGAAGAAACTAGCTTCGAACCAAGGAACTGAGTTCATAAGCAACGTATTCAAAGACATGTGTAAACTGCTAAAGATCGAACAAAAAATTTCTACTGCATATCATCATGAAAGTATTGGAGCACTCGAAAATTCACATAAGGTCTTGGGAGCATACTTGAGCCTACGTAGCAGTAAACCATACAGATAGGCATAAATGGCTACCGTATTACACGTTCTGTTACAACACCGCTGTACACTCAGAAACCGGATATACGCCATATAAAATTAATCTTTGGAAAGCAGTGTGATCTACCTTCAAATCTCACAAAAGGAGTTCAACCACTTTATAACTACGAAGACTACAATATCGATTTAAAGAATAAGTTACAAGTAGTGCATAGGGACGCTAGAGAAATTTTAGGAAAGAAAAAATTAGAAAGAAAAACCAGATTCGACAAAGATTATAAAGTTAGGGATAGTACGTACGAAGTAGAAAGTTTAGTCTTATTAAAAAATGAGAACAGAAAGAAATTAGATCCCATTTATATCGGACCATACGAAGTAACGCGAAACGAGGGAGTTAATTGCGAGATCAAAATAGATAAGCGAAAAATACTCGAACATAAAAACAGATTGAAACCATACTACGTGTACATTATGATAATGTCACAAAACTAATTAATAAATTTCGAAGCATAAACTTATCTAAAGGTGATAAGTTTATGCTTTCCCTATTTCTGTTTTCTCTAAAAATATGACAATTTATAAATATTTTTGAAGCCAACAATTTAATTATGCAATGAGATCATTTTTAAAAGAAAAGAAATTTAATTATGCAATAAGATAATTTTTAAATGAAAAAAATTAATTATGCAATGAGATCATTTTTTTTAAAAAAAAGATGAAAAAATTAATGCCCAGAAATGCATACCCAGAAGCCTTCGGCAAATCACTACTGTATAAATATAAAATGATAGGGGAATATAACGCACAATAATTTAGGGTTAACTAGAATAAGGTTTACAATAGATAGAAATAGAATAAATATTAACAGAATTAAACTAAGGATTGAAATATTTAGGATTAGGAAAGATAGCAAATTTAGCAAATAATAGAAATTAAAGATATAATAGCTAAAATAGGAAGTAAAGTTAATTAAAAACAGGAAGTAAGGTTAGGATAGCTAGTAAGGTAAGAATAATTAGAAGTAGGAAATCGCATAACAATTAGGTTGTGGATCTGAAAAAATCTGAAGAAAAAAAAAGAAATTGTAATACATATAGGATATAGCGATATTTGTAAGCTAGTGACACATATCATCAGATAATATTGTCGAAAGAAAAAACCAAATTATAATGTATAAAAGAAATGTAATAGAATTGTTTGAAAAAAAAACACAACAAATTATGATGTATAAAAGAAATGTAATTAAAATAAGTACAATGAAAAAAAAAATTCAATGGTGTGAAGGAGCGAGAAATAAGACTTTCGCACAAACCCTTAACAAAAATACCAAATATATTTTGAATGCACAAAATATTGTATACACTTTTTTTTTTATAAAAGTCATTGTCACACATATGCTGAAATATTTGGAATCCAAGGCCACCCGCGCATTAGTATTTAGAGATATATTTATACTTATATACATAAGTATATCTATATGCACATTCATATGCATAATTAATGGATAAGAATAAGAAACAAATGAAATATTTAAGGGTTCATATTTCAGCATATGGCATTCAATGGAAACTTTAATAAATATTTATTACGATATTTGTAAGGGTATTTTTGCTAAGGTCAGCTAATAATTATCCAATAGTACCTAAAATTTTGTAATATGTACTTTAGATTTTAGCATTTTAGGGTATAAATTTAGCTGCAATTGGAAAAACAAATTCATTCTAAACTCAGAATCATAATTGTTTATACTTAATTCTTTAGCTACTCGCTTGTCTTAACTTGAACAAATTTGTACACTAGCAACAATTGGCAAATCGCCGAGTTGTAGTTTGACCAGTAGCATTAGCTTGGGTCACCTAGTCATACATCATACGATCCTCGGTATTAGTTGGATAATACAATAAGATAAATATATACGACGATCCATGGTATTTTATTAGATAATACATAAAGGAAGATTCAGCAAGAAAGATATATGTATGGTATCAGTCCATAACAACCGATACCACATATACATATTTATTATAACAGGACACATTAGTCGTTTCTGTAAGTAGTGTCTTTATATACATTCTGTGGCAAAAAAAAAGTGCAAATAAATAGTGCAAAATATTGAAAATAAATTCTATACTGCATACAAAATAATGAACATTTTAAGCATTTTTGCACATTAATTATTAAGTAATTTTCACCTTAATGAAATTCGACACCGATTGAATTTCATTAAAAATATTTATACTTAATTATAATTCCATTTTTTTCTACTTCCGGTCAAGAATAATAATGTAATATGATCTAAAATCTAAATTGATTTACTTTTCTAAAACTTTTGGTAATTTCAAGGGTCAATGAATTGAAATTTCAATTTTTTTTCTACTTCCGGTTAAGAATAATATATAGCTTGATCTAAATTAATTTACTTTTCTAAAACTTTTGGCAATTTCTAGGGTTAATGAATTGATTCGGATGCACGTGCTTTAATATTGTTTTATCCCGTTTAAATTTTAGCATAACCAGATAATTAATTAAAATGGTCAAAATATTGGAAATAAAATCCATGCCCCATTCAAAATAATGCACATTTTGAATATTTTTGGATATTTTAATAGTTTATATGAAATAAGTAATTCATCGCAAATGGGTAAAATGTTCGAAATAAATTCGACACGCGATACAAAATAATGCACATTTTGCTCATTTTCGCACATTTTAATAGTTTATATGAAATAAGTAATTCTTCGCAAATGTTCAAAATATTGAAAATAAATCCCATACCCCATACAAAATAAAGTACATTTTGTTCATTTTTGCACATTTTAATAGTTTATATGAATTAAGTAATTTTTTGCAAATGGGTAAAATATTGAAAATAAATCCCATACCCCATACAAAATAATGCACATTTTGTTCATTTTGCACCTTTTAATAGTTTATATGAAATAAGTATTTCTTTGCAAATCTGCAAAATATTGAAAATAAATCCTATACCCCATACAAAATAAAGTACATTTTGTTCATTTTTGCACATTTTAATAGTTTATATGAATTAAGTAATTTTTCGCAAATGTGCAAAATATTGAAAATAAATCCCATAAGCCATACAAAATAAAGTACATTTTGTTCATTTTTGCACATTTTAATAGTTTGTATGAATTAAGTAATTCTTCGCAAATGGGTAAAATATTGAAAATAAATCCTATACCCCATACAAAATAATGCACATTTTGTTCATTTTGCACCTTTTATAGTTTATATGAAATAAGTAATTCTTTGCAAATCTGCAAAATATTGAAAATAAATTCCACACCCCATACAAAATAATGCACATTTTGCTCATTTCTGCGTATTTTAATAGTTTATATTATATGAAATAAGTAATTCTTCGCAAATGGGCAAAATATTGAAAATAAATTCCATACCATTCAAAATAATGCTTATTTTGTTCATTTTTGCACATTTTAATAGTTTATATGAAATAAGTAATTCTTCGCAAATGGGCAAAATATTGAAAATAAATTCCATACCATTCAAAATAATGCTTATTTTGTTCATTTTTGCACATTTTAATAGTTTATATGAAATAATTAATTCTTCATAAATGAGCAAAATATTGAAAATAAATTCCATACCCCATACAAAAATATCGCCCATTTTAATAGTTTATATGAATAAAATGAGTAATTCTTCGAAAATGGGCAAAAATAAATCTCCAACTCCATACAAAATTATAAACATTTCGTTCATTTTTGAATGCATTAACTTTCGATTAAAAATATTTCTCCGGCTGATGGAAAAAAGCACTTAAGTCATGATTTATGGTTTGCCAGAAAAGCGTTTTTATCGAATATGTTCTGCTACTTTTACATTTGACAATAAGTATTATATTAAGATTTTTTATCCATATGTGGATTGTTTTACAATTAATTCTAAACTAATTAATTCTAAAATTAGTTACGCGATACATCTGTTGATCTTAAATTAGTACTTTCAGTAGATTCATGAGCCTGTATAAAGTACATTTTATATTTTTTTTAAACTTATTGATACTTCTTTATAAAATTGTTTGTTTTTCAATAAAACAAATTATATAATACTTTATGAGCAAATTCAAATATTTTTTTTATTTTCTCTCCATCACACTTCAAATTATGTTATTATTGCATTTATAATCCGAGTTTCATACTATTTAATGAATTTTATTTTCCTTGCAATGGATTTTCTTGCGATGAATTTTCTTAGCGATTAATTTTCAGCGATTAAGTTTTCTTGCGATGAATTTTCCTAACGATTAATTTTCTGCGATGAATTTTTTATGGGTATAAAGTTTTCTTGCGATGAATTTTCCTAGCGAACAATTTTCCGCGATGAAATTTACTTGTACGAATTTTGCTAACGATATATTTTCTACAATGATTTTTTCTTGACTACGAATTTTTCTTGCGATGAATTTTCCTAGCGATTAATTTACTGCAATAAAAATTAATTTTGAGCGACGAATTTTCTTAGTGATTAATTTGCTGCAATTAATTTTTCTTGGCTATGAATTTTCTCAGCCATTAATTTTCGGCGACGAATTTGCCCAGCGATCAATTTTGTGCGATGAATTTTCCTTGACTATGAATTTTCTTGCTTTAGATTTTCTGCGATAAATTTTCCAAAAACCTTAAAAAAGGCCTGAGTTAAAAAAATTTTAGCCAATTAACGGTAATCAAAATATTTAATGATGAAAAATCTTTTGCAGATCATAAAATCGTTTTGTTTCTCGCGCTTACAATTTTGCGAAAACAATTAATTTTTTTTTGCTTTTGACTTTTCATGCGATTACTTTTAAACGTCCGCCCCATAAAAATCATGCCATTACTTTTAGCGAATTAAGCCGCGATACTTTTGACTTTTAATGCGATTACTTGTAAACGTCTAAAGATCATGTCATTACTTTTAGCGAATTCTTTTAAGCGGCGCTACTTTCGATTTTTAATGCGATTACTTGTAAACGTCTAAAAATAATGGGATTGCTTTTAGCAAATTAAGCGGAGCTACTTTTGACTTTACTTTTACCGAATTACTTAAAAAAAATTAGAGTTTAGAAGTCGGGAATACAACTAATTTATTTTAGCTATTCATTTCCATTTTATAAAAATTCTTCGAGATTTGCCCAATTCGTATTTATCCAATTCTCTCATATTAAAATCACAAATTATTTCGGCAAGATGAAATATTATTGCGCGATTATATATTAAATTTACGAAAATGTCTACATCATAGTTTTATGATTATAGCCATAATTTTTGTATTTCTATATGTAATAATATCTATATACGCTAAAAAAGACATGAGTGAAATCTTTGTATATAGAATCTAATAGTAATTCCAATTCATTAAATTTCGCCACTAGCGCTGCACCCGGCAGAGTTCTCCTTAGTTTTTGGAGTCTAAATAAATTGGTTTGTATCCCTACTAATATGAATAAAAAAAAATTCAAAATAGATATATATTTCTTTTATTGGTTGTTGTTGCTTTTGCTATATAACTAAAAGAAAACATGTTGAGAAAGAAAAGAAATATCAAATATTTTATAGTATTGAACCATATATGCGTCTTTAACCTATATTGTTTCTTCTTGCATTTTTTTTGTTTTTTTTTTTCACAAGAACTTTTCAAGACCAAATTTTTCAATTTATTTTTGAAAATTTAATTTTCATATTTTACAATTTTAAGTTTTTATGGAATCAATTAGGAGTGTTTTGTGACGGACTTTGAAGTAAAAAAAATCAACTTCGATTGTTGAGGTCGGAACTCTATGTGACTACATAGGACCCTGAAATTGTATGAGATTTCTTAGGTGAAGAGGGCTTAATTTAGCAAATTAAGCGGAGCTACTTTTGACTTTTCATGGGATTACTTTTATCGAATTATTTTAAGCGGCGCTACTTTTGGCTTTTCACGGCATTACTTTTAGCGAATTACTTTAAGCGGCGCTCCTTTTGACTGTTCATAGCATTACTTTTAGCGAATTACTAAAAAAAATTAGAGTTTAGAAGTCGGGAGATTTCTTAGGTGAAGAGGGTAAGGTCTGAAAAATCTGAAAAAATCATTAATTTTGGTAATTGTATAAAACAAACATATCTGATATTTCATATGAAAAACTGAAAATGCCATCACTATTTATGTAAATATTATGTAATATATTATGTAAAATATTACTAACTAACTACGAGTTATCTGGCAAGGTACCCCTAATATATATAAATTTATATAAAATTATAGAATTTGTATGTATGTATTGCAAAATTTTATTTATTGTATAGCGCGAAATAGTTTTCTATATTTATTTCATATTTCATTCAATCTGCTAATTAGGGCTAACAGATAACTCGTAGTTAGTTAGTAATATTTTACATAATATTTACATAAATAGTGATGCCATTTGAAGTTTTTCATATGAAATATCAGATATGTTTGTTTTATATTACCAAAATTAATGATTTTTTCAGATTCATTTCATACTCTGCCCAATAAGGGTTTTAATTTGATACTACAAACGAGACCTTACCCTCTTCACCTAAGAAATCTCATACAATTTCAGGGTCCTATGTAGTCACATAGAGTTCCGACCTCAACAATCGAAGTTGATTTTTTTGACTTCAAAGTCCGTCACAAAACACTCCTAATTGATTCCATAAAAACTTAAAATTTTAAAATATGAAAATTAAATTTTCAAAAATAAATTGAAAAATTTGGCCTTGAAAATTTCTTGTGAAAAAAAAAAACAAAAAAAATGCAAGAAGAAAAAATATAGGTTAAAAACGCATATGGTTCAATATTATAAAATATTTGATATTTCTTTCCTTTCTCAACATGTTTTTTTTAGTTCTATAGCAAAAGCAACAACAACCAATAAAAGAAATATATATCTATTTTGATTTTTTTTTATTCATATTAGTAGGGATACAAACCAATTTATTTAGACTCCAAAAACTAAGGAGAACTCTGCCGGGTGCAGCGCTAGTGGCGAAATTTAATGAATTGGAATTACTATTAGATTCTATATACAAAGGTGAAATACATTTTGTCCAATTAGCAGTAATAAAAATGTATAATTATATTTTAGACGTTATGGTAAATGAAATTTTTTTAAATTAATTTTTTCGAGATTTATTTTTCATATTAAAATCACAAATTATTTAGGCTAAATTCTACGATTAAAAGCGAAAAAAATTAATTGTTTAAACAAAATTTTAAGCGTGACAAGCAGATTATATATAATGCGTGCGTATCGGAATCATTTCATTGACGCCTAAAGTTCCCATAACTTTAGAAAAAGCGATAAAAATTAAATAAATTTTTATTTTTCTGTATAATAAACTTGAGCTTGAGGTGGAAATTATTTAAATTTCTCTAAGAATTTGTCATTTGCAATAAATTGCTATAAAGTCGATTTTATGATCTACAAAAGATTGTTCATCATTAAACATTTTTATTACTGCTAATTGACCCAAATGTAATTAACTCAAGTCTTTTTTAAGGTTTTTGGAAAATTTATCGCAGAAAATTAATCATAAAAAATTCACCGGAGAAAATTCATCGCAAGAAAATTCATAGCAGGGTAAATTTATCAAATAGAAAATTCATCGCAGGAAAATTCATTGCAGAAAATTAATCACTAGGAAAATTCGTCGCACAAAATTAATCGCTAGGAAAATTCCTCAAATAATTTGCGATTTTAATATGAGAGAATTGGATAAATACGAATTGGGTTAATCTCGAAAAATTTTTATAAAATGGAAATGAATAGCTAAAATAAATTAGTTCTATTCCCTACTTCTAAACTCTAATTTTTTTTAAGTAATTCGGTAAAAGTAATGCTATGGAAAGCGAAAAGTAGTGCCGCTTAAAGTAATTCACTAAAAGGAATTCCATGATTTTTATACGTTTAAAAGTAATCACATGAAAAGTCAAAAGTAGCGCCGCTCTAAGTAACTCGCTAAAAGCAATCCCATGATTTTTAGACGTTTAAAAGTAATCGCATTAAAAGCCAAAAGTAGTTCACTAAAAGTAATGCCATGATTTTTAGAAGTTTAAAAGTAATCGCATTAAAACCCGAAAGTAGTTCACTGAAAGTAATACCACGATTTTTAGACGTTTAAAAATAATCGCATTAAAAGCCGAAAGTAGTTCACTAAAAGCAATTTCATGATTTTTAGACGTTTAAAAGTAATCACATGAAAAGTCAAAAGTAGCGCCGCTCTAAGTAACTCGCTAAAAGCAATCCCATGATTTTTAGACGTTTAAAAGTGATTTTATTTATTTATTTATTTATTTATTAACCAAAACAAGGTACATTTTCTTAGTTATTAATTTTAACATCGTCAATTAAAAAACTTAATAATATTTTAAATAAAAATAAATGGGATATGGCGGATGGGATGGAAATGAAATTTGTCATGATTATTTGAGGACGGAAAGCAGTCTTTTTTTGTACGTGAGTTTTGTAACAGATGGTGAAAAATGATCGCTGTGTTTGTTGAAAGTAGCGCAGCATCTATTAATTGGTTCATTTTTCGCGTATTCTGTTCTATGCGGGTATTCTTTGAGAAGCTTTGTATGTCTAGTTTGCCGAATGCCGTCATTTAGTATTATTCTACTAGATATGTACTCAACGGCGATATCACCTTTTAAGATATATAGCGTGAAGCATGATGTAAGTAGGGTCCTTCTAGACGAGAGAGATACAAGATTTAATGTTTTGAGCCTATTTGTGTAGTGTGGCAAATTTTCATAATCTCTAGGGTCATGTAAATCTCTTAGGGCGAATAATAAAAATTGTTTTTGCACTGACTCGATTCTATTGGAATGTGTTTCAAAAACAGGGTCCCAAATAGGACACGCATATTCAAGGATCGGTCGAACAAGTGAACAGTATAATGATTTAGTAACCCATACATTTTTAAATTCACGGGCCCTTCTTTTGATAAACCCTAGCATTTTGTATGCTTTTGCAATTACTCTATCATAATGAAGGTCGAAATTTAATTTATTGTCAAGCAATACACCAAGATCGGTAATTTGGTTTACACTTTCAAGTAAGGTATTATTTAAGTAGTAGTCGTATTTCGACGTTGTCCTTTTTCTTGAAAATCTAATTAAGTGACATTTATTTGTATTAAGATGCAACTTGTTTTGAATGCACCACTGGTCAAGAGCTTGTAATTTAGATTGGAGAAATGCAGCATCCATTGGGGAGTCAATATTATGATAAATTTTTAGATCATCTGCATAAAAATTATGTGATATATCACTTAGTGCTACCGATAAATCCGCTATAAAGATATTGAAAAGTAGAGGTCCTAAGTGACTACCCTGGGGTACGCCTGAAGAGACTAAAATTTCTTTTGATAAAAACCCTTGAAATTTAACATTTTGCGTCCTACTGTTTAAATAGCATTTAATCCAATTCAATAGTGCGCCGGCTATCCCCATTTTCTTTAATTTACAAATAAGAGTGTGATGGTCAACCCGATCAAATGCCTTACTAAAATCTGTATATATGGCATCAATTTGGTGACCTTTTTCCATACCACAAAGAACGTCAGAAACTAGGACTGTTAAGTTAGTAGTTGTTGACCGCCCCTTTCTAAAACCATGTTGTTGTTCGTTGAGAATTGGGTTAATCAAAGTGGTCATTTTATCACATATAATTTTCTCAAATAATTTAGGTATTGATGATAAAATGGCGATTCCTCTGTAGTTGTCAACATTTTTTTTGTCGCCGTCCTTATGGATAGGTGTAAGAAATGAACGTTTCCATATAGATGGAAATACTCCAAGTGCAAGCGATTTATTAAACATTAGTTGTAGAGGTAATGCTAATGCTGCCAAACAGTTACTTAAGAAAATTGGTGGAATTTTATCAGGACCAGGGCCTTTATTTATGTCAAGATTTATAAGCGCATTAGTAACGTCGTCTAAAGTTAAAACTATATTTTCTATAAGTAAAGGACCCTGAGTGTCCACAGATGCCATATTTGATGGAGTAACTTGAGGGCAGAAAACCTCAGCAAAACGGTCAGCGAATAAATCACATATTTCTCGGGGACAGGATGATTGTGTAGAACTCCGATACATAGTATTTGGGTACCCCGAGCTTTTACTTTTAATATTAACGAAATCAAAGAATTTTTTTGGATCTTTTATTATGTTTTCGCCAACATTGTTAACATATGACTCGTACGATTCGCGCGATTTGATAGTGAACTCAGAAGCTAGAATCTCATACTCTGACTGCAGATCTCTACTACTATTATTACCAGATTTAATCAATTTATATAATTTGTTTCTCTGATTGCGCAAGGATCTTAGGTTACTATTAAGCCAAGGTTCTGACAGTTTATTTTTTTTTTTAATTTTTGGTACATGTGTATCAACGACGAGAAATAATGCGTTATAAAAATTTGTGATAATCTCATCGATATTATTCCCCGATAAAAGGTTTGTCCATTCTATTGAAGATAATTCATTGTTAATGCATTCATAATTTGCATTTTTAAAATTATATACAATTGAATTATTGTAAGATTTACTATGATTAACAACAGAGATTGGTAATTCTACTATGATGGCTGAATGATGGACCGTGTTGGTAAAGAGATTTTCTGCATTACTAGCAGCAGAGACTACGACATCTCCATATGCATTAGTAAAGATCAAATCCAGCCATTTACCATTGGAATTTGGATTTTCAACAACTTGTTGCATGTCATTGCTATAAAAAGTTTCAATTAAGCTTATATCAATATCGTCAGAAAGGTTAGCTGGAAGTAGGCAATTATCAGATTCGTCAATTTTAAACGATATGTTTGGACGATTAAAATCACCAAAGAAAAACATATTATCCTTCTCTTGTAATTTGGTGTTAACTGAATGAAAGATTTCAAAAATTTCTCTATAATTCGAGTCCTCAGAGTTTGGAGGAATGTATACTGTACCAATATAAATAAATTTAGTACCAAGACAAATTCTAATAATTTTATGTTCAAAGGACAATGACTGATCAGTAGTGACCTCTTCACTTGACAATGAGTTATGGACAGCAATTAGAACACCGCCACCCCTAGAAAGACCGGTATAACTATAATCTCTGTCATTTCTATAGATTGACCAGTTACTATCTAGAATTTCTTCATTTTTGTAAGAAGAATTTAGCCATGTTTCGGTTATAATAATTATATTAAAATTGCAAGATTTGGAATCAATGAAAAGGTTTTTAATTTTACCTCTAATACCACCGCAATTGTGGTAAAAAATCTTTAAATCATTAGGCTTAGAAGTGGTGGTTTTAAGTAATGGCGTTGGAGATGTTAATTTACCAAAATTGAGATTTTCTTTCAGGCAAGGCACGAAAAAACTTGGCAGTATCTTCACGAGATTTATGTAAATGTGAAATTCTCTTAGAGCTTAAGTGAGAAGCATATGAAGAGAGATCACATTCTACTTGCTCTGGGGAGATACCGATACTTTCATGAAAATTGTAATAAAATTTGCGCAAAGTGTTAAGGTCGGTTGGTAATCCTTCTTGTTGAATTGCAATTATGACATTCATTTTAGTTTTGCCTTCTATACAGACAGTGTTAGATTTATCGTGTAAATATGCTAGATAAATTCTTGCGTTATTATAAATTCTTGTATCTCTAAAACGTGATAACAGATAACGATTTTCAGTACTATCAGCTGAGTTAATTGTCATTCTAACATTAGGAGGTATTAAAGGGTCCACAAAAGATAATTCCGTACGAGATGTGTCTCTATATGTACTAGGAATGTCATGATTGTATGTGTCTGTATATGTACTGGGAATGTCATTGACAGGAGTAAGAGGATTTAAGGTTGGTCCCTGGATAAAGGTTTGGAATTTCTGGAAATTTTTCGACAATGTTCTTCTGAAGGTGTTTTTACTATTATTATTAACATATTTACTATTATTATTATTACTATTCAATCTAGTCTTAATGCTATTTAAATTACTATTACTATTTATGCTAGGCTTAATATTAGTAAAATTGTTATTATTATTATCATCATCATTACTATTATTCTTACTATTATTATTATTATTATTTGCGTCATTAATTCTGTATTCGCAATTATCGTCCTTATCGTTAATAGAAATAATATTATTATCTTTGTTTGTATTATTATTCATGCTATTATTATCAGTATTATTATTATTATTATTATTATTATTATTATCATTATTATTATTATTACCATTATTATTATTATTATTATTATTATTATCGTTATTATTATTATTATTATTATTTACATCGTTATTATTAATATTGGTATTATAGTCGTCATTGTTATTATTATCATTAGCGTTTATTATATTTTTAGATTTAGATTTAGATTTCCATAGTGACATTCTAATTTTCCCGAAAAAAAAAATATCATTAATGGAATTAATAAATAGCCACCTATACTTTAATGGCAATTGTATTTTAAAACAACTATATTTAGGCTTAGTAATCTTTAATTTTTTTGGTTTAATATTTTTAATGTTACTTACAGAAATATGAAATTTAGTTTTAAATAGATTATACACCCAAGTATCATCTGCATGTAGCGGAGCTCCTTTAAGATAATAAACATCCAAATCATTATTAGATGATAAATTAACTATTTCTTTAACTATTTCTTTACTACGATGTTTAGGCTTGGAGACTTTTTTTAATTATATTAACTTTATTAACTTTATCAAATTTGGAGATTCTTTCATCCCATTCAGGTTGCGTCCATGTAGTCCCAAATTTGTCTACTTGTGGTATATTGGTAGCAATTTCGGGTAAAAATGTTGATTCAGTACTAATAGTATTGTCAGATGCTGCCGACTTTAAAATAAGTTCCTGTTCCTCTATTCGCTTACAAGCATCATGTAATTCAGCATGAATTGTTAAATTGTGAGGTGCGCCATATAGAGAATTAGGTTCCGGGTTATTGTCTAGCTTATATGTTGTCAATTTGAGTTCCTCAAGTATATCGTTGGTTCTGAGCCGAGTAGCAGAGATATCTTCACTAATACAGCTGAAACTTTTTTCTAAAGAATCAATTTTATCAGTAAATTCAAGATATCTACCAAAGTCAAAATATCTTGAAGAAATATCATCTATTTTGACTGATTGGTACGATAAGAGTTTGGATGAATTATCAAAATGTTCTTTAAGATCTTCATTAATTATTTTCATTTTGGATTGAAAAATTTCTGTAAGATCAGACTTATGAACACTGGAGTGAATTAAGGCGAGATCGTTCTTAAGTTCAAATATATGTGATATATTAATTTCATCCTGAGTAGATTTATTTTTAGCCAAAACTTTAAGTTTAGAAAGCTCATTTTCAATATTATTAAATTTTAATTTAAAAGTAATCGCATTAAAAGCCAAAAGTAGTTCACTAAAAGTAATGCCATGATTTTTAGAAGTTTAAAAGTAATCGCATTAAAACCCGAAAGTAGTTCACTGAAAGTAATACCACGATTTTTAGACGTTTAAAAATAATCGCATTAAAGGTCAAAAGTAGTTCACTAAAAGCAATCCCATGATTTTTAGATGTTTGCAAGTAATCGCATTCAAAGTCAAAAGTAGCGCCGCTTAATTCACTAAAAGTAATGGCATGATTTTAAGACGCTTACAAGTAATCGCATTAAAAGTCGAAAGTAGCGCCGTTTAAAGTAATTCGCTAAAAGTAATGCCAAGAAAAATACATCGCAGAAAATTGATCGCTGCGTAAATTCGACACAGGAAATTTCATCGATGAAAATTAATGGCTGAGAAAATTCATAGCCAAGAAAAATTCATTGCAGAAAATTAATCACTAGGAAAATTCATCGCAGGAAATTTCATTGCAGAAAATTAATCGCTAGGAAAATTCATTGCAAGAAAATCCATCACAAGAAAAATTCATAGTCAAGAAACACGTGTCTTAGTTTGACTTTTATCGCGTACGGTTGTGCTTTCAGTTAGTTTCAGTTTATCCAATTTTTAATATAGTTAATTAAAAGTTCAGTTAAATTATCAGTTATCAACATATAAAATAATTTTTTTTTTATTGTCTACTTAAATTCAAATCAAAAATACACGTTTATGCTTGGTAATCAACATTGACAGCTATCAGTAAAGTATCAGTGGTGCCATTAGCAAGGTTGCCACTTTCAGAGCTGCCGTTGGCATAAAAGTTGTAAGTAGTTCTTCTACTACTATATAACTTTATTGAACAACGCAATAATTATATTCAATTTCAAAAATGATTCACTCACCAAAATTAACGTCGAATAATAATAATAATAATATCAATAACATCATTAATAAGAACCCACCTCAACCAGTTAATACTTTCGACGCTTATATGCTCCAAAACAATATTACGTTAAACATCGAATTAAAAAACTTAAAGGAAGAAAATCTTCAACTTAAAGCTGTACTAAATGAACGTTTCATAAATCCTACTCCTACTGCCAAAGGAAATGGTGACGTACCTACCACCCTAAACAACAATATTAGCAACAACTTTATTATTTCCAAAAATAAAAGGAAAAGAGATAGTCCTGGTAAAAAACCACAACATAAACAACAAAAAGTATCCGATTGGTTAGCTGCTCCATCTAGCTCGCAAAACAAATATGACCTGTTAAAAGAGGAAGTACTATCAGTTGACAGTAATATTCCAGCTAAAGTTGTGAAACCCCCACCAATTTTTGTCGCATGAGTCCAGAACATTACCCCACTCGAAGAACTATTGGCAAAAATAGCACCAGAAAAACACGATATTAAACTAATAAATGCTGAAGAAGTCAAAATACAAACTAAAGAACCAGAAACGTACAAGTTAATAGTCAATGCACTCACAGAAAAACACCAAGAATTTCATACCTACAAGTTAAAATCAGATAGTAAACTACTGGCTCTCACTTCCACAGAATATTAAGATTTCAATAAACTAAAAAACAAAAAGTTTCCAACAAATAAATAAAAATAAATTAAAAAAGAATTTGATGCAAAGTAATAACAAACAAATAAAATTAAGGTTAATAAATAAATAAATGTAGTTACCATTATTTTTTGAGTATAATAATAAATGTAAAATTAAATTTTTTGAAAATAGTAATAAATGTAAATTAAAATTTTTGAATATAATAATAAATATAAAACTAAATTTTTTGAAAATAGTAATAAATGTAAATTGAAAGTTTTGAATATAGTAATAAATGTAAAATAAAAATTGTAATAAATGTAATAAAAATAATAATTCAAATAAAAAGTAATTTGTAATAAGTATTGTTTCATACTCTACCTATTTTTCTTGAAACTGAAAATGCCGATTCCAAATAAAAGGAACAATAACTTTAACTTATTTATATATATTTATTTATTAATAATAATTTTAATGTTTTTAATTGTTAATTAATTTTAATGTTAATGGTTTTAATCGTTTTGATTACACCAAATAGATTTCCTTACCATTTAATTTATTAAAGTAATGTTTGTACCATTTAATACATATATTTATGGTTAGATTCTTTAGTTTATTTATTTGTGTTATAACAAACTATTTTATTGAAAAGATTTTTTTTTTTTTACTAATCTAATAATTTATATTTTATTATATGGTTTTATTTTAACGTTACGTTAGTTTGTCTGTTTATTGTTCACCACAAAATTGTCATTAATTTTATTTTAAATTTAAATGTTACTTTAATTTTTTTATTTTTTCATAAATTAATTTAATTAATTTGTTATCGGTTTTTTGTATTATTTCTCAGCGAGATAAAAAGCGCACCAACATAAATATAAATTTATTAATTTTCCGTATATTTTTTACTATTTTTTAACTATTAATTTTAACTATTTTTAAACTATCCATTTTTACTATTTTTAAGCTACCGCACAACAACTGACTGAATTACTCGACTATCATTTTCAGAAGAGATTAGATTTTAATTTTGAATGTAACAACACTAGTAATTTACTCTACTTTTCAAAGAGTATTAATTTCGAGATGCGTGTCATACAGATTTAATTACTCAATTCCGCATTTGATTAATAATTAATAATTTAATTTATTATTTGCTTGTAATAATTTCGTGCCAATTCCTAACAACAGATAAAATTTCTATGCGATTAAAATATTTTTTGTCCCATACTCAGATGCAGTTGTTAATTGCTCTCATTAAATTGAGTATTGATAAAATGCAGAATTGAGTAAATTATTTCTTCAGTTTGTTTGATAATTTTGAGTTTGTTATTTCGAGCAAATACTGAATTTGGGAAAATTGTTGTGCAGCGAAAAATTATTTTCGAATTATAATTATTTACGAATTATGTTCATTTCTGAACATCCCGGAAGACCCTGAAAGATTGCTTTCAGACAAAGGTAACACGGCTATTTTTGTTATAGGTCTCTCGTATGTACCTCGTTTGGTTTTTACCTAAGCGATTATAACATAACCATCACTGCCAACGATTACCTTTTCGATTTTTCCAATTATCCATTTCGATGCTCGCAGATTAGAATCGTTGAGGATCACCAAGTCACCAAGTTGTACGTTTGTCTTATGAGTTCGCCATTTTGGACGTTGTTGTAGTGACGTGATGTACTGCTGGTGCCAACGCTTCCAAAACCCTTGGCTAAGATGGCGAAGTAGCTGCCAATTGGAACGAAGAGAAATTTGATTTGGTTGTACTTCGGGTTCCGGAATTTAGGTGTAAGTGTAAGGCTCGCCATTTATGAAGTGAGCCAGTGTAAGTATGTCTACGTCATTATCGGAGACGGCACAAAGAGGACGAGAGTTCAATACAACTTTAATATGAGTCAGTAATGTATATAGCTCTTCATATGTTAAAATATGCGTAGTAAGGACTCGTTTAAGATGAGTTTTAACTGATTTGACGCCTGCCTTCCATAAACCGCCAAAATGTGGTGTGGCAGGTGGAATGAAAAGCCAATTAATGTTGTCTTGTGTCACGTGATCTGTAATAATTGTGTTGTGGGTTTGCGATAATAACAGTTGGTACATTTCATCGAGTTTACGTCTAGTACTCTGAAGTTGGTTCCATTGTCGCTGTAAATATCACTAGGTTTCCCGTGACGTGCGCCGGACCTGGCGAGTGCGACTAGAAACGCGTCGGTAGTTATGTTATTAGTCGAATTGTTGTCGAATAATCGCGGAAACTCGAGGCCCCGACATGAAGGTGCTGTTAATGTGCATGTTTTGTGTGATATCATGTTTGGGGAGAATAATAGGGTGTTTTGCGGAAAAGGATAAAGAAGACCGTTATATTCTTCCACCAACGTGTAACAGATTGTCGGAATCTAGAAATGGTGTAAGAGCGAGCAGCAAACTACTCGAGGGCAACTCCTGCCGAGTTGATAATAATGATATTTCTTTCGCGTATGTAGATCGCTGAGCGAATTGTAAACAGAAGATTTTCGCCTTATTAATTTCTAATGTCGTTAATGGATGCTTGTTACGATCCGAAGCTTGTTTTGGAGGTTGGAACAAAACCGGTAACAGTAGGATAGTACTCGATACAGTTTTGTCCATGTCGATATTCTGATAACCCTGCTTGTAAGGGTATGATCATCTGGTCAACTGATATGATAAAACGTCGGCGTCGTTTTTCGTATTTCTTATATGCTAGCATCAATGATTGGCTTTTCGATTTCTACTGGCCAATCTGCACGTTCTGATTGTAACCAAGGTGGGCCGTTTCACCATATTTTCGTTTCGATTAAGTCGGTAGGTAATATGCCGCGTGAGGCACAGTCAGCTGGATTATGAGCCGATCTGAAATGTGACCAATTTGTACGTGGCGCAATCTGAAGAATTTCTGATGTTCGATTAGCGATAAAGGTTGACCAACGACGAAGCGGTGAGGACAACCAATTTAACACCAATTGCAAATCGGTCCATGCCGAAAATGGTATGTCGTGTTTTTGATACAAGCGAAAAACTTTGTCAATCAATCTTGATAATAGCAGAGCTCCACAGAGCTCAAGTCTTGGCAGACTTACTTGTTTAAACGGCGCGGCAGTATTAGCTGTACCCGAAATATGGCGAATATCGGTGGTAAATTGACCAATAAAGTCCAAATGCCGTAATTGCCGCGGTGAAGCTTTGGATGGATTTTGTTGAAAAGCAAATATCAGAGGCTTGTGGTCTGTAAAAAGTGTAAAGCTACTACCTTCTAAGAGATATTGAAAATGTTTTATAGATGAATATGCTGCAAGCAGTTCTCTGTCGTATACACTGTAACGCCGCTGTGTATCTGTGAGTTTTACAGAAAAAAACCCTAATGGTTGATATATATCACCATTTTTCTGCTGCACAACCGCGCCAATTGCACAATCTGATGCGTCTACCATTATAGCTAATTCAGCATTTAAAGACGGGTGAACTAGTGTACTTGCCTCAGCTAAACTACTTTTGGCTAAATTAAGAGTTTGCAACGACTCATTAGACCAAATTATTTTTGACTTATCATTTTTCTTTGCGCCTTTCAAAAAACCATTTAAAATTGCTTGTTGTTCAGCGGCGTGTGGTACAAATCTGCGATAAAAATTTACCATACCTAGAAATCGACGCATATCGCGCACTGTTTCTGGTTGTTTAAATTCACGGATAATTTTAACGCGATCTGGTGATGGACGAATTCCATTTTCATCTATTACATGACCCAGAAAATTAACATTTTTTTTCATAAATATACATTTTTCGATATTAATTACGAGTCCGTTATCTTGTAAACGACTAAATATACATTCTAGGTGCTGTAAATGTTCAGCTTCTGACTTTGATGCCCCCAGCATGTCATCAATGTATGGGAACGCGAATATTAATCCTCTAAGAACAGCGTGTATAAACCTTTGAAAGGTTTGTGCTGCATTCCGCTAGCCAAAGGTCATACGATTAAATTGGAATAAACCAAATGGTGTAGATATTGATGTTTTAGGGATGTCACATGGTTCTACTGGTATTTGATGATAAGCTTTTTTAAATCCAATACCGAAAATACAGTACAACCATCAAGCTGATGACTAAAATCGTTTAGGTACGGTATCGGATAGCGATCTGGGATTGTGGCATTATTTAAACCGCGATAATCGCCGCACGGTCGCCATTCGTCATTTGTCTTTTTTACTAGATGTAGTGGACTTAACCAAGGACTTTTTGATGGTTCGCAATATCCAAGTTCTAGTTAATGATCGAGTTCTTTTTTAGCAATTGCCAGTTCATGATGAGGTAGACGTCAGACTTTTGAGTAAACTGGTGGGCCTTTCGTTTGAATGTGGTGTGTAATATTGTACAATACTGGTTTAATCGTAATACGTTTATAATATGATTGAAAGAGCTGTAGATGGACATATTGCTAATCTACAGAATGTGCTAACTGAGGTTAAAGGGTCTATTAAACATTTGTGTTTTATATCTATTAATAAACCGAATTTTTTTTAAAAATCAGCACCTATTATGGGCTTAGCCACGTCAGCAATAATAAAATGCCATTTAAAATTTTTCAAAATATTTCAAAAATATTGCAAGACTAAGATAGAAAAACCTGAGAAAATAATTAAAATAATACATCTTCACCGAGTGGAAAATGGAGGGGAAGTATTATACAAAACAGAAATGGAAAACATATTTAAAACCAAACCCAACTCAGACTTGTAGAAGAGCGGAAGTAGAAGAAATATTTACTAACGAAATAGAAACTTTACCGAGACCAGTTCCTTTAATCCACTCACCACCATCCAAAACACAAAATTCTATTAACAATAAATACACTAGATAATCAGTACCAAAAAATTCGCCAAACAACAAAGAAAACTACTTACCGGCGCTCACCGTCGTGTAAACTACTGGCTCTCACTTCCACAGAATATTAAGATTTCAATAAACTAAAAAACAAAAAGTTTCCAACATATAAATAAAAATAAATTAAAAAAGAATTTGATGCAAAGTAATAACAAACAAATAAAATTAAGGTTAATAAATAAATAAATGTAGTTACCATTATTTTTTGAGTATAATAATAAATGTAAAATTAAATTTTTTGAAAATAGTAATAAATGTAAATTAAAATTTTTGAATATAATAATAAATGTAAAACTAAATTTTTTGAAAATAGTAATAAATGTAAATTGAAAGTTTTGAATATAGTAATAAATGTAAAATAAAAATTGTAATAAATGTAATAAAAATAATAATTCAAATAAAAAGTAATTTGTAATAATTATTGTTTCATACTGTACCTATTTTTCTTGAAACTGAAAATGCCGATTCCAAATAAAAGGAACAATAACTTTAACTTATTTATATATATTTATTTATTAATAATAATTTTAATGTTTTTAATTGTTAATTAATTTTAATTTTAATGGTTTTAATCGTTTTGATTACACCAAATAGATTTCCTTACCATTTAATTTATTAAAGTAATGTTTGTACCATTTAATACATATATTTATGGTTAGATTCTTTAGTTTATTTATTTGTGTTATAACAAACTATTTTATTGAAAAGATTTTTTTTTTTTTTTACTAATCTAATAATTTATATTTTATTATATGGTTTTATTTTAACGTTACGTTAGTTTGTCTGTTTATTGTTCACCACAAAATTGTCATTAATTTTATTTTAAATTTAAATGTTACTTTATTTTTTTATTTTTTCATAAATTAATTTAATTAATTTGTTATCGGTTTTTTGTATTATTTCTCAGCGAGATAAAAAGCGCACCAACATAAATATAAATTTATTAATTTTCCGTATATTTTTTACTATTTTTTAACTATTAATTTTAACTATTTTTAAACTATCCATTTTTACTATTTTTAAGCTACCGCACAACAACTGACTGAATTACTCGACTATCATTTTCAGAAGAGATTAGATTTTAATTTTGAATGTCACAACACTAGTAATTTACTATACTTTTCAAAGAGTATTAATTTCGAGATGCGTGTCATACAGATTTAATTACTCAATTCCGCATTTTATTAATAATTAATAATTTAATTTATTATTTGCTTGTAATAATTTCGTACCAATTCCTAACAACAGATAAAATTTCTATGCGATTAAAATATTTTTTGTCCCATACTCAGATGCAGTTGTTAATTGCTCTCATTAAATTGAGTATTGATAAAATGCAGAATTGAGTAAATTATTTCTTCAGTTTGTTTGATAATTTTGAGTTTGTTATTTCGAGCAAATACTGAATTTGGGAAAATTGTTGTGCAGCAAAAAATTATTTTCGAATTTTAATTATTTACGAATTATGTTCATTTCTGAACATCCCGGACGACCCTGAAAGATTGCTTTCAGACAAAGGTAACACGGCTATTTTTGTTATAGGTCTCTCGTATGTACCTCGTTTGGTTTTTACCTAAGCGATTATAACATAACCATCACTGCCAACGATTACCTTTTCGATTTTTCCAATTATCCATTTCGATGCTGGCAGATTAGAATCGTTGAGGATCACCAAGTCACCAAGTTGTACGTTTGTCTTATGAGTTCGCCATTTTGGCCGTTGTTGTAGTGACGTGATGTACTGCTGGTGCCAACGCTTCCAAAACCCTTGGCTAAGATGGCGAAGTAGCTGCCAATTGGAACGAAGAGAAATTTGATTTGGTTGTACGTCGGGTTCCGGAATTTAGGTGTAAGTGTAAGGCTCGCCATTTATGAAGTGAGCGAGTGTAAGTATGTCTACGTCATTATCGGAGACGGCACAAAGAGGACGAGAGTTCAATACAACTTTAATATGAGTCAGTAATGTATATAGCTCTTCATATGACAACATATGCGTAGTAAGGACTCGTTTAAGATGAGTTTTAACTGATTTGACGCCTGCCTTCCATAAACCGCCAAAATGTGGTGTGGCAGGTGGAATGAAAAGCCAATTAATGTTGTCTTGTGTCACGTGATCTGTAATAATTGTGTTGTGGGTTTGCGATAATAACAGTTGGTACATTTCATCGAGTTTACGTCTAGTACTCTGAAGTTGGTTCCATTGTCGCTGTAAATATCACTAGGTTTCCCGTGACGTGCGCCGGACCTGGCGAGTGCGGCTAGAAACGCATCGGTAATTATGTCATTAGTCGAATTGTTGTCGAATAATCGCGGAAACTCGAGGCCCCGACATGAAGGTGCTGTTGATGTGCATGTTTAACAATACGTTGTGTGATATCATGTTTGGGGAGAATAATAGTGTGTTTTGCGGAAAAGGATAAAGAAGACCGTTATATTCTTCCACCAACGTGTAACAGATTGTCGGAATCTAGAAATGGTGTAAGAGCGAGCAGCAAACTACTCGAGGGCAACTCCTGTCGAGTTGATAATAATGATATTTCTTTCGCGTATGTAGATCGCTGAGCGAATTGTAAACAGAAGATTTTCGCCTTATTAATTTCTAATGTCGTTAGTGGATGCTTGTTACGATCCGAAGCTTGTTTTTGGAGGTTGGAACAAAACCGGTAACAGTAGGATAGTACTCGATACAGTTTTATCCATGTCGATATTCTGATAACCATGCTTGTAAGGGTATGATCATCTGGTCAAGTGATGTGATAAAACGTCGGCGTCGTTTTTCGTATTTCT
The DNA here is from genome assembly GCA_963920725.1 of Rhamphomyia laevipes. Classification (NCBI taxonomy): domain Eukaryota; kingdom Metazoa; phylum Arthropoda; class Insecta; order Diptera; family Empididae; genus Rhamphomyia; species Rhamphomyia laevipes. The sequence goes on from OY987255.1 coordinate 103,092,820, forward strand.
TATATGCTAGAATCAATGATTGGCTTTTCAATTTCTACTGGCCAATCTGCACGTTCTGATTGTAACCATGGTGGGCCGTTTCACCATATTTTCGTTGCGATTAAGTCGGTAGGTAATATGCCGCGTGAGGCACAGTCAGCTGGATTATGAGCCGATCTGAAATGTGACCAATTTGTACGTGGCGCAATCTGAAGAATTTCTGATGTTCGATTAGCGATAAAGGTTGACCAACGACGAAGCGGTGAGGACAACCAATTTAACACCAATTGCAAATCGGTCCATGCCGAAAATGGTATGTCGTTTTTTTGATACGAGCGAAAAACTTTGTCAATCAATCTTGATAATAGCAGAGCTCCACAGAGCTCAAGTCTTGGCAGACTTACTTGTTTAAACGGCGCGGCAGTATTAGCTGTACCCGAAATATGGGGAATATCGGTGGTAAATTGACCAATAAAGTCCAAATGCCGTAATTGCCGCGGTGAAGCTTTGGATGGATTTTGTTGAAAAGCAAATATCAGAGGCTTGTGGTCTGTAAAAAGTGTAAAGCTACTACCTTCTAAGAGATATTGAAAATATTTTATAGATGAATATGCTGCAAGCAGTTCTCTGTCGTATACACTGTAACGCCGCTGTGTATCTGTGAGTTTTACAGAAAAAAACCCTAATGGTTGATATATATATCACCATTTTTCTGCTGCACAACCGCGCCAATTGCACAATCTGATGCGTCTACCATTATAGCTAATTCAGCATTTAAAGACGGGTGAACTAGTGTACTTGCCTCAGCTAAACTACTTTTGGCTAAATTAAGAGTTTGCAACGACTCATTAGACCAAATTATTTTTGACTTATCATTTTTCTTTGCGCCTTTCAAAAAACCATTTAAAATTGCTTGTTGTTCAGCGGCGTGTGGTACAAACCTGCGATAAAAATTTACCATACCTAGAAATCGACGCATATCGCGCACTGTTTCTGGTTGTTTAAATTCACGGATAATTTTAACGCGATCTGGTGATGGACGAATTCCATTTTCATCTATTACATGACCCAGAAAATTAACATTTTTTTTCATAAATATACATTTTTCGATATTAATTACGAGTCCGTTATCTTGTAAACGACTAAATATACATTCTAGGTGCTGTAAATGTTCAGCTTCTGACTTTGATGCCCCCAGCATGTCATCAATGTATGGGAACGCGAATATTAATCCTCTAAGAACAGCGTGTATAAACCTTTGAAAGGTTTGTGCTGCATTCCGCTAGCCAAAGGTCATACGATTAAATTGGAATAAACCAAATGGTGTAGATATTGATGTTTTAGGGATGTCACATGGTTCTACTGGTATTTGATGATAAGCTTTTTTAAATCCAATACCGAAAATACAGTACAACCATCAAGCTGATGACTAAAATCGTTTAGGTACGGTATCGGATATCGATCTGGGATTGTGGCATTATTTAAACCGCTGAAGTAGATCGCCTCCACGTGGTGCAAACTGGGTAATGCCAAAAGATCTGCAGGTAGGGGGGACAAAGTCGTACAGCTAGCTGTCGGCTCCGTATCCTACCTATGGTCTTGGCGGATGTGATAGGGGGGATTCAAACCGTACAGCTAGCTGTCGGTTCCGTATCCTATCATAGCATTGTTATTTCAAAGATCTGGTCTAGTCATGTTTTAGGCAGATTTTTGAATTGGCAATGGTTACTAAAGGGATCCCTCCCTGTAGTGATTCGCAAGTGTACATACTACCTATATGGTGACCTTAAAAAAGTATGACACTAGAGGAGTAAACCTTGGAAATAAAAATCCCCTATTCTGCGGTGAAACTGCATATGCCGAAAGATGTAAGGTTAGTGGGTAACTAACCATTAATATGCGAACTCTGGATACCAGGCGCCCTCCAGTTTTAATTAGCCTTCCTCCGGTAATGCGAAGCTCTGCCAGGGGTGACTCTTCTTTCTTGCGCTACTCGTGGGTACAAAAATTTAATGGATTTTAAAAAAAACAAAGGAGAAGATGCTCTCCCTAAAGCATCAACATCAGCGGACATAACCGCACAAGAGGTAGAAAAGGTCACAGACATCGTGATCCCTCAAAATAAAGTGAGCACAAACACTGCAAAGGAAACTCCTTCAGTGACCGCCACACCTAATTTCAAAAAACCGGTGAAACCGCTATTGAAAAAAACCAAATTACCATCCAGTTCCAGAGGCATAAATGAACAACAACTAGCAGCTGAGCTGAAACAGTTGAGCCTCACTGAAGACAAGAAACGGCTTAGCGGAGCTGGTCGGCGTAGATATACTTACCACCGAAATCAAGGTAAATCTATTGTCGAAGCATATAATCTTGCGTGTCTACCAATGCAAGATACGCTTTCACCAAGGCAGAAAGTGGCATCGAAAAGGTCCAGATCTTCATCAACAACTCCACCATCTGACAGAAGTGAAAGTAAAAGGCCTAAGCCCTTAAGTACACCAAACGTTAAGCCAAACCCTGCAGCAGAGGCCCAGCCCTCCACGTCAGGGATTAGCTACAAAGACGTTGTAAAGGGGATCAGGATTGGTATCATCAACACTGAACATCCCCACAGAATACTTTCTTCTGAGCAGCTAGCTGCAATACAAAAATCCATCCTGGCTGAAATACCAAAAGCGGCTAAAGAGGGTACCAATCCACAATTTGGTGGACTTAGCCTCAAACCAGGATGGATGCTAATAATATGCCTTGACGACAAGACCGCGGCTTGGCTTGAGCAGGTAACTGCGAAAATTAAACTTGACGAGTCTACCAACATCAAGGCCGTCAGGGAGGAAAATATTCCGCGATTAGAAATAATCACGGGATATTTTCCTCACGAAGAGGATGCAACAGAGGAGATTACCACCCTCATTGATGCCCAAAACGCTAACCTCAATGCCGTTAATTGGAAGGTACTTAATAGAAGAAAGGAAGGTTCCAATACGGTTATAACCTTCTCTATAGATAGCCAATCTATGGAGAACATCAAGCAGAATGGTTATAGAATCTGCTATAAATTTTCGGGCATTACACTCCGCCCGAAGATAAAGGAGGTCAGCGGCCAGCCGCAGACCACCAAAGATGACAAATAACCTTAAGGTCATCCAAGCAAATCTCCACCGTGCAGCAGCGGCTATGGACGTACTTACGTGGAGGTTTGCTAAAGAGGAATTCCACGTGGCTCTTTTACAAGAACCAAGGGCCATAAAAGGAAAAATATTAGGTATTTCTCGTAAAATGGGTAAGTTAATTTTCGATAAAAATAGTGACAGGCCTAGAACTGCACTCCTTATATCACATGAAATTAATTATCTTAATATGCCTCTTTTCATTCAAACAGATTTGGTTGCAGTATTGGTTAAAATACCAAACATAACAGGATATCAAGAGGTGATACTTGCCTCAGCTTACTTTCCTGGTGAGGAGCTTGATGCTCCACCTCAATGTGTCACAGAACTAGTGGAGTACAGCAAAAGCCACAACATACCAGTCATCCTGGGCTGTGATGCGAATGCTCACCATATAATATGGGGTAGCAGCAACAACAATAAAAGAGGTGAGTCACTTTTAAATTTTCTTGCTGCAAATAATTTAGAAATATTAAATAAAGGTAATTCACCAACCTTCGAAAATATAGTTAGGCAGGAAGTACTTGATCTAACCCTTTCAAGCCCCTGTCTAGTGGATAAATGTGCCAATTGGCATGTATCCAAAGAGGCGTCTCTTTCAGACCACAAACACATCTGTTTTGATATTAAGACCTCCTTAATTTCTACTTTTCACTATAGAAACCCAAGGCGTACTAACTGGACCCAATACCAGTCAATTCTAAAGTACGAACTTGGTAGTTCAGAAGCTTCAATAAGCAGCCCAGACTGCATTGATCTTCAAGCTAACCAACTCGTAGAAAATATCTCATACGCATACGAACAAAGTTGTCCTATTTCTCAAAAGAAAAGGGTCAAACAAGTACCCTGGTGGAACGAAGAACTTAGGAAAAAACGTAAACTCACCAGGAAGCTATTTAACAGAGCAAAAACTATCGGTTGTTGGGATGATTACAAAATTGCCCTCACTGATTATAATAATCTGATAAAGAAATCAAAAAAAGAGTCATGGAAAAAACTATGCGAAGAGATCAATGAACTCCCAGTAGCCTCCAGACTCCAAAAAGTGTTAGCAAAAGACACTCCGATAGATATCGGTCTTCTAGAGAGACCCAACGGGTCCTCCACTAACAGCAGCCTAGAAACACTGGAACTACTGTTGGCAACACATTTTCCAGGCTGCAAAATATTACAAAATGAAGAAGATTCAAGAGCAGAGGAAAGGATACTTCGTCCTACTCCCCATTGCAGAAAAACTGCAAATGAAATCTTCACTTCGGAAAAGATTAAATGGGCCATTAACAATTTCAAGCCCTATAAATCGGCCGGAGTAGATAATATATTCCCCGCTTTATTGCAACAGGGATTGGAGATTCTTATGCCAACCATGTTAAGAATCTTCAAAGCTAGTTTTATATGGGGATACATCCCAAAAATATGGAGGAAAGCAAGGGTGGTTTTTATTCCAAAGGCAGGGAACCGTCCTATTGAAAAGCCTAAGTCTTACCGCCCAATAAGTCTTACATCCTTCTTTGTTAAAACGATGGAGAAATTAGTACAAAAATTTAATGGATTTTAAAAAAAACAAAAGTAGTTATTGGGCCACTTGGTGATGGGAACCAAAACCGGTTTTTTAATTGGGTAATTAAATTTAATTAGGGTAATTAATCACACCTCAGGTGATTTTAATTGCTTTTTTTTTATGTTAATTAGGTCATTAATTTAATTGGGTAATTGATATGTGTAATTAGATTTAATTAGGAGCGTGGGAATTTCTGTCACTTACGTGTAATTGGGCGTAATTGATATGTGTAATTAAATTTAATTAGGAGCGTGGGAATTTCTGCCGCTTACGTGTAATGAATTTTAATTAAGTCATTAAGTTTTGTATGCGCGCATGCTTTTGTTTCTTTTAAAGGACATGTATGCTTTTTTTTGTGAAAAAGTGGTATTTTGTGGGATCGATCGCGAATATGTAAGTTTGTTGGACTCTCTACCTGTTGAGCCACCAACCTTATTGTTTTTGTGCATATTAAATGACTCTATATGAAGTTTTTCGTCTTCTTTGTTTTTCTCTTCGTACATAACATGTTTTGAATTTATTGTTTTTGTGCTTGGGTATTAATCATGCGGTTAATTGGTGTTAAGTAGTCACTGATTGATTGATCGTTTTGCGCAATCTCCTTTACTTCCGACGCAGGTGCGAAGTTGTTGACACTTTGTATTATGATCTTGTGAAATCATATGTTTTATTGTTTATATGCAAGAACAAGATTTATCTTTAATGTTTTTGATCTTTTGTATTTTATTATTTTGATAATGTGTGTGTGTGTGTGTGTTATATATTAACTACAAAACTATTTTTGTATTCAGTATATAAAATGCTACTGTCTACAGAGGACAAAGAAGTGATTTCTATTTTTTTAAAAGAATATAAATTTTGTCTTGATAAAAATAATATAAATAAATTAGAAAATCTTGAGGAAAAACTAAAATTGTTAATTAATTCAGGTGTAGAAAAATCACAATTTGGAGAACATTATAAATGTTGTATATGGTCAAATAATAATGCAGAATGTGGACCAGATACATGTACCTGTGTATCAGTAACATTCCAATACAGAGAAGCTTTAAAAATAATACAAAATTTTAAAAATATTTACGAAAAACTAGTTAAGAAATTTGAAAATTTTAAAATATAAACATGTTACCATTTATACATCCATTTGCTATGATAATAGCAGGTCCTTCAGGGTGTGGAAAAACAACTTTTGTTTGTAATATAATCAGGAAGCATAAGACGTTAATTCAGCCAAACATAACTAAAATAATTTGGTGCAATCCTGAATTGACTGCTGTACCAAGGAATTTACCTTTTGATAATATTGATTTTTTAAATAATATACCTGAAGAAATAAATAACGAAAATGACGATAACATTTTAATTGTATTAGATGATTTAATGCTTGAGACATATAATAAACAAGTCTGTGAGTTGTTTACAAAGGGATCACACCATAAAAATTTATCAATTATATTATTAATACAAAATATTTTTCATCAGGGTAAATACTGTCGCGACATATCATTAAATGCTAAATATTTGGTTTTATTCAAAAATCCCCGTGACAAGTCACAAATCATGCCTTTAGCGCGACAGATTTTTCCAGAAAGAACCCGTGAATTTGTAAGAGTATATAACAAGGCTACATCATGCCCTCATGGTTATATCATCCTAGACTTAACACAAAAAGGCTCTGAATTATTTCGCATACGAAATAATATATTTGAAACAGGTTATTGTGTTTGCTACTGCTCACCAAATGATTTAAATAATAAAGTTTATTGTGAGAAATATGAAACGATTGAGGAGAAACCGACATATATTACATCTTTTAAAAAAACCAAATAAAAAACTTCGTAATAGTATATTACAAACATGTGATGATGATGTTATAAAGACTTTAATTGAAATTGCAATAAATACTTTAAATGGTAATAATAAAGTACCAAAAAAAATTGTATCGCTTTTAAAAAAACATAAAAACACGCTACGTTGTCTAGCCAGTACTAAAAAAACCTTGAAAGCAAAACGACGAATACTTATACAAAAAGGTGGTTTTTTACCTGTTTTGATTGGTACTGTATTATCAGGACTCATAGGAAAATTAATAAGTGATTACCAATCAAAAAATGAATAATTTGCAGCGTATGATTGTTATACCACCTGAATTATTTTCAAAATTTAAAAAATTATTGGACGATGAAAAAAACTTAAATATTCTAAATAAAAACATGGAAAAACTATTACATAATAAAAGTTTAAATCCAATTCAAAAATGGTATATGTTAAGACAGAATTTATTAAAATATAGTAATCAAAGAAGAACAGCTTCACAATTACCTAATGAGCATGTAAAAAGAAGTAATTTTACTACTACTACTAGTACAGGTAAAAATGCAGAAACTCAAACAAAATATAAAATATTGAAAGACAAGGAAACCCAATACAATAATGAAATGCAACAACAAAGAGATTTTAACAATTTTAAACAACAGCAAATAATTGATGATGATGATGATAATGTTTTTCATTTTGATCCAGTAAAAGAACAAAAACAACAAATCACGCAATATAGAGAACAGATTAGTGATGAAAATATAGATATGGAATATGATGATGATGAAGCTGCCGAAATTGCTTTGCAGAAGACATTACCTGAAGAGCGTTTAACTAGAAGATTGTCTTCTTCTAATTCCAATGTAAGAATGTTTAACACAAATACAGGTGGTGTTATTACAGTAGCATTACCAGAAAAGTCTCCTACAAGACAACGTACAAATTCAAATAATTCATTTTTTAACCAAAGTATTTTGTCACCTATAAATACAAGACAACATGCACAAGCAAGTGGTTCATTGTTAAGAAAAAGTATTTTGTCAAAATATCCTGCAGAAAAAAATATTAAAAAAAGGAAGCCAGCAACACCTGGCACTCCACCACACACACCCAAGCAATATAAACTACATGGCACCCCTCCTCTCTGGGAAAACTACAAATAACTGATAAAAAGCTATAAATAAGCGTTAAAAGGTTAAATTTACCAATTGTAATTATGAATTCACGAGATAATTTCTATATTACATTGTTTAGTAATGATTCAGTAAATTTTTTTCCCGATAATACTCTGGCAACTTTTGAAAATAGAATACCAACACATTTAGATTTAACTAAAGCCGATTGGCAGGTCGGTCTTTCGGAAATTTTTGTTAATGACTACCTACAAACTGATTTATATGAAAAACAAAAATCAGCTACTATTGCGTTGGGGGTTCATTCAGTTTTAGTAGGTAAAAATAAACAACTTGTTAAAAAACGTCTGGGATATACATTTTACCATGAAGATAGTGCCAAATTTATGCATGATGATTGGAAACGAAATTTTTTACCTACACTTATTAACAACATTACACCGTTAGGAACGTGTACACGTACCGAAGTAGTACATGAGTTTTATAATGAACTGTTAGTCACTCTATCGAACGATGAGACCTATAAGAGTGAATATAAACCTGTTTCGGAAGCAAATAGCCTAAAATTTATACGTATATCAAAAACTTTTAACGAAGACAGTTTCTATTTAAAACCAGATGTTGAATATACTATACCAGAATTAATAAAAGAGCTTTTCCAGCAAAAAAAAAAAATTATTGAATACAAAAAAACAATACTAGACTTATTTGAACGTACGTTTAAACAAATAAAAGATGAAAAAAGTGGTATGTTACTAGTATATAGTGATATTATTCAGCCAGAAATTTTTGGAAATAATAATATACGAGCGTTGCGTGCAATAAATATTGATAACTGTAGAACACAAAATAATATAGAATTTAAAAATATACAATACGTTCCATTGGAAAAGAAGATTTTTGAAACTATTGCCATTAATATTTCCGATCAGTATGGTAAAAAAATTGATTTTGTACCAAACTATTATCCGACAAAAATTGTACTACATTTTAAGAAAATTTAATAAAAAAGTATATAAATAAAAACAACACATAAAGCTTTATCGTTTTACTTAAACATGCATCGTGAATACATTAAATATTATTCATCACAAGCTGGTGGTAATATAAATGAAATAGGACCACTTTTACAGGCATATCCAACTATCCAGCGAGGGCGTGGTTTAGGTAATTTATTTGGAGGTTTATTTCGTTTTTTAAAACCGGCATTGGCTACTGGTTTTAATTTACTAAAAGACGAAGCATTGAAAACTGGCTCTAATATTTTGTACGATATAGCCTCAGGGTCAAATCCAAAAGAAGTATTTGAGGAACAAGCTAAAGCAGGCATAAAAAATTTAAGAACTTCAGCAGTTAACCAATTGCATTCAATGTATGGTAGTGGTAGAAAGAGAAAAAGAAGTAGTAAAAAAATGATGCAAGTAAAAAGAAGACGTAAAGCTATAAAAAGACGTGTAAAACCGAAACTATATTCAATCAGTAGAAATAGGCGGAGAGCAGGAAATAAAAAATCACGTATTTTAGATATTTTTAATTAAAAATGGTTATTGTAGAATGCATGAAGTCAGAGTTAGATCTTTTCACAACACCACCAATACAGACGAGTATTTTACGAACTGATGAAGTAGTCTACAATCCATTAGCCTCATTAGAGGCCTCACCTTCTACAATAGAATTTGTCTCACTTGGTAATGGTGATACATATAGAGATTTAGCATCAACATATATTAAATTTAAAGTTCAAATATTAAAACAAGATGGAACAAAATGGAGTTATGCCGATACAACAGGATCAGGTGCTGATAAAAAGTCAATACCACAGCCTAGTGTAGTAAATAATTTGTTACATTCAATGATTAAACAAGTAAATGTAACATTAAATGGGAAAAATGTAACTCCCTCCGATTCGTTTTATAATTATAAGAGTTATTTAATTACCCTTGTAAGCTATGGAAAAGATGCTAGTACAACACATTTGGAGGGGTCCGGTTAGGAGTTAGATAAACCAAATGTTCATGATATTAATAACGAAGGTTCCAAAATAAGGCAAAAACAGTACAAAAACTCTTCTACTGTTGAGCTAATGGGAAAATTACATGTGGATTTTTTTAACACGCCTACTTTGCTTTTAAACAATGTTGATGTGAGAATTGCGATAACACTTGAAAAACCAGAATTTTATTTATTTTGCGCTGATACGGATGAAAGTTATTTAAAAATTCATGAAGCAACTCTCTACATGAAACATGTTACAGTTAACCCTAATATTTTATTGGCTCACAACACTATTCTGGCAAAAGCTAATGCAAAATACCATTACAAAAGAGGAGAATTAAAAACATTTACAATACCAGCAAATACTTCAAACATTTCATTGGATAATGTATTTATTGGTCAACTACCTAATACATTATTATTTTGTATGGTAAATAATGAGAATTTTAATGGAAAACGATCAAAAAATCCATATCATTTTGATCACAATAATTTATCACAATTTCAATTATATGTAAACGGTGTACAAGTACCTAATTCGCCAATTGAAACAAATTTCTCTGAGAGCTTTTGTAATACCAGAGCATATTTAACATTATTCAAGGGTACAGGAATACATCATTCCGATAGAGGTCATCAGATCACAAGAGAATATTTTTCAAAGGGATACACAGTATTAGCTTTTGATTTATCAGCTGATGGATCAGGTAATGAAACATGTCAAAACCTGTTGAATCAAGGTATAGTGAGAATTGAAGCAAAATTAAGCTCTTCACTATCATCAACACTGACATGTATTGTTTATGGAGAGTTTGATGCTTCACTAGAAATTGATAAAAATAGAAATGTTTATACAAATTTATAAATATTGCTACATTAAGTAATAATTTTTATTATACAAGTGAAGGTCGTACATGATACAACTGTACAAAAATGTCAAATAATAATAATAACCGAGTAATGTCATATGCATTGGTAGACGTTTCATTCGTTCGTGATAAATTTATTCATTTTGGGCGTAAAGTTACCATTGCAGGAATTGAAGAATCCAATAAAACAGTACATTACGAATACAAATATGTATACCCAACCGCTAAACTAACAGCAGAAGAACAAAACTGTGCCACAAATGGAAACTTGTACAATGAAAATATTACACAAAATCTAAACAAAAAGTTAAACAAATTTCCTGTCGTTTTGGTTAACGGAAAAGAGAAAAAAGACTTCTTATCTCAATACATAAAGTGTAAATCAAAAATATACGATATTTCAAATATTACAGAACAGCATGAATACACAACAGCTTGTAAGAATTCTTCAGAAGAATAAGTACACAAAAAATTGTTTTAGGGGCGTTTATGCTTTTAATCGTATCCCCAAACATATAAAAAAGAAACCATTTTGTATTGTTGTTAATTCAGATCCAGACACTGAACCTGGTTTACATTGGTTTGTAATACATTTTCCAAAAAAAGGATGTGCCGAATATTTCGATTCTTTTGGAGATCAAACAATAAAAACAAATATTATAGAAAAAATCAATCAAAATTCCAGACAAAAATGTTTTATAAAAAATAAAAAACGATTACAATCAAACAGTTCAGATGTATGTGGATATTATTGCTGTGTTTTTTTGTATTTCCGTTGCAGAGGACTTTCAATGCAAAGCTTTTTAAAAAAATTTAGTTCTAAGAATTTAATTTACAATGATAAATTAATTATAAAAATGTTCCATGAAATTTTTTTAAATGTTCAATTCTACAATAATAAGTAAACATTCTGTAATTTTGTTTAAAAACCAATAAAAAGTAAAGAAATATTTTTTATTTATGTTTTTTATTTTTTTTCAGCAATTAACAAAGGTATTTCTACAAATAGTTTTGAAAAATTAAACGATTTATTGAATTTTGGTAAAAAAAAATGCTCCTGTGTTAATCTTTTCACATTATAAGTTTTACAAATTTTGTAATATTCGTATACATAATCTTTTATATATATCTCGTTTATATAATTAAAATATGCATAGCTTGTTATGAAATCCCTGATGTTAATGACCTCTTTCCATTCTTCGTTGTCCAATAAAAATGATAGATTATGAGCTTCATCTTCACTGCATATGTTTTGCACAAACATAATCCAAAGACTATAACTAAATTTCATTGGGGTTTTACCAAATTTTGATATTACCACTATAGGTTTTAATGTATCGGGGTGAAAACCAGATGAAATTTTTGCTGTGTGATCTTCGTTCAAAAAATAATGATAGGCAAGAAGCAAATTACAGGTATCTCTGGAGATATGTGTTTCCATTTTGACAATACAAATATAACTAAACAAAATGGCTTTTGAAAAATAAAACAATATTTTTTAGAAATCAATTTTATTATATTTTAACATATACATATACATATTAAAACAGTTTTTTAAAGCACATTTTTTTGAATTTTGATGCTTTGTAGAGTGTATCGTACAATATACCCCGTAATTTCGTAGTTCTATCAATCTAGGTATCGTATTATTTAAATCCACAATTGTTGTTGTTGTTGTGTTTGATAGATATTTGTTAAGTATATCTTTTTTTTGTTTACCTTTTACAAAAATTGTGTACTGTTCAAGACTTTTAAATATAAATGGTAAACTGTTGTATTCGATAACACCATTTTCCCATTCTAGACCGTTTATATTTTCCCTATTATAGTCATTTTGTTGCAAAGTTTCTTTGTTTAGCTCCTCCTTAGGATATGGTGGTTTAAATAAATAAAATTCCGATAATAGAGATCCTTGTTTTAATGTAGCCATTTCCTTTATGAAATGCTGTCTTCCATTACCAATCACAAATTGAAAATCAACAAACATTATTTTTTTCTGCATTTTCATAAAATCAAACTTTATACTTTGAGAGAAGTTATAAAACTAATTGTAATCACGTTAATAAGTTAGTTAGAAGCCTAAGGTATGAGTAAAAAGTCAATTGTAGATGAGCTGCATAGAGCGGCAAGGAAAAATTTCAAACGACGACAAGTTAAACAGAAAGGAGTAAATGACACTTGGCAGATTGACTTAGTAGAAATGCTTCCATTTGCAAAATTTAATAAAGGTTTTAAATATCTTCTTACTGTTATTGATATTTTTTCAAAATATGCTTATGCAGAACCGGTTAAGTCTAAAAATGGAATAGATGTGACAAATGCTATGAAGAATATTTTTAATAAAAGTAAAAAAATTCCAAAAAATATTCATTCTGATCAAGGAAAAGAATTTTTTAATAATAACTTTCAAAACTTAATGAAAACCAATAAAATAAATCACTATCACACATACACAAAACTTAAAGCCTCCATTTGTGAGCGTTTTAATCGCACATTAAAAAATAATATGTGGAAGCAATTTAGTTTAAATGGTAATTACAATTGGATTTTAATTATAGATGATTTAATAAAAAAATATAATTATAATTGGCATCGTACTATAAAAATGAAACCTTATCAGGTAACAAAGAAAAACGAAAAACATTTATTATCAACAATTTACAATAGACCTAAATTATATAATAAAGCCAAATTTAAGGTAAATGATTTTGTGCGCATCAGTAAAACCAAAGGTACTTTTCAAAAAGGATATGAGCCAAGCTGGTCTACTGAAATTTTTAAAATATCAAAAATTAACTCAACAAACCCTGTAACTTATTCTTTAACTGACTATAAAGAACAACCAATAATGGGGGGTTTTTATGAATTTGAATTGCAGAAAACAAAATATTCCGATTCATATCTTGTTGAAAAAATAATACGTCAAGAAGGTAATCAAGTTTTTGTTAAATGGCTTGGATTTGATAATACACACAACTCATGGATTAATATAAAAGATATTTTAAATTAAATACTAATGCACAACAAAAAAAAATGATTTCTGTAAATAAACTTTTATTTTTATAGTTTTTCCATAATATACGATGCAAAAAAAAGAGGATTATATTAAAAATTTCTAGAATATAAAAGTGCCAAACAAAACTATTTTGTTTTAGTTTTATCCTAACTTTCAACATGTCGCGTTTTAATATTGTAAAAGAAACTTCGTCGTTTGTTAAACGTTTTAATTTACAAGGACATCGCGTAGAATTTACTATTAAAGAAATTCCTGAAAATGAGGAACCTACAAGTTGGCTCAAAAATGGTGTTGAGGAAATTATAAAATATGCTACAAGCAGATTATTACCTAGTGATCAGGTGGGAATCACATTTTGCGATAGCAATTTACAAAATCGCACACCTGGATGGCTTAATTTTAAAGAAGTATCATTGATAAATATGGACGAAATCTGGGATCTTATATCAAAAATATACCAAAGCAATTCTGAGGGTCTTAGCACAGACAAATTTTGTTTAGAAGTAACATCAGTTCGATTACCACATGGCAGTGGGCGAGGAAAAAATTACAACTCTTTTGATGAAGAAAGCGTTAGACGAAAAGGAATTATTTCAATTCAAAATGATGATATAATTTGTCTACCTCGAGCAATAGTTGTCGCAATAGCTATGGTAGAAAAAGATCCCGAGTATCTTAATAAAAGAATAATTAAAAATGTGCACAAAATACAGACAATAAGAGCAATGAATTTATTGAAAGAAGCAAATGTTACTATACCATCAAAAGGAGCTGGTGTTATAGAAATTCACCAGTTTCAACAACATCTCAAAGATTTTAAGATTGTAGTGTATCAATATGGAACAAAAGGTAGAGATATAATTTATAAAGGCAATAACGATGGTAAAATATTAAATTTATTATACCATAAAAACCATTTTAACGTAATTTCGTCATTGACTTCGGCTTTCTGCTGCAGGTATTTTTGTCAAACATGTCACATACCTTATAATAATAAAAATTCTCATATTTGCGGAGGACAATGCCCTTGTTGTCAAAAAGAACCAATGTGTCAAAAAGTGTTATCTGAAAAAAACTGTACAGACTGTAACAGAAATTTTAGAGGAGAAATTTGTTATAATAACCATCTGTCCAAAGGCTCAGGTAAACACAGTATTTGTACATTCATAAAAAGATGTTTGAAATGCTTAAAAACCTGCAGAGCAAATAGAGTCCATACTTGTGGAGAATTTTTTTGCAAAACTTGTAACAGGCATGTACCAAAAGAACATTTGTGCTTTATACAAACGGATAATAAAACTCCAGATGTAAAAGACACAATGTTTATTTTTTACGATTTAGAGACAAGACAAGAAAAAGTTTTTGAAGAAAAACAAATAAATTCAGTCAAAGTACACGAACCAAACTTATGCGTATTTAATAAACGGTGTGACATGTGCTTGGAAAATAATAATTTAATGTTTTGTCAAAAATGTGGTTTTAGACAGCATGTATTTAAAGAGAACGTAATTCATTGTTTTTTAGAAAATTTACTAGAGGTTAGAAAGAAATTTAAAAAAATAATTGTAATAGCTCACAATGGCAAATCGTTTGATCATCAATTTATATTAAATCATATTTTGACAAAAACTAACTTAACTCCAAAATTGATTATGCAGGGTACAAAAATTATCATGATGATGCTTGGAAATATAAAATTTATTGATTCATTGAATTATTTTCCAATGGCTTTGTCTAAATTACCCAAAGCATTTGATTTAGCACCTGTATATAAAAAAGGATATTTTCCTCATTTTTTCAATACACTTGAAAATAAAAATTATATAGGACGCCTACCTTCGAAGGAATATTACGGTACTGACACAATGAATACTGCTGATCGTAAAACGTTTTTAAAATGGTATGAAGAAAATAAAAATGTTGAATTTAATATGGAAAATGACTTATTAGCGTATTGTATAAGTGATGTTAACATTTTAACCGCAGCTTGTTTAAAATTTCGTAAATTAATGCTGGAAGAATGCAAAGTATGTCCGTTTACAGAGGCTGTTACAATTGCTTCAGCATGTAATTTAGTTTTTCGACGCAACTTCTTAAAACCTGACTGTATTGGAGTTATACCCCCAAGGGGATACAGGAATATAGATAAGCAGTCTAAAATAGCAACCCAATGGCTACTACAGCAGGAAAAAAAACACGGTATTAATCTACAATTTGCAGCCAAGCAAAAAGAATCAGTTATAAGAGGAGTTAAGGTTGATGGTTACTGTATGGAGACAAATCAGATTTTTGAATTTCATGGTTGTTTTTACCACGGCCACCCTAAATGTATAAAACATAACCGTAATACACCCTTAAATGACAAATTTGATGAAACGCTTGAACTTCGTTATGAAAATACAATAGCGAAAACAAATCGATTACAATCTTTTGGCTATGAAGTAATTGAAATGTGGGAATGTGATTTTATTAAAGAATTAAAGAAAGATAATATTATGCTGAAATATCTTACAAACCATCCCATATTAGATAAATTATCATTAAACCCTCGAGATTCATTTTACGGTGGAAGAACAGGTAATACCAGAATGTATTATAAATGCAAACCTGGTGAAAAAATCAAATATATTGATGTGTGTTCATTATATCCGTGGGTTTGTAAATATGGAAAATTCCCTATAGGACACCCTAAAATATATGTAGGTAACGAGGAGTGTCAAAAACTTAATTTAAAAAAGTTAAACGGAATAATAAAATGCAAAATACTAGCACCACAAACATTATATCACCCTGTACTACCAATAAAACAAAATAATAAATTAATGTTTACATTATGTCGTACATGTTCAGAAAAACTTTTTCAGAACACATGTAGTCACGATGAAAATGAAAGGGCATTAAAAGGTACATGGATATTTGATGAAGTTTTTAAGGCTTTAGAAATGGGATACAAAATCTTAGAAATTTATGAAATATGGGATTATAACGTAGTTCAGTATAATAAAGAAAAAAATATCTTAGGCATATTTACAGAGATGATGAATAAATTTATCAAGATGAAACAATCTGCAACTGGATTTCCTACACACTGTAAAACTATAGAAGAAAAAAATATATATATTAGAGATTTTTTAAAAAACGAAGGAATTCAGCTGAATTTTTCTGAAATTGTGAAAAATGAAGGGTTAAGATGTTTGGCAAAATTGATGTTAAATTCTTTTTGGGGAAAATTTGGACAGCGAGAAAATCAACCTAAAACTTCGATTGTGAATGAGCCTGATGTTTTATATCAGCTACTTACTGATGCTACTATTAGTGTAAATCATATTTTACCAATTAATGAAGACACTTTAATAATTAATTGGGAATATAAGGAAGAAGCAGAAATGCAACTCTCAACTGTCAATGTATGTATAGCATCTTACACAACTACACAGGCGCGGCTTAAACTTTATGAGTATTTAGAACAGCTAAATAACAAAGTTCTGTATTATGATACAGACTCTGTAATTTATATAAGTCAAGAAAATGAATACAATCCTCCAACAGGTGATTTTACAGGGTGTATGACAGATGAATTAGAAAGTGAATTTGGTGCTGGAAGTTATATAACAGAATTTGTAAGTGGCGGCCCCAAAAATTATGCATACCAAGTATTTTGCACAAACAGTCAAGATACACAAACTAGGTGTAAAGTAAAGGGTATCTGTCTAAATTATAAAAACTCCGCTTTAATTAATTTTGAAACAATAAAAGAAATGGTTCTTAACGATGACAACATTGAACCTGTTAGTATTTTATCTAATAATATACGACGAACAAAAGATCACCTGGTAATAACTGTTCCTGAAAATAAAATTTATAAAGTTTCATCAACAAAAAGAAAATTTTTAGATGATTTTGATTCTATTCCTTATGGATATAAAAAAAAATAACATAAATATTGTAAAATTATATTGCTGTTATGAATAAATAAAAAGAAAAAAAATGTAAAAATTTTTATTTATTTTTTATTTTTTATTATTTACCTCATTTTTGCATGACGCAAATTTAGTATATATTTATCAATAATAAATCAGGGTAATTAAAAAATTATTGTTGCCCTTATACACAAACTTTATGTTATTTGCAATTAATTTAAATTTATGACAATTTATACTTTGTTGCAAAATAAAACTCCTTTTTTTTTTTGTACAATTTTTAAAAATAAAAATCACTGACAACATAGTTGATAAAATACATAAAATTTTAATTATCATGAAATTGAAATTTTTTGAACAATTACATCCTAAAATAGTAATACAGGATTTGAGCTATATTGAATTTTTAAATGAACTTGAATTATTTTATACTCCATTTTTATTAGGTACAAGAAAATTAACATTTATAAAAACAATGTATATATAATAATATTTAAATAAAACGTAATTGGGGAACATAATTGATGAAATACATAAATTTTAATTATCTTAAATTCAAATTTAGTAATAAAAAGGCTTAGGCTATTTTTCTTATTATATAATAAAATTTTATTATTAGTTATTATTGGTAATGTTTTTAGAAAAATATATGTTGTTAAAAATTTTATTTTCCGCATCATTAATTGGAAAATACTTAATTTCTTATAGTATTACATTTTTTTTTTGCAA
This sequence comes from Rhamphomyia laevipes, assembly GCA_963920725.1. Taxonomy (NCBI): domain Eukaryota; kingdom Metazoa; phylum Arthropoda; class Insecta; order Diptera; family Empididae; genus Rhamphomyia; species Rhamphomyia laevipes. Next base: position 103,111,013 of record OY987255.1, read on the forward strand.
ACAATTTGCAGTAGTATAAATTTTTATTTCAAAAATCAGGGTTTTTAAATATTGTCCATGTCTTTAAAAATAATAATTGATTTTATACAATGTTTTATCCAATACAGGATACAACATTGTATGAAATTAATTAATTTTGCTAATAGGTACAATAGCCTTCTTTTTTACAGTGTCCTAAAATAGTAATATTATAAAAATTTATTATTATTTAAAAGTTTATAAATCTTTTAAAAAGTATATTAATTATACATGTAAATATTTATAAATCAATAAGAATATAGTTACATTAAATTTAAAAAAATATTATTTTGAGTATAAATAGCGCTAACTTTGTTGAAAATATATTATTATATTGAAGACATTTTCAACATAAACAATGGTAAGAATTAAATTAAATAAATATTTCTTATTTAATATTTCTATTTTTCTCCTAGAGTTTTATAGATCATTTTGAGCAAGTTGTAGCTGGGGGCCCTATTTTTACTAAAATGGACGATTTAGTAATTGGCAGAGGTTATCTAGTTGAAGAATTCAACTTCCAAGATACAGTTTTTGGACGGAAAGTCACAATGACTTTGAAAAACGTATACGGCCCAAGAAGCCTAGTAGTATTCCTACCTACAAGGATTTCTGCAGCAATTACCCTGGAAGAGCATCTGGAGAAGCTAAACCAAGAGGTTTATACCATGATATTTCACGGCAGAGATCCCTCCCGAAGCAACATGGCTAAAATAGAATTTATTAAAAATATTAATTCAGAAAAACATTTGTTATAAATTTTAAAACTTGAAACAATATAAAATATATGACAAAAATAAAAATTCTAAAAAATTTAATAATGTGTTTTTATTATTTTTATATAAAATTTTATTTATTTAGATAAACAGTTCCACTTGTTCCATGTTGTACTTTTGTAAAAAAAAAGAACTTATACAGTCATAAAACACATACATCAGATCTGAAAATTTTGAAAAATAAAAAACTCTAAAAAATATATTTTAAAAAGTTATATATTAATTTATTGTTTATTAAAAAAAAATTTACAATTAATTTAAATAAAAAGCAAGTAAAACTATAATAATTAAAAACGCCAAAATAAAATAACTGCTTGTAGTTTTTCCTGCTGTATTCGATTCATCTTTAAAAAAAATTGTTAAAATATAAATATAAATATATAAGTAAAAATCCAGAAATATAAAAGTAATGTGTATTTGGTTACGAAAAAAAACTTTCAATTTATAATACATACTTAAATACTTACTAAAAAAATACTTACTAAAACCCAACCACTGAAAAATTATAAATTACACAGTAAAAAAATATTAATTTACAAATAAAAAATTTATTAGAGAAAAATTATAAAATACATAAAAAATAAAAGTTACTAATTATTAAATTAACTAAAACTACGGAAAATTTCTATTTTAAAAATACAAATATAAAAAATATTAATACCCATACTAACTACTAAAAAAAATTAAACTAACTACTAAATTAAAATTATATTAGTTTGTTTTTTTTTGAATCGTGAATTTTCCTCCAAACTCACCCTCCATACTTCCTCCACTCCCTTGAAATTCGTGTTCATGTTCTGACTGAAAATAAAAAAATTGTAATTTTGATTTTGAAAAATACATAAATTTTAAAAAATTTCTTACCTCATTTTGGATGTTGTTGTCAAAATTATTTACTTTTCTTGCTTTCTGCCTAATGGATAACAACTGTTCCCTTTCCAGCGCATTATTTATATCGTTGTAGATGTTATTAAATGCGCTGCCCGATGTCCCCGTAATGTGAAACGTCATAGTCGAGTTGGAAATGTTGTAAATTCCAACCGGGGCTGAATTTTCATCTTTTTTAATAGGTATGGCTAGGCCTACTAGAAATACATATATAAAAAAACATAAATTTGTAAAATATTAAAAAAGATTACCTGATACCAAAACAACATTCATTAAACAAATTGCTGTAAATTTATACATTTTTTTTAAGTAAAATGAATATTTAAAATAAATATTATTATAATTATTATTAGATTATTTTATTAACAAGTAGAACCGCACAACGTTATGATTAATTAGCAACTGAATTATTGCTTTTTAATAATACAAAAATATTGTATTATAAATATCGTCTGTAATCAGATATTTTGAAAAATATTAAATAAAAAATTATTTTCAGAAAAATGCAATCTTGCGCTAATTGATAATTTCCAACTAAAAAAAACTCTAATTTATTGCGCTTTGTTTTATTTTTTTTATTAATGCGTTAGCACAAAATAAATTATATTATTAGAACATTGATAACGTATTTTTTTATACTACTTATTATTTATTCACTTAATATTAGCATATCAAGTACATATGTACTAAATATAAAAATATAATAATATAACAAAGTATAATTAAAATATTAGAACATATTTTTTTATACTACTTATTATGTTGTTCTTTTATCTGACTTTGCGTAGATTTGAACCCATGAATGTTGTGTTTTGTAGCTCTATATGCTAGCAAATGTACTTACGTATATTTTTTACATTGGCATATTATATCGAGTTCCCTTTTGGAAAGAAATTAATTTTATTCTGTATTAAGTTAGATTTGAATCAAAGATTATAACTAAAAAATACAAAATATAATAAAAACAATGTTATGACATTAAGTAGATTTGAACCATCAATGTACTGTTTTGTAGTTCTACACTCTATCAATCGAGCCATCGAGACGGAACTTTTTACTCAGCAAATTACATGTTTTCCCATTTGTGCTTTTGTTACAGTAGTATTTACATATACTGTTCTTCTCTTGTAAAATTTCATATAAGTACAGACAACAAGAAAAAAATAAAGTAATGAGCGTAAAAATAATCAGAAAAAATACATTTTTTTTATTTTATTTATGCATTTATTAAGCAACCGAATATTATATAATTCTTATCAGGGTCAACAGCATTATGTGAGACAGAAAAAGGGGCAAAAATCAAGTCTTGAATAACACGGTAAAAAATAATCAAATATGTAAAAATTTTAATCGTGTTATTCAAGGGGCAGACTACAAATTTAATTACTTACCTCAATTATTTGATTTTTTTACCGACTGGAATTAACTTATCCTTTTGTAAATACATAAATTTATATCATATTCTATATTCATATATGTATATATAAATATATAAATTTTTATTGTATTAAAAATATTTATCATAATACCCAAGCACAAAAACAATAAATTCAAAACATGTTATGTACAAAGAGAAAAACAAAGAAGACGAAAAACTTCATATAGAGTCATTTAATATGCACAAAAACAATAAGGTTGGTGGCTCAACAGGTAGAGAGTCCAACCAACTTACATATTCGCGATGTCCTTTAAAAGAAACAAAAGCATGCGCGCATACAAAACTTAATGACTTAATTAAAATTCATTACACGTAAGCGGCAGAAATTCCCACGCTCCTAATTAAATTTAATTACACATATCAATTACGCCCAATTACACGTAAGTGACAGAAATTCCCACGCTCCTAATTAAATCTAATTACACATATCAATTACCCAATTAAATTAATGACCTAATTAACATAAAAAAAAGCAATTAAAATCACCTGAGGTGTGATTAATTACCCTAATTAAATTTAATTACCCAATTAAAAAACCGGTTTTGGTTCCCATCACCAAGTGGCCCAATAACTACTAACAAAGGAGAAGATGCTCTCCCTAAAGCATCAACATCAGCGGACATAACCGCACAAGAGGTAGAAAAGGTCACAGACATCGTGATCCCTCAAAATAAAGTGAGCACAAACACTGCAAAGGAAACTCCTTCAGTGACCGCCACACCTAATTTCAAAAAACCGGTGAAACCGCTATTGAAAAAAACCAAATTACCATCCAGTTCCAGAGGCATAAATGAACAACAACTAGCAGCTGAGCTGAAACAGTTGAGCCTCACTGAAGACAAGAAACGGCTTAGCGGAGCTGGTCGGCGTAGATATACTTACCACCGAAATCAAGGTAAATCTATTGTCGAAGCATATAATCTTGCGTGTCTACCAATGCAAGATACGCTTTCACCAAGGCAGAAAGTGGCATCGAAAAGGTCCAGATCTTCATCAACAACTCCACCATCTGACAGAAGTGAAAGTAAAAGGCCTAAGCCCTTAAGTACACCAAACGTTAAGCCAAACCCTGCAGCAGAGGCCCAGCCCTCCACGTCAGGGATTAGCTACAAAGACGTTGTAAAGGGGATCAGGATTGGTATCATCAACACTGAACATCCCCACAGAATACTTTCTTCTGAGCAGCTAGCTGCAATACAAAAATCCATCCTGGCTGAAATACCAAAAGCGGCTAAAGAGGGTACCAATCCACAATTTGGTGGACTTAGCCTCAAACCAGGATGGATGCTAATAATATGCCTTGACGACAAGACCGCGGCTTGGCTTGAGCAGGTAACTGCGAAAATTAAACTTGACGAGTCTACCAACATCAAGGCCGTCAGGGAGGAAAATATTCCGCGATTAGAAATAATCACGGGATATTTTCCTCACGAAGAGGATGCAACAGAGGAGATTACCACCCTCATTGATGCCCAAAACGCTAACCTCAATGCCGTTAATTGGAAGGTACTTAATAGAAGAAAGGAAGGTTCCAATACGGTTATAACCTTCTCTATAGATAGCCAATCTATGGAGAACATCAAGCAGAATGGTTATAGAATCTGCTATAAATTTTCGGGCATTACACTCCGCCCGAAGATAAAGGAGGTCAGCGGCCAGCCGCAGACCACCAAAGATGACAAATAACCTTAAGGTCATCCAAGCAAATCTCCACCGTGCAGCAGCGGCTATGGACGTACTTACGTGGAGGTTTGCTAAAGAGGAATTCCACGTGGCTCTTTTACAAGAACCAAGGGCCATAAAAGGAAAAATATTAGGTATTTCTCGTAAAATGGGTAAGTTAATTTTCGATAAAAATAGTGACAGGCCTAGAACTGCACTCCTTATATCACATGAAATTAATTATCTTAATATGCCTCTTTTCATTCAAACAGATTTGGTTGCAGTATTGGTTAAAATACCAAACATAACAGGATATCAAGAGGTGATACTTGCCTCAGCTTACTTTCCTGGTGAGGAGCTTGATGCTCCACCTCAATGTGTCACAGAACTAGTGGAGTACAGCAAAAGCCACAACATACCAGTCATCCTGGGCTGTGATGCGAATGCTCACCATATAATATGGGGTAGCAGCAACAACAATAAAAGAGGTGAGTCACTTTTAAATTTTCTTGCTGCAAATAATTTAGAAATATTAAATAAAGGTAATTCACCAACCTTCGAAAATATAGTTAGGCAGGAAGTACTTGATCTAACCCTTTCAAGCCCCTGTCTAGTGGATAAATGTGCCAATTGGCATGTATCCAAAGAGGCGTCTCTTTCAGACCACAAACACATCTGTTTTGATATTAAGACCTCCTTAATTTCTACTTTTCACTATAGAAACCCAAGGCGTACTAACTGGACCCAATACCAGTCAATTCTAAAGTACGAACTTGGTAGTTCAGAAGCTTCAATAAGCAGCCCAGACTGCATTGATCTTCAAGCTAACCAACTCGTAGAAAATATCTCATACGCATACGAACAAAGTTGTCCTATTTCTCAAAAGAAAAGGGTCAAACAAGTACCCTGGTGGAACGAAGAACTTAGGAAAAAACGTAAACTCACCAGGAAGCTATTTAACAGAGCAAAAACTATCGGTTGTTGGGATGATTACAAAATTGCCCTCACTGATTATAATAATCTGATAAAGAAATCAAAAAAAGAGTCATGGAAAAAACTATGCGAAGAGATCAATGAACTCCCAGTAGCCTCCAGACTCCAAAAAGTGTTAGCAAAAGACACTCCGATAGATATCGGTCTTCTAGAGAGACCCAACGGGTCCTCCACTAACAGCAGCCTAGAAACACTGGAACTACTGTTGCCAACACATTTTCCAGGCTGCAAAATATTACAAAATGAAGAAGATTCAAGAGCAGAGGAAAGGATACTTCGTCCTACTCCCCATTGCAGAAAAACTGCAAATGAAATCTTCACTTCGGAAAAGATTAAATGGGCCATTAACAATTTCAAGCCCTATAAATCGGCCGGAGTAGATAATATATTCCCCGCTTTATTGCAACAGGGATTGGAGATTCTTATGCCAACCATGTTAAGAATCTTCAAAGCTAGTTTTATATGGGGATACATCCCAAAAATATGGAGGAAAGCAAGGGTGGTTTTTATTCCAAAGGCAGGGAACCGTCCTATTGAAAAGCCTAAGTCTTACCGCCCAATAAGTCTTACATCCTTCTTTGTTAAAACGATGGAGAAATTAGTGGATCACCACATCAGAACGGGACCTAACAAAGTCCGCCTTCATTGTAAACAACACGCTTACCAAAAAGGTAAATCAACAGAGTCCGCCCTTCACGACCTCGTAAGGTATATTGAAAAGGCAATGGACTATAAGGAAGTTGCCCTATGCGCATTCATCGATATAGAAGGAGCTTTTGATAATACTCCCCACGATGCTATAATAGCAGCAGCTAGGAAGAAAGGCCTAGGAGAGGTAACTATTAGATGGATACACGCCATGCTCAGAAGCCGTTTAACAACAGCTAATCTGGGTAACAGCACATTAACGGCACAGACCTATAGGGGTTGCCCCCAAGGAGGAGTATTATCTCCACTGTTATGGTCAATTGTTGTTGATGAGCTTCTAGAATACTTAAACGAGCAAGGCTTTGATGTAATAGGCTATGCCGACGACCTGGTCATCATTATTAGAGGAAAACACGATCCAATCGTTTCACAAAGGCTACAATCTGCCTTAGAACTCATACTAAATTGGTGTAAAGCAAAAAATCTCAGTATTAATCCAAGCAAAACTGAAATAGTACCGTTTACAAATAGGAGAAAACTATCTCTAATCCCACCTGTTCTAGATGGTACAACTATTCCATTTTCTAAAGAGGTCAAATACCTGGGTGTAATACTGGACGGTAAACTCAATTGGAATAGTCAAATTGAAACGACTCATGCCAAAGCTATCAGAGCAATGTGGGCTTGCAAAAGCTTATTTGGCAGAAAATGGGGACTCAATCCCAAGATGATATACTGGTGCTACAGAACGATCATCCTACCAATAGTCACATACGGATCTACAGTATGGTGGACTAAAACCTTACAAAAGAAAGCACAAATCCTGCTACAGAAAATACAGAGATTTGCGTGTCTTAGTATTACAGGCGCTATGTCAACCTGCCCAACGGCTGCAATGGAATTGCTCCTAAATCTCCCTCCGCTCCATCTCCATATTAAAAAGGAGGCGGTCAAGGGGGTTATCCGTATACAAAAAGTTAAGAAGTACACTTCAGGTGATTTTAGGGGACACCTAAAAATTCTAAACAACCCCAAAATAGAGGTGTTAACCTCAATCCTATCGGACACTATGCCGACCAAATATAATTTTGAATTTCCTTTCAAGGTTATAATCAGAGATCGTAAGGACTGGCAATCCTCACTACCTGAATTTGAAGAGGGAGCAACCGTCTGGTTTACGGATGGTTCTCGTACCTCGGAAGGTACCGGAGCCGGTGTAATAGGCCCAAACTTCTCGGTATCAAAACCACTCGGCACAGAAGCAACAGTCTTCCAAGCTGAGATGGTGGCTCTGGAGCTTTGTATTCAAGAAAATCTAAGAAGAGCTCATCGCAACACCATCATCTACATCCTATCAGATAGTCAGGCAGTCCTTAAGGCTATATCCTCACACACACAGAGGTCAAAATTAGTTTGGGACTGTCTGACAAACCTCAAAATCCTGGCCAAAAGGAACAAAGTAACCATAATGTGGGTGCCAGGACATACAGGGATTGAAGGAAACGAAGAGGCAGACTTCCTTGCGAAAACTGGCTCAAGCACGAAACTTATCGGACCAGAGCCATTTTGTGGAAAACCAAGAGGACACCATAACCTCGCTTTACGTAGATGGATTGAACAAGAGCATAAAACCTACTGGCATAAACTACCAGGGCTCTCTACATCAAAAAAATTCATTACAACAAATAAAATAAAAGTGGACGTCTTAATAACACTCAGCAAAAGGGATATAAGAACCCTGACAGGCCTTCTAACAGGACATAGTCCCTTGAATTACCACCTCAGTAAACTAGGCCTGGCTGACACAGACATCTGTCGCCTCTGCCTCAACGACAAAGAGACGACGGAACACATCCTCTGCCACTGCGAGGCACTCGCAAGAGGCAGACTTAATATCTTAGGCAAAGGTTTCCTTACTCCTGAAGAATTGGGCAGTATCGCTCCCTCAAACATACTAGGTTTCTTTAAATCTATTAAATGGTAGGAGGAATAGGGGCTTTAATCGCACAATAGATCGCTGAGGTCGTAGTGCTCTCTCGCGTTCCCCTTCTCAAAAAAAAAAAAAAAAAAACCGCGATAATCGCCGCACGGTCGCCATTCGTCATTTTTCTTTTTTACTAGATGTAGTGGACTTAACCAAGGACTTTTTGATGGTTCGCAATATCCAAGTTCTAGTTAATGATCGAATTCTTTTTTAGCAATTGCCAGTTCATGAGGAGGTAGACGTCAGACTTTTGAGTAAACTGGTGGGCCTTTCGTTTGAATGTGGTGTGTAATATTGTACAATACTGGTTTAATCGTAATACGTTCATAATATGATTGAAAGAGCTGTAGATGGACATATTGCTAATCTACAGAATGTGCTAACTGAGGTTAAAGGGTCTATTAAACATTTGTGTTTTATATCTATTAATAAACCGAATTTTTTTTAAAAATCAGCACCTATTATGGGCTTAGCCACGTCAGCAATAATAAAATGCCATTTAAAATTTTTCAAAATATTTCAAAAATATTGCAAGACTAAGATAGAAAAACCTGAGAAAATAATTAAAATAATACATCTTCACCGAGTGGAAAATGGAGGGGAAGTATTATACAAAACAGAAATGGAAAACATATTTAAAACCAAACCCAACTCAGACTTGTAGAAGAGCGGAAGTAGAAGAAATATTTACTAACGAAATAGAAACTTTACCGAGACCAGTTCCTTTAATCCACTCACCACCATCCAAAACACAAAATTCTATTAACACTAAATACACTAGATAATCAGTACCAAAAAATTCGCCAAACAACAAAGAAAACTACTTACCGGCGCTCACCGTCGTGTAAACTACTGGCTCTAACTTCCACAGAATATTAAGATTTCAATAAACTAAAAAACAAAAAGTTTCCAACAAATAAATAAAAATAAATTAAAAAAGAATTTGATGCAAAGTAATAACAAACAAATAAAATTAAGGTTAATAAATAAATAAATGTAGTTACCATTATTTTTTGAGTATAATAATAAATGTAAAATTAAATTTTTTGAAAATAGTAATAAATGTAAATTAAAATTTTTGAATATAATAATAAATGTAAAACTAAATTTTTTGAAAATAGTAATAAATGTAAATTGAAAGTTTTGAATATAGTAATAAATGTAAAATAAAAATTGTAATAAATGTAATAAAAATAATAATTCAAATAAAAAGTAATTTGTAATAATTATTGTTTCATACTGTACCTATTTTTCTTGAAACTGAAAATGCCGATTCCAAATAAAAGGAACAATAACTTTAACTTATTTATATATATTTATTTATTAATAATAATTTTAATGTTTTTAATTGTTAATTAATTTTAATTTTAATGGTTTTAATCGTTTTGATTACACCAAATAGATTTCCTTACCATTTAATTTATTAAAGTAATGTTTGTACCATTTAATACATATATTTATGGTTAGATTCTTTAGTTTATTTATTTGTGTTATAACAAACTATTTTATTGAAAAGATTTTTTTTTTTTTACTAATCTAATAATTTATATTTTATTATATGGTTATATTTTAACGTTACGTTATTTTGTCTGTTTATTGTTCACCACAAAATTGTCATTAATTTTATTTTAAATTTAAATGTTACTTTATTTTTTTATTTTTTCATAAATTAATTTAATTAATTTGTTATCGGTTTTTTGTATTATTTCTCAGCGAGATAAAAAGCGCACCAACATAAATATAAATTTATTAATTTTCCGTATATTTTTTACTATTTTTTAACTATTAATTTTAACTATTTTTAAACTATCCATTTTTACTATTTTTAAGCTACCGCACAACAACTGACTGAATTACTCGACTATCATTTTCAGAAGAGATTAGATTTTAATTTTGAATGTCACAACACTAGTAATTTACTATACTTTTCAAAGAGTATTAATTTCGAGATGCGTGTCATACAGATTTAATTACTCAATTCCGCATTTTATTAATAATTAATAATTTAATTTATTATTTGCTTGTAATAATTTCGTGCCAATTCCTAACAACAGATAAAATTTCTATGCGATTAAAATATTTTTTGTCCCATACTCAGATGCAGTTGTTAATTGCTCTCAATAAATTGAGTATTGATAAAATGCAGAATTGAGTAAATTATTTCTTCAGTTTGTTTGATAATTTTGAGTTTGTTATTTCGAGCAAATACTGAATTTGGGAAAATTGTTGTGCAGCAAAAAATTATTTTCGAATTATAATTATTTACGAATTATGTTCATTTCTGAACATCCCGGACGACCCTGAAAGATTGCTTTCAGACAAAGGTAACACGGCTATTTTTGTTATAGGTCTCTCGTATGTACCTCGTTTGGTTTTTACCTAAGCGATTATAACATAACCATCACTGCCAACGATTACCTTTTCGATTTTTCCAATTATCCATTTCGATGCTCGCAGATTAGAATCGTTGAGGATCACCAAGTCACCAAGTTGTACGTTTGTCTTATGAGTTCGCCATTTTGGACGTTGTTGTAGTGACGTGATGTACTGCTGGTGCCAACGCTTCCAAAACCCTTGGCTAAGATGGCGAAGTAGCTGCCAATTGGAACGAAGAGAAATTTGATTTGGTTGTACGTCGGGTTCCGGAATTTAGGTGTAAGTGTAAGGCTCACCATTTATGAAGTGAGCGAGTGTAAGTATGTCTACGTCATTATCGGAGACGGCACAAAGAGGACGAGAGTTCAATACAACTTTAATATGAGTCAGTAATGTATATAGCTCTTCATATGACAACATATGCGTAGTAAGGACTCGTTTAAGATGAGTTTTAACTGATTTGACGCCTGCCTTCCATAAACCGCCAAAATGTGGTGTGGCAGGTGGAATGAAAAGCCAATTAATGTTGTCTTGTGTCACGTGATCTGTAATAATTGTGTTGTGGGTTTGCGATAATAACAGTTGGTACATTTCATCGAGTTTACGTCTAGTACTCTGAAGTTGGTTCCATTGTCGCTGTAAATATCACTAGGTTTCCCGTGACGTGCGCCGGACCTGGCGAGTGCGGCTAGAAACGCGTCGGTAATTATGTCATTAGTCGAATTGTTGTCGAATAATCGCGGAAACTCGAGGCCCCGACATGAAGGTGCTGTTGATGTGCATGTTTAACAATACGTTGTGTGATATCATGTTTGGGGAGAATAATAGTGTGTTTTGCGGAAAAGGATAAAGAAGACCGTTATATTCTTCCACCAACGTGTAGCAGATTGTCGGAATCTAGAAATGGTGTAAGAGCGAGCAGCAAACTACTCGAGGGCAACTCCTGTCGAGTTGATAATAATGATATTTCTTTCGCGTATGTAGATCGCTGAGCGAATTGTAAACAGAAGTTTTCGTCTTATTAATTTCTAATGTCGTTAGTGGATGCTTGTTACGATCCGAAGCTTGTTTTTGGAGGTTGGAACAAAACCGGTAACAGTAGGATAGTACTCGATACAGTTTTATCCATGTCGATATTCTGATAACCATGCTTGTAAGGGTATGATCATCTGGTCAAGTGATGTGATAAAACGTCGGCGTCGTTTTTCGTATTTCTTATATGCTAGAATCAATGATTGGTTTTTCGATTTCTACTGGCCAATCTCCACGTTCTGATTGTAACCAAGGTGGGCCGTTTCACCATATTTTCGTTGCGATTAAGTCGGTAGGTAATATGCCGCGTGAGGCACAGTCAGCTGGGTTATGAGCCGATCTGAAATGTGACCAATGAGTTTTACAGAAAAAAACCCTAATGGTTGATATATATCACCATTTTTCTGCTGCACAACCGCGCCAATTGCACAATCTGATGCGTCTACCATTATAGCTAATTCAGCATTTAAAGACGTGTGAACTAGTGTACTTGCCTCAGCTAAACTACTTTTGGCTAAATTAAGAGTTTGCAACGACTCATTAAACCAAATTATTTTTGACTTATCAATTTTCTTTGCGCCTTTCAAAAAACCATTTAAAATTGCTTGTTGTTCAGCGGCGTGTGGTACAAACCTGCGATCAAAATTTACCATACCTAGAAATCGACGCATATCGCGCACTGTTTCTGGTTGTTTAAATTCACGGATAATTTTAACGCGATCTGGTGATGGACGAATTCCATTTTCATCTATTACATGACCCAGAAAATTAACATTCTTTTTCATATATATACATTTTTCGATATTAATTGCGAGTCCGTTATCTTGTAAACGACTAAATATACATTCTAGGTGCTGTAAATGTTCAGCTTCTGACTTTGATGCCCCCAGCATGTCATCAATGTATGGGAACGCGAATATTAATCCTCTAAGAACAGCGTGTATAAACCTTTGAAAGGTTTGTGCTGCATTCCGCTAGCCAAAGGTCATACGATTAAATTGGAATAAACCAAATGGTGTAGATATTGATGTTTTAGGGATGTCACATGGTTCTACTGGTATTTGATGATAAGCTTTTTTAAATCCAATACCGAAAATACAGTACAACCATCAAGCTGATGACTAAAATCGTTTAGGTACGGTATCGGATAGCGATCTGGGATTGTGGCATTATTTAAACCGCGATAATCGCCGCACGGTCGCCATTCGTCATTTTTCTTTTTTACTAGATGTAGTGGACTTAACCAAGGACTTTTTGATGGTTCGCAATATCCAAGTTCTAGTTAATGATCGAATTCTTTTTTAGCAATTGCCAGTTCATGAGGAGGTAGCCGTCAGACTTTTGAGTAAACTGGTGGCCTTTCGTTTGAATGTGGTGTGTAATATTGTACAATACTGGTTTAATCGTAATACGTTCATAATATGATTGAAAGAGCTGTAGATGGACATATTGCTAATCTACAGAATGTGCTAACTGAGGTTAAAGGGTCTATTAAACATTTGTGTTTTATATCTATTAATAAACCGATTTTTTTTTAAAAATCAGCACCTATTATGGGCTTAGCCACGTCAGCAATAATAAAATGCCATTTAAAATTTTTCAAAATATTTCAAAAATATTGCAAGACTAAGATAGAAAAACCTGAGAAAATAATTAAAATAATACATCTTCACCGAGTGGAAAATGGAGGGGAAGTATTATACAAAACAGAAATGGAAAACATATTTAAAACCAAACCCAACTCAGACTTGTAGAAGAGCGGAAGTAGAAGAAATATTTACTAACGAAATAGAAACTTTACCGAGACCAGTTCCTTTAATCCACTCACCACCATCCAAAACACAAAATTCTATTAACACTAAATACACTAGATAATCAGTACCAAAAAATTCGCCAAACAACAAAGAAAACTACTTACCGGCGCTCACCGTCGTGTAAACTACTGGCTCTCACTTCCACAGAATATTAAGATTTCAATAAACTAAAAAACAAAAAGTTTCCAACAAATAAATAAAAATAAATTAAAAAAGAATTTGATGCAAAGTAATAACAAACAAATAAAATTAAGTTTTATAAATAAATAAATGTAGTTACCATTATTTTTTGAGTATAATAATAAATGTAAAATTAAATTTTTTGAAAATAGTAATAAATGTAAATTAAAATTTTTGAATATAATAATAAATGTAAAACTAAATTTTTTTTAAATAGTAATAAATGTAAATTGAAAGTTTTGAATATAGTAATAAATGTAAAATAAAAATTTTAATAAATGTAATAAAAATAATAATTCAAATAAAAAGTAATTTGTAATAATTATTGTTTCATACTGTACCTATTTTTCTTGAAACTGAAAATGCCGATTCCAAATAAAAGGAACAATAACTTTAACTTATTTATATATATTTATTTATTAATAATAATTTTAATGTTTTTAATTGTTAATTAATTTTAATTTTAATGGTTTTAATCGTTTTGATTACACCAAATAGATTTCCTTACCATTTAATTTATTAAAGTAATGTTTGTACCATTTAATACATATATTTATGGTTAGATTCTTTAGTTTATTTATTTGTGTTATAACAAACTATTTTATTGAAAAGATTTTTTTTTTTTTACTAATCTAATAATTTATATTTTATTATATGGTTTTATTTTAACGTTACGTTAGTTTGTCTGTTTATTGTTCACCACAAAATTGTCATTAATTTTATTTTAAATTTAAATGTTACTTTATTTTTTTATTTTTTCATAAATTAATTTAATTAATTTGTTATCGGTTTTTTGTATTATTTCTCAGCGAGATAAAAAGCGCACCAACATAAATATAAATTTATTAATTTTCCGTATATTTTTTACTATTTTTTAACTATTAATTTTAACTATTTTTAAACTATCCATTTTTACTATTTTTACACTACCGCACAACAACTGACTGAATTACTCGACTATCATTTTCAGAAGAGATTAGATTTTAATTTTGAATGTCACAACACTAGTAATTTACTATACTTTTCAAAGAGTATTAATTTCGAGATGCGTGTCATACAGATTTAATTACTCAATTCCGCATTTTTTTTATTAATTAATAATTTAATTTATTATTTGCTTGTAATAATTTCGTGCCAATTCCTAACAACAGATAAAATTTCTATGCGATTAAAATATTTTTTGTCCCATACTCAGATGCAGTTGTTAATTGCTCTCATTAAATTGAGTATTGATAAAATGCAGAATTGAGTAAATTATTTCTTCAGTTTGTTTGATAATTTTGAGTTTGTTATTTCGAGCAAATACTGAATTTGGGAAAATTGTTGTGCAGCAAAAAATTATTTTCGAATTATAATTATTTACGAATTATGTTCATTTCTGAACATCCCGGACGACCCTGAAAGATTGCTTTCAGACAAAGGTAACACGGCTATTTTTGTTATATGGTCTCTCGTATGTACCTCGTTTGGTTTTTACCTAAGCGATTATAACATAACCATCACTGCCAACGATTACCTTTTCGATTTTTCCAATTATCCATTTCGATGCTCGCAGATTAGAATCGTTGAGGATCACCAAGTCACCAAGTTGTACGTTTGTCTTATGAGTTCGCCATTTTGGACGTTGTTGTAGTGACGTGATGTACTGCTGGTGCCAACGCTTCCAAAACCCTTGGCTAAGATGGCGAAGTAGCTGCCAATTGGAACGAAGAGAAATTTGATTTGGTTGTACGTCGGGTTCCGGAATTTAGGTGTAAGTGTAAGGCTCGCCATTTATGAAGTGAGCGAGTGTAAGTATGTCTACGTCATTATCGGAGACGGCACAAAGAGGACGAGAGTTCAATACAACTTTAATATGATTCAGTAATGTATATAGCTCTTCATATGACAACATATGCGTAGTAAGGACTCGTTTAAGATGAGTTTTAACTGATTTGACGCCTGCCTTCCATAAACCGCCAAAATGTGGTGTGGCAGGTGGAATGAAAAGCCAATTAATGTTGTCTTGTGTCACGTGATCTGTAATAATTGTGTTGTGGGTTTGCGATAATAACAGTTGGTACATTTCATCGAGTTTACGTCTAGTACGTCTAGAAGTTGGTTCCATTGTCGCTGTAAATATCACTAGGTTTCCCGTGACGTGCGCCGGACCTGGCGAGTGCGGCTAGACACGCATCGGTAATTATGTCATTAGTCGAATTGTTGTCGAATAATCGCAGAAACTCGAGGCCCCGACATGAAGGTGCTGTTGATGTGCATGTTTAACAATACGTTGTGTGATATAATGTTTGGGGAGAATAATAGGGTGTTTTGCGGAAAAGGATAAAGAAGACCGTTATATTCTTCCACCAACGTGTAACAGATTGTCGGAATCTAGAAATGGTGTAAGAGCGAGCAGCAAACTACTCGAGGGCAACTCCTGCCGAGTTGATAATAATGATATTTCTTTCGCGTATGTAGATCGCTGAGCGAATTGTAAACAGAAGATTTTCGCCTTATTAATTTCTAATGTCGTTAGTGGATGCTTGTTACGATCCGAAGCTTGTTTTTGGAGGTTGGAACAAAACCGGTTACAGTAGGATAGTACTCGATACAGTTTTATCCATGTCTTTATTCTGATAACCATGCTTGTAAGGGTATGATCATCTGGTCAAGTGATGTGATAAAACGTCGGCGTCGTTTTTCGTATTTCTTATATGCTAGAATCAATGATTGGCTTTTCGATTTCTACTGGCCAATCTGCACGTTCTGATTGTAACCAAGGTGGGCCGTTTCACCATATTTTCGTTTCGATTAAGTCGGTAGGTAATATGCCGCGTGAGGCACAGTCAGCTGGATTATGAGCCGATCTGAAATGTGACCAATTTGTACGTGGCGCAATCTGAAGAATTTCTGATGTTCGATTAGCGATAAAGGTTGACCAACGACGAAGCGGTGAGGACAACCAATGTAACACCAATTGCAAATCGGTGCATGCCGAAAATGGTATGTCGTTTTTTTGATACAAGCGAAAAACTTTGTCAATCAATCTTGATAATAGCAGAGCTCCACAGAGCTCAAGTCTTGGCAGACTTACTTGTTTAAACGGCGCGGCAGTATTAGCTGTACCCGAAATATGGCAAATATCGGTGGTAAATTGACCAATAAAGTCCAAATGCCGTAATTGTCGCGGTGAAGCTTTGGATGGATTTCGTTGAAAAGCAAATATCAGAGGCTTGTGGTCTGTAAAAAGTGTAAAGCTACTACCTTCTAAGAGATATTGAAAATGTTTTATAGATGAATAAGCTGCAAGCAGTTCTCTGTCGTATACACTGTAACGCCGCTGTGTATCTGTGAGTTTTACAGAAAAAACCCTAATGGTTGATATATATCACTATTTTTCTGTTGCACAACCGCGCCAATTGCACAATCTTGTGCGTCTACCATTATAGCTAATTCAGTATTTAAAGACGGGTGAACTAGTGTACTTGCCTCAGCTAAACTACTTTTGGCTAAATTAAAAGTTTGCAACGACTCATTAGACCAAATTATTTTTGACGTATCATTTTTCTTTGCGCCTTTCAAAAAACCATTTAAAATTGCTTGTTGTTCAGCGGCGTGTGGTACAAACCTGCGATAAAAATTTACCATACCTAGAAATCGACGCATATCGCGCACTGTTTCTGGTTGTTTAAATTCACGGATAATTTTAACGCGATCTGGTGATGGACGAATTCCATTTTCATCTATTACATGACCCAGAAAATTAACATTATTTTTCATAAATATACATTTTTCGATATTAATTACGAGTCCGTTATCTTGTAAACGACTAAATATACATTCTAGGTGCTGTAAATGTTCAGCTTCTGACTTTGATGCCACCAGCATGTCATCAATGTATGGGAACGCGAATATTAATCCTCTAAGAACAGCGTGTATAAACCTTTGAAAGGTTTGTGCTGCATTCCGCTAGCCAAAGGTCATACGATTAAATTGGAATAAACCAAATGGTGTAGATATTGATGTTTTAGGGATGTCACATGGTTCTACTGGTATTTGATGATAAGCTTTTTTAAATCCAATACCGAAAATACAGTACAACCATCAAGCTGATGACTAAAATCGTTTAGGTACGGTATCGGATAGCGATCTGGGATTGTGGCATTATTTAAACCACGATAATCGCCGCACGGTCGCCATTCGTCATTTTTCTTTTTTACTAGATGTAGTGGACTTAACCAAGGACTTTTTGATGGTTCGCAATATACAAGTTCTAGTTAATGATCGAATTCTTTTTTAGCAATTGCCAGTTTATGAGGAGGTAGACGTCGGACTTTTGAGTAAACTGGTTGGCCTTTCGTTTGAATGTGGTGTGTAATATTGTACAATACTGGTTTAATCGTAATACGTTCATAATATGATTGAAAGAGCTGTAGATGGACATATTGCTAATCTACAGAATGTGCTAACTGAGGTTAAAGGGTCTATTAAACATTTGTGTTTTATATCTATTAATAAACCGAATTTTTTTTAAAAATCAGCACCTATTATGGGCTTAGCCACGTCAGCAATAATAAAATGCCATTTAAAATTACGGCGAAGTCCAAGATTAATATTCAATAGTTTTCTCATAAATGTTTTAATTCGCGTTGAATTAGCAGCATATAATGTTAAACTTGTTTGAACTTGTTGAGTGCTATGTTTAATAGGTGGTATAATAGAGACATCAGCACCGCTATCTATCAAAAATATATATGTAGTGGAAGAATCGTATAAAAAATAAGTGACATATTACGACTGCGATTATTATTAGCTTGTTCTAAAGAATTGATTCGTTTTAGTATTTCATCAAGTTTGTCATTGAAGTCTTATGTGGACTGTTTAATATCATTATTTTTCTCTTTTTTTGTAGCAACAGTCCATAAACTATTAGTATTAAATGTCTCTAATATTTTGTCAGCTAATGCAGCCAATTCATCAAGATCACCAGGACTAGCAGCAAGTACAACTTGAGCTTGCTGAGGTAATCTTTGTAACCAAAGATTTTTTAAAACCGAGTCCAATAATTAAAAAACGTTGCTCGAACGCATTTGCCTTAGCAATCACCAAGATCCATACCTTTTAATAAATTTTGCAGCCGTTGAGCTTCCGACTCAGATAAACTTTTAATTAACGTATCTCGTATGGTTATAAATTTGTTACCAACTAGAGGACGTTCAACAATGTCACTCACTAATTTGAGCATATGCTCATCTAATGCGGATACAACATAATAATATTTTGTATCATCAGTGACAATACCACTTGTAGCAAATTGTGCTTCCAAATGGGAAAACCATAGACGTGGACTTGCCCTCCAAAATGGAGCTGGTTTAATAGCTACTCTTTCTACATGGTTTGCTAAAACACCGGTAACTACACTAGAACCTGCGGTTAATTCTGAACTAGGTGAACAGTTTTGGTCAAATGATTCACTGGATGAAGAGGTCGACGCACCACCGGTATTATTATTTTTATTTACGTCAGTCATTTTGATTTAAAAATTGTAGCAATTGTATATAAATAAAGTTATATAATTGTTATGTATTTAAATGAAAATTATAGGAATGTAATTAAATCTTATTTAATATATAAGTGTACAGACTATTAATTAAATAAATGTAATTGATTATAAATCAATATATATATATATATATATTAATAATGTTGAAAATTATTTTAATTTACTTAAAATTTTACAAAATATTTAGATTTAACTTTAAATAGTTTTTTTTCTGATTTATTACAATTACATAATTATTTACTGATAGTAAATATAATAATATATTTCTTCTTGTTTTAAATTTTAAATATAATAAATTCTTAATTACGCAATAATTACAAATCCGGTAGTTAAAAAATCACACTTTAGTGTTGTTTTTTTTAGGTTAAAATTTACCGTACAATTACTGCGTTTGATTGTATTGGCATATAAATAAATTTCTATGTGTATTTGTAAATGATGAAATTCAGAATAACTGTTTTTTTTTTTTAAATATAATGGTTGCTATTTCAATATAATATAAATAATGCCAATTTTGATACAAATATGATAAATTTTATATATAATATATAATGCTTGTAAAGCTGCGTTGTACCTTTTTCTCGGGGTTACCAATTGAAGTCGCTGGATTCTGATGTAGCTTGCGTCTTCTTTTTAGGGAGCACCTATTTAATTTTATTTTTGTTGGATGAAATTTTAAAATGTTCTTCTCTTCTTGAATAAAAACACAATTTCAATAACGAAATATTTTTTATTATTTCGTATGATTTATAATTATATTTCTTTAGCTGCTAGGCTAGGCTATTCAATTTTTCTAAATATATTTTATTTTTTTTACAGTTCCTTTTTAAATAATTTATAACAACTATATGCGTACAATGCTTTTTCAGAACTGGTGAATTTTATTTTTTACTTTTTAAAATGTTAATTATTTTTTTATTTTTATACAGTTGGTACAATACCCAGTGACCGAAACATAATAGACGCACCGTTCCGTAACAGTGCGCTACAATTCTATGGCTCGAAAAAGAACAATTTCAATTATATAGAATATATGCACTACCAATACAACTAGAAAATAATCATTTTGCTATGGTAACTTTAGAATTTGACTATCTAGCTACTTGTGAATGGGGACATTTTTTACATTTCTCTACTAAAGAAATTAGCAGTATGTGTGTGACAGTGGGAGTGGGAGAAAAAAATAAGTTCATAATATGTAAGCAGGTACAGCCAAGAATTCTTCAGGTTCCTTCGAAAAATTGTGTAAAGAAATTTTTCAACAATAGAAGAATAAAACGGAAATTGCAAAATATAATAGTTGTACGTATAAAATATTATCAGAATTGGATAACCATTTAGTACCTTTACATGCGATGAATACTTGGCTATACATGTTTTCACATCAACAACAGTTAACAAGTTACTGTAAACCAATTACGTCAAAAACAGAACTAATAGGAATAGGAATTTTAAAATTACAAGAAAATTGTGTTTTTACTAAGAGGTCGGGGACTGGACGAATTAAAAACAGAATGGGATGAAGAACGGCGACGAATGGAGAAAAAACGACATTAGAGCATTAAGGAAAAATGGCATACTGGAATTTTAGGGGTTCTGCTGTTATTGTGTATAATACTATTTCTAATATTAATATTTCAAAAATATTGCAAGACTAAGATAGAAAAACCTGAGAAAATAATTGAAATAATACATCTTCACCGAGTGGAAAATGGAGGGGAAGTATTATACAAAACAGAAATGGAAAACATATTTAAAACCAAACCCAACTCAGACTTGTAGAAGAGCGGAAGTAGAAGAAATATTTACTAACGAAATAGAAACTTTACCGAGACCAGTTCCTTTAATCCACTCACCACCATCCAAAACACAAAATTCTATTAACACTAAATACACTAGATAATCAGTACCAAAAAATTCGCCAAACAACAAAGAAAACTACTTACCGGCGCTCACCGTCGTGTAAACTACTGGCGCTCACTTCCACAGAATATTAAGATTTCAATAAACTAAAAAACAAAAAGTTTCCAACAAATAAAAATGCCGAAGGAACAATAACTTTAACTTATTTATATATATTTATTTATTAATAATAATTTTAATGTTTTTAATTGTTAATTAATTTTAATTTTAATGGTTTTAATCGTTTTGATTACACCAAATAGATTTCCTTACCATTTAATTTATTAAAGTAATGTTTGTACCATTTAAAACATATATTTATGGTTAGATTCTTTAGTTTATTTATTTGTGTTATAACAAACTATTTTATTGAAAAGATTTTTTTTTTTTTACTAATCTAATAATTTATATTTTATTATATGGTTTTATTTTAACGTTACGTTAGTTTGTCTGTTTATTGTTCACCACAAAATCGTCATTAATTTTATTTTAAATTTAAATGTTACTTTAATTTTTTATTTTTTCATAAATTAATTTAATTAATTTGTTATCGGTTTTTTGTATTATTTCTCAGCGAGATATAAAGCGCACCAACATAAATATAAATTTGTTAATTTTCCGTATATTTTTTACTATTTTTTAACTATTAATTTTAACTATTTTTAAACTATCCATTTTTACTATTTTTAAGCTACCGCACAACAACTGACTGAATTACTCGACTATCATTTTCAGAAGAGATTAGATTTTAATTTTGAATGTCACAACACTAGTAATTTACTATACTTTTCAAAGAGTATTAATTTCGAGATGCGTGTCATACAGATTTAATTACTCAATTCCGCATTTTATTAATAATTAATAATTTAATTTATTATTTGCTTGTAATAATTTCGTGCCAATTCCTCACAACAGATAAAATTTCTATGCGATTAAAATATTTTTTGTCCCATACTCAGATGCAGTTGTTAATTGCTTTCATTAAATTGAGTATTGATAAAATGCAGAATTGAGTAAATTATTTCTTCAGTTTGTTTGATAATTTTGAGTTTGTTATTTCGAGCAAATACTGAATTTGGGAAAATTGTTGTGCAGCAAAAAATTATTTTCGAATTATAATTATTTACGAATTATGTTCATTTCTGAACATCCCGGACGACCCTGAAAGATTGCTTTCAGACAAAGGTAACACGGCTATTTTTGTTATAGGTCTCTCGTATGTACCTCGTTTGGTTTTTACCTAAGCGATTATAACATAACCATCACTGCCAACGATTACCTTTTCGATTTTTCCAATTATCCATTTCGATGCTCGCAGATTAGAATCGTTGAGGATCACCAAGTCACCAAGTTGTACGTTTGTCTTATGAGTTCGCCATTTTGGACGTTGTTGTAGTGACGTGATGTACTGCTGGTGCCAACGCTTCCAAAACCCTTGGCTAAGATGGCGAAGTAGCTGCCAATTGGAACGAAGAGAAATTTGATTTGGTTGTACGTCGGGTTTCGGAATTTAGGTGTAAGTTTAAGGCTCACCATTTATGAAGTGAGCGAGTGTAAGTATGTCTACGTCATTATCGGAGACGGCACAAAGAGGACGAGAGTTCAATACAACTTTAATATGAGTCAGTAATGTATATAGCTCTTCATATGTCAAAATATGCGTAGTAAGGACTCGTTTAAGATGAGTTTTAACTGATTTGACGCCTGCCTTCCATAAACCGCCAAAATGTGGTGTGGCAGGTGGAATGAAAAGCCAATGAATGTTGTCTTGTGTCACGTGATCTGTAATAATTGTGTTGTGGGTTTGCGATAATAACAGTTGGTACATTTCATCGAGTTTACGTCTAGTACTCTGAAGTTGGTTCCATTGTCGCTGTAAATATCACTAAGTTTCCCGTGACGTGCGCCGGACCTGGCGATTGCGGCTAGAAACGCGTCGGTAATTATGTCATTAGTCGAATTGTTGTCGAATAATCGCGGAAACTCGAGGCCCCGACATGAAGGTGCTGTTGATGTGCATGTTTAACAATACGTTGTGTGATATAATGTTTGGGGAGAATAATAGGGTGTTTTGCGGAAAAGGATAAAGAAGACCGTTATATTCTTCCACCAACGTGTAACAGATTGTCGGAATCTAGAAATGGTGTAAGAGCGAGCAGCAAACTACTCGAGGGCAACTCCTGCCGAGTTGATAATAATGATATTTCTTTCACGTATGTAGATCGCTGAGCGAATTGTAAACAGAAGATTTTCGCCTTATTAATTTCTAATGTCGTTAGTGGATGCTTGTTACGATCCGAAGCTTGTTTTTGGAGGTTGGAACAAAACCGGTAACAGTAGGATAGTACTCGATACAGTTTTGTCCATGTCGATATTCTGATAACCATGCTTGTAAGGGTATGATCATCTGGTCAAGTGATGTGATAAAACGTCGGCGTCGTTTTTCGTATTTCTTATATGCTAGAATCAATGATTGGCTTTTCGATTTCTACTGGCCAATCTGCACGTTCTGATTGTAACCAAGGTGGGCCGTTTCACCATATTTTCGTTTCGATTAAGTCGGTAGGTAATATGCCGCGTGAGGCACAGTCAGCTGGATTATGAGCCGATCTGAAATGTGACCAATTTGTACGTGGCGCAATCTGAAGAATTTCTGATGTTCGATTAGCGATAAAGGTTGACCAATGACGAAGCGGTGAGGACAACCAATTTAACACCAATTGCAAATCGGTCCATGCCGAAAATGGTATGTCGTTTTTTTGATACAAGCGAAAAACTTTGTCAATCAATCTTGATAATAGCAGAGCTCCACAGAGCTCAAGTCTTGGCAGACTTACTTGTTTAAACGGCGCGGCAGTATTAGCTGTACCCGAAATATGGCGAATATCGGTGGTAAATTGACCAATAAAGTCCAAATGCCGTAATTGTCGCGGTGAAGCTTTGGATGGATTTCGTTGAAAAGCAAATATCAGAGGCTTGTGGTCTGTAAAAAGTGTAAAGCTACTACCTTCTAAGAGATATTGAAAATGTTTTATAGATGAATAAGCTGCAAGCAGTTCTCTGTCGTATACACTGTAACGCCGCTGTGTATCTGTGAGTTTTACAGAAAAAACCCTAATGCTTGATATATATCACTATTTTTCTGTTGCACAACCGCGCCAATTGCACAATCTGATGCGTCTACCATTATAGCTAATTCAGTATTTAAAGACGGGTGAACTAGTGTACTTGCCTCAGCTAAACTACTTTTGGCTAAATTAAAAGTTTGCAACGACTCATTAGACCAAATTATTTTTGACTTATCATTTTTCTTTGCGCCTTTCAAAAAACTTAAATTTGCTTGTTGTTCAGCGGCGTGTGGTACAAACCTGCGATCAAAATTTACCATACCTAGAAATCGATGCATATCGCGCACTGTTTCTGGTTGTTTAAATTCACGGATAATTTTAACGCGATCTGGTGATGGACGAATTCCATTTTCATCTATTACATGACCCAGAAAATTAACATTCTTTTTCATAAATATACATTTTTCGATATTAATTACGAGTCCGTTATCTTGTAAACGACTAAATATACATTCTAGGTGCTGTAAATGTTCAGCTTCTGACTTTGATGCCACCAGCATGTCATCAATGTATGGGAACGCGAATATTAATCCTCTAAGAACAGCGTGTATAAACCTTTGAAAGGTTTGTGCTGCATTCCGCTAGCCAAAGGTCATACGATTAAATTGGAATAAACCAAATGGTGTAGATATTGATGTTTTAGGGATGTCACATGGTTCTACTGGTATTTGATGATAAGCTTTTTTAAATCCAATACCGAAAATACAGTACAACCATCAAGCTGATGACTAAAATCGTTTAGGTACGGTATCGGATAGCGATCTGGGATTGTGGCATTATTTAAACCGCGATAATCGCCGCACGGTCGCCATTCGTCATTTTTCTTTTTTACTAGATGTAGTGGACTTAACCAAGGACTTTTTGATGGTTCGCAATATCCAAGTTCTAGTTAATGATCGAATTCTTTTTTAGCAATTGCCAGTTTATGAGGAGGTAGACGTCGGACTTTTGAGTAAACTGGTGGGCCTTTCGTTTGAATGTGGTGTGTAATATTGTACAATACTGGTTTAATCGTAATACGTTCATAATATGATTGAAAGAGCTGTAGATGGACATATTGCTAATCTACAGAATGTGCTAACTGAGGTTAAAGGGTCTATTAAACATTTGTGTTTTATATCTATTAATAAACCGATTTTTTTTAAAAAATCAGCACCTATTATGGGCTTAGCCACATCAGCAATAATAAAATGCCATTTAAAATTACGGCGAAGTCCAAGATTAATATTCAATAGTTTTCTACCAAATGTTTTAATTCGCGTTGAATTAGCAGCATATAATGTTAAACTTGTTTGAACTTGTTGAGTGCTATGTTTAATAGGTGGTATAACAGAGACATCAGCACCGCTATCTATCAAAAATGTATATGTAGTGGAAGGATCGTATAAAAAATAAGCGACAATTTGTAGATAAATTATCACATGCCGCTACTTGTGATAATTTTTCTAGTTTTTTGTTGCAATAAACTGGCAAGGCTTATTAAATTTTTTTGCGTTATCGCCGAATCGATAATGATACCAACAATATTTATACTCTTTGTTTTTATTACCATATTTTTCTTTGAATTTATTAACAGAATTAGATCTATTTTGTGAATTTGAACGATTCATATTACGATTCATATTATTATTAGCTTGTTCTAAAGAATTGATTCGTTTTAGTATTTCATCAAGTTTGTCATTGAAGTCTTATGTGGACTGTTTAATTTCACTATTTTTCTCTTTTTTTGTAGCAACAGTCCATAAACTATTAGTATTAAATGTCTCTAATATTTTGTCAGCTAATGCAGCCAATTCATCAAGATAACCAGGACTAGCAGCAAGTACAACTTGAGCTTGCTGAGGTAATCTTTGTAACCAAAGATTTTTTAAAACCGAGTTCAATAATTCAAAATCGTTGCTCGAACGCATTTGCCTTAGCAATCACCAAGATCCATACCTTTTAATAAATTTTGCAGCCGTTGAGCTTCCGACTCAGATAAACTTTTAATTAACGTATCTCGTATGGTTATATATTTGTTACCAACTAGAGGACGTTCAACAATGTCACTCACTAATTTGAGCATATGCTCATCTAATGCAGATACAACATAATAATATTTTGTATCATCAGTGACAATACCACTTGTAGCAAATTGTGCTTCCAAATGGGAAAACCATAGACGTGGACTTGCCCTCCAAAATGGAGCTGGTTTAATAGCTACTCTTTCTACATGGTTTGCTAAAACACCGGTAACTACACTAGAACCTGCGGTTAATTCTGAACTAGGTGAACAGTTTTGGTCAAATGATTCACTGGATGAAGAGGTCGACGCACCACCGGTATTATTATTTTTATTTACGTCAGTCATTTTGATTTAAAAATTGTAGCAATTGTATATAAATAAAGTTATATAGTTGTTATGTATTTAAATGAAAATTATAGGAATGTAATTAAATCTTATTTAATATATATGTGTACAGACTATTAATTAAATAAATGTAATTGATTATAAATCAATATATATATATATATATATATATATTAATAATGTTGAAAATTATTTTAATTTACTTAAAATTTTACAAAATATTTAGATTTAACTTTAAATATTTTTTTTTCTGATTTATTACATAATTATTTACTGATAGAAATATAATAATATATTTCTTCTTGTTTTAAATTTTAAATATAATAAATTCTTAATTACGCAATAATTACAAATCCGGTAGTTAAAAAATCACACTTTAGTGTTGTTTTTTTTAGGTTAAAATTTACCGTACAATTACTGCGTTTGATTGTATTGGCATATAAATAAATTTCTATGTGTATTTGTAAATGATGAAATTCAGAATAACTGTTTTTTTTTTTAAATATAATGGTTGCTATTTCAATATAATATAAATAATGCCAATTTTGATAAATTTTATATATAATATATGATGCTTGTAAAGCTGCGTTGTACCTTTTTCTCGGGGTTACCAATTGAAGTCGCTGGATTCTGATGTAGCTTGCGTCTTCTTTTTAGGGAGCACCTATTTAATTTTATTTTTGTTGAATGAAATTTTAAAATGTTCTTCTCTTCTTGAATAAAAACACAATTTCAATAACGAAATATTTTTTATTATTTCGTATGATTTATAATTATATTTCTTTAGCTGCTAGGCTAGGCTATTCAATTTTTCTAAATATATTTTATTTTTTTTACAGTTCCTTTTTAAATAATTTATAACAACTATATGCGTACAATGCTTTTTCAGAACTGATGAATTTTATTTTTTACTTTTTAAAATGTTAATTATTTTTTTATTTTTATACAGTTGGTACAATACCCAATGACCGAAACATAATAGACGCACCGTTCCGTAACAGTGCGCTACAATTCTATGGCTCGAAAAAGAACAATTTCAATTATATGGAATATATGCACTACCAATACAACTAGAAAATAATCATTTTGCTATGGTAACTTTAGAATTTGACTATCTAGCTACTTGTGAATGGGGACATTTTTTACAGTGGGAGTGGGAGAAAAAAATAAGTTCATAATATGTAAGCAGGTACAGCCAAGAATTCTTCAGGTTCCTTCGAAAAATTGTGTAAAGAAATTTTTCAACAATAGAAGAATAAAACGGAAATTGCAAAATATAATAGTTGTACGTATAAAATATTATCAGAATTGAATAACCATTTAGTACCTTTACATGCGATGAATACTTTGGCTATACATGTTTTCACATCAACAACAGTTAACAAGTTACTGTAAACCAATTACGTCAAAAACAGAACTAATAGGAATAGGAATTTTAAAATTAAAAGACAATTGCGTTTTTACTAAGAGGTCGGGGACTGGACGAATTAAAAACAGAATGGGATGAAAAACGGCGACGAACGGAGAAAAAACGACATTAGAGCATTAAGGAAAAATGGCATACTGGAATTTTAGGGGTTCTGCTGTTAGTGTGTATAATACTATTTCTAATATTAATATTTCAAAAATATTGTAAGACTAAGGTAGAAAAACCTGAGAAAATAATTAAAATAATACATCTTCACCGAGTGGAAAATGGAGGGGAAGTATTATACAAAACAGAAATGGAAAACATATTTAAAACCAAACCCAACTCAGACTTGTACAAGAGCGGAAGTAGAAGAAATATTTACTAACGAAATAGAAACTTTACCGAGACCAGTTCCTTTAATCCACTCACCACCATCCAAAACACAAAATTCTATTAACACTAAATACACTAGATAATCAGTACCAAAAAATTCGCCAAAACAACAAAGAAAACTACTTACCGGCGCTCACCGGCATGTAAACTACTGGCGCTCACTTCCACAGAATATTAAGATTTCAATAAACTAAAAAACAAAAAGTTTCCAACAAATAAATAAAAATAAATTAAAAAAGAATTTGATGCAAAGTAATAACAAACAAATAAAATTAAGGTTAATAAATAAATAAATAAATGTAGTTACCATTATTTTTTGAATATAATATGTAACTGCTAGTTCAGCACGTCGCAGCTATCATAAATCCTGGAATGGAGGTAAACATCAGGTTTATGGGATTTTGCGTTGACCTCCTTTTTCAGCCGGGCTGAGTTTCGCCGGGGGGCGTGGGAGACAATATCCCGGAGCCAGATTCCTATAAGCAATTAATTCTGTAAAACAACCACATGGAATACATACAATAGGATATGGAAAGGATGAGGGAAAAGGATGGCGAATAAACTTCCGGTGAATTCTCACCCCATTATGGATTTTATTCCATTCTAATTATTGAAAATAATAAATGAAAACATATATAATATTGTTTTGTGCATTTAAATTGAAAATTATATTTATTTCTTCCAGATAATTATATTTAGTTTGGTAGGCTATTTAATTTTAGAATTATGTGATTTTCATGACCAAGTTATAATTTTACTTTACAATATTTATTTTAAATTATTTTACTGCTACTATTTATTTTAATATAAATTATTATTTATTTAATATAATATTTAAAGAACATTAAGAATATAATTTATAATATAGGTAATAATATAAAGTTTCAATATATTTAAATTAAGAAATTACCTGGTTTCCAACGAAGACAGTAATGTATTCAACTGGAACCTATACATTATTTTTTTTCCTGTATTAAAATTAACAATAAAAAAAATAAAAAAAAATAAAAAAAAATACCACTAAGAAAATCACTTTTGATATTTAACTATAAATTGCTCCTACAATTTCTGGTTTTACTAATCAATTAAATTTTACTAATGTTACATTATTTTAAACTTTAATAATTTTTGTTTATTTTAAACTTTACTAATTTTTCTTTATTTTACTTTAAATCAAATCCGCACCAAACCCCATCACCAACAACAATAGCACAGTCTTCGACGGCACCACTGATGATTTCTCTTCTTTATCTTTCTTTTACATATAAAATTTTATATGGCAATTTTATATATTATGTTATAAAGTATTTTAATTTAGATTGTATTTTTCTTTTTCTTTTCTAAATTTTGTTTGATTGATTAATTTATTTGTGTTGTAATAACTTATTTTCATTATTTTATTTATATGATTTTTATTTTATTTAATTCAATGATCATATTATAGTTTAAGTTATTTATATCTCACTATTTATATTTATTAAAGTTATTTAACTATTATTATTTATTTTTATTTAGTTATTTTGGTACGATAATTTCACAATTCTTTTCCCAGCTTGTTTTAATTTATAATTTTTTTTTTAAAGTTTATATGTTAAATAACCTATTACAAATCTGCACTCAGTCTATTATTCCGGTTAAAAAGTTATGTATACAAATTTAAATCTTTAAATTTTTAATTAATAGTTAGGCACTTTTCCCAACAAAATTAATTATCTGCTTCCCAATCAAAAAAAAAAAATCACATTTAAAAAAAAATTAACTACTACTTTTAATCTAAATTATTTATCCGAATTTTAGACGACCAAGAACCAAAACTTATTTTCACATTGGATGCTCAATCCCATCTCCTCATCCGATTTTATTCTAATCTTTTCTCCTAATTTTTTTTTATAATTATTCAGCTTACTCTCTATTCGAACCGACGCTATCATTTCCCGCCAAAATAATTCTTTTATTACAATTTTACTAAGCTCTCCCTATAACGTATTTTCTTTCTACCGATCTCCGCGCAATCTATTATCGGTTTTAAATTCACCACCCGTCGCTTATTTATCCACGGCAGTTCTATAATTCTTTTTTGACGTTCTGTGATTTCATTGTGACATAAGTCAATCAATCAGGAAAATATAAACAATGTGGTTGGTAAGTAAAAGTTTTTTTCTTTTTATTTTTAATTTTAAGAAATAATTATAATAATAATTATTTTATTTAATATTTTAGATATTTCTTATAAATCTCATCGATAGCATACACGGACAATATGAATGTGAGATTATCACTTATTTATAAAAGGTAAAAAAAAAAAAATTAAATTTTTGGTTGGCAACCACCACCCATAGACTGTATAATAATTAATAATATTTTTTTTTATTTATTTCAGATTTCAGCTGTTACAAAACTGATTTAGTTGGAGTGAGCCCTGAACACAACTAAATTAGCAAAAGAAAAGGAAGTAAGTTGAAATCTTAAATAAATAGTTAGGGTTTTAAATCCTTAGCATGTCGACGTGATATTTTTCCCGAAACTAAATCTTCGACGTCATAACAACATTGACCCACGACCCTTACAACACGGCATTTCACAAACTTCGGTACTAATTTCTGATTGAACTTTTTTGACTGGTCACTTTGAACAGTGTTTCGACGGTATAGAATTTGTCCCGATCCGTATTCTATGGGTTTTGAACGTAAATTGTAAGTTCGTTCGTTTTTCTCTTGAGCTTTCTTCAAACGATTCCACACATCAGTTTTGACTTCTTCCTGGTGTAAATTTGCATCAATTATAGGGATATTACCATCACTTAAGGCTTGCAACTTCCTCAAAAGATCATAAGATGATCCATGAGAAAGCATGTGATAACCGAAAGTGAGGTAATAAGGTGAATAGCCCGTGGAATCATGGATGACGTTACGAAGCGCACACGCTATTTCACCTAAATGTGCATCCCACTTGTTATGTGAGGTAGCCCTAATCGACGCCAGAAGTGTACGATTTACTCTTTCGGACTGATTAGCTTGAGGACTATATAAAACTGTAATGAAATGTCGGACGCCATATTTAATTAAAAGATTTTTTAATTCACGACTTACAAATTGAACACCATTATCCGATAAAATAGTTTCTGGTACGCCAAATAAATTAAATACATCATTTTCTAGAAATGATATGATCGGACCAGTTGTTGAAACTCTAAGTGGTTTCAATAATACAAATTTGGAATACGTGTCTAAAACAATTAAAATATACGTATGACCTTTTGTAGACCTCGGATACGGTCCCAACAAATCTATGCAAATTCTCTGCCATGGACGTTCCGGAATGTCCTTTTTACCCATTAAAGGTCTTAAAGTTTTATTATCAGCTTTGCTTTCTTTACACGTTTCACAGTTACTAACGTAGTTTAAAATTTGACTACCCATACGCGGCCAATAGTAAAATCTTTTAATTTTCTCTAATGTTTTAGCAGTTCCGAGATGAGCCGAAAGTGGATCATCGTGATTTTTAGAAATGACCGAATCAGTAAGAGCTGGTGGCACCCAAACACGCCATTCGACATCATTACCCGGTCGACGAAAATCTACTTGTTTGTAGATGACATTACCCAAAATCCTTAAATCTGGTAGAACGTTTTGGTTTTTTATAATAATGTTCTTTTGATCTTCATACTCCTTCTCAAAAAATGCAGGATCATTTAAATCAAGGCTATTGATTTGTAAGGCTAATGAATCAACATCACCTCTAGATAAGGTGTCAGCTACGATGTTTTCCTTACCTTTTCGATGTATAATATCGAAGTCAAAAGCTTGCAACTTTAAGCTCCATCGAGCTAACCGTCCTGATAAATCTGTCGTTTTCATAAGCCATTTCAAACTAGTGTGATCTGTGATCAGGGTGAAGTGGGATCCTTCTACATAAGGACGAAACTTCTTTATGCTCAACAGGGCTGCCAAACACTCTTGTTAAGTGACACTATAGTTCTTCTGAGTGTTTGATAGTTTTTGAGACATAAACGCTATTGGATGTTCTTTGTCATTTTCATCCTTCTGGAAAAGAACACCACCTACCCCTGACATACATTCATCGCATTGAATGAAAAATGGCTTACTAAAGTCCGGATTTATCAGAACCGGAGCTTCCGTTAGCTTACTTTTGACCTCGATAAATGCACACTCGGCTGCTTCTGACCACTTATCTTTGCAATTTTTCTTCAATAAATCGTAAATCGGAGCTACCGTGTCAGCGTAATTTTGGATGAACCAGCTATACCACCCAGTCATTCCTAAAAATCGTCGGATTTGACGGACGGACTTTGGACGCGGAAATTCGCTGATGGCAATAACCTTGGAAGGATCAGGTTTAATTCCTTCCCCGGAAATTATGTGTCCTAGATATTTTATTTCTGTTTGACAAAAGCTGCTCTTTTCGACATTGATTGTCAAATTCGCATCTTTCAAACATTTGGCGATCTCCCTTAACAACTTCATATGGGATTCGAAGTCATCAGAAAGAATGAGCAAATAATCTAAATACACAATAACATCTTCATGTAACTCATATGGAATGATTTTATCCATCAAGCGACATAAGGTATTGGGCGAATTAGTTCAGCCAAACGGCATAACTACAAATTGATACAAATTTCTACCAGGGACCACGAAAGCTGTTTTGTCGCGGGATTCTGGGTCTAATTCGACCTGCCAAAAAGCTTGTTTCAAGTCTAGTGATGTGATGAAGCGTGGTTTTCGAATTCGGCCAAGGATCGAATTTACGTTTGGCATAGGATACGCATCCTTCGTCGTAACTTTGTTGACCGCACGCGAGTCCAAACACAAACGCACCTCGCCGTTTTTCTTCTCCATCATTACCAAAGGTGACGACCATGAACTTTGGCTCGGTTCGATAATACCTTCGGCCAACATCTTATCGATCTCTCGATTAAGAATTTTCCTCTTATGAGGCGAAAAAGGATATGCCTTAGCATTTACAGGAGTTGCCGTACCTACATCGATTTGATGTTTTAGAACTTTCGTTCTCCCTAACCCCTGTTTGGCATAAGACGGAAATAAATCCATCACCTCATCTAACGCCGCTCTCTCCTCCATCGACAACTTATGACCGGTCTTAATTTCCGGTTCCGACAACATTGAAACTTGGGCCGGTATTATCTAAACGCTTGCCAAAAATTCATGCCCAAAATCACGCCTTTCTTTAACGACGGAATTAAATAAAACTTTACCGACTTTACCATTTGGTTATACTCCGTTCTTAAAATTACAAATCTGCCGTACACGCTACTGATTTCATTTTCGTATCCTTAATATTTAATTCTCTTAATAAATCTAACCCATTAAAACCTAAACAACTTATACTAGCCCCCGAATCCATTAACCCATATAAAGACTTACTTTCTAATTTAATTTTAGCAACATATATGCCATCCTCTTCAACTGACAAATTAGCTTTCTTTAAATTTTTCCGCTCTATATTCTTATTCCTAAAATAATCTCTAACTCTAAAACTATCCCTAATACTATCTAAATTTTTAATTTCTTTATTATTTTCTTCAATTTTGTAACGTTTATTTTCTTCATTAACCGATTTATTAATATTTCTTTTATTTTCAGACTGTCTATCTACCTCTGTGTCGAATTTTGGTTTGGTTTGGATACTCTGGGAGAATAATTGTTTGACGGGCGTTGAGTCCCCCTTGGCGAAAACCCGTCTGAACATTTCCCGGATTACAGTTCCTACAGTGTGGTTTAGTTACACCTCTCTGTCCACAGGAATAACAGAAAATGTTATTTCCAGCTGGACAATCTCTAGAAATGTGACCGAAATCTTTACACCTATAGCAAATGAGATATTCGTTTGCATTTTTCGCTGGAACGTCATTAACCGGGTTTGCAAAATTTCCCGCTGATGTTGTAGCTAACCGATTAATATTATTATTATTATCTGAAGGTAAGATTAGTTTAAAATTATTATCATCAATCTCACGGTTACGCGGATTTCCAAATACGGGTTCACCGTTTCCGACCATAATTTCTCGAACTTACGACATAATTTATCCAATTCCGATACATTTTCAATTTTCATTATTAATAATTTCTCACGTAATTCTGGTAACATGTTAGCTTGCAAACGCAACAATAGCTCACTTTCCGACATTTTAATTTTAATACATTTAATGAAGAGTTTAACTGCTGAAATATTTCGTATAAATAACGCTTCAACTACACTACAAAATCAATTATATTTATTAACCGATCCAGATTCAACAATTCCCGAAAAATTATTAGCGTATAGTCAAACAAATCATCCCTTTGTATACTTTGTAACCATCAGATTGAAAGAAACAAGCTAAACAAGGATCCGTTAAAGAGAATTTAAATGCTGATAAGAAACTAAACAATTACAAAGGCTGAAAGAATTTTTAATACAAAAAACGCATTATTTTATCGCAATTTTTACAATGATATAATTTAATTTTATTAATGAAAAATAAACATACATAGTTCGTATAAATAAACATAATTTACATATTGAATAAATGATTTTCTTGTGTAACACTAAGTTTTTTTTTTAAATATAAGATTCTACTAGAAGTCAATTCAATTAGTTACTGTATTTATATGTTATATATTATGTATTTAAATAAATTTATTTATATCGATAAAAAAAAAATAGTTAAATGTTTTATGAGATTAATTATAATTGTGAATAATTATGGAATTTGGTAGATTTTGAAACAAGAGTCCTAGCTAAGGGGTGGATCTTGATATAAGATTTTAGTTACATCGGATTTTTATACAGAAATGTGAACATCTCAGTTAGCGGAGTTGTACAAGAGCTGTAAATGATGCAGCCGATCTTTGCAATTCCAAATACTATGAGATGTGTCACACTATATATAATAAATGTAAAAAATACAATTTATTGGGAATAATAAAATATCGTATGGTACAAAAGTTGTATCAAGAGCTGTCGTTAAAACAGCGGATCTTGACAACAATTAGACCAGCGATATAATATTTGATTCAACAAATTTAGGTTGTATCAAGAGCTGTAATTAAAACAGCCAATCTTGTCAACCATTAAATTCAATAATTTTTTTTTTTTAACTAAAATATTAGAGAACTTATGTAAAATAACATTTAGATAAATTATATTTATAAACATCGACTTCCAGTAACTGATTGAATTTGGCTTCAAATTCAAATAGTGTGAATTCTAGTAGTAAATTAAAAATCAGAAAGGAAATTAAATACACAGTAAAATATAAAAAAAGTATATGTATGTTCTATGGTGAATATATAATTTTTCTTAAAGAAATAAATATTTAGGTATATTTATGTATATTAAATTGAGATGAAATAATATTTAATCAATAATTTAAAAAAAAAAATGGAAGGAGTTTTGTATATGGATTTTGGTTTTTAGTTGAATTTTGGATAGTTGAATTAATTGTTAAAAATACTAATAATAATTGTAATAGAATAATTATAAATTGCTCGTTTTCTAATCTACCCAGATGTATTGTATCGAAATGTTTTTATTGATTTAAATTAAATGACAAAATTTAAGTAAATATGTTTTTACAATTAAAATTTTGGTTTGAATAAAAAAAATAAGTTTTTAATAAATAGAACTTCTATATGTTTTCAAAATTATTCTTAATAAAAATGTATATTTAAATTTGAAAATTTCTTGAATTTTAATTATATCAGTAACTTTTTAAATGTAACTTTTATTAAATATGTAAATTGCAAAATTAAATGAATAATATTATTTGTAAATTAATGAAAACTATGATTTTGTAATAATAACTTTTTTTATATAAATTAAATTTCTATTTTTTCAAAGTTTTAATTTTAAATTTTTTCGAAATTCATAAATTCAGCGCTAATCAACTACATCCCAGTTCCTGGAAAAAGTCCAATTCTTGCAAATTGGTCTTTTTCTTCGGGGATTGGGAGATGTTGTATAAAATTAAAATTGTAACTTGCATAAGGTTCAATTACCTGACACGCGTAGTTATAATAAAATATATTAATTAATTAAACTGGCGTGGTGATCAGTCACCACGCCCGGACTTTTAAAGTAATAATTGTCAAATAATAAAATAATAGTAAAATAAATAAAACATATATTAAATATATAAAAATGTGTAATGTGTTTTAATTTAAAGAAGAAACATAATAATGTTATAAAATATTAATATAACAAAATGACGGATTTCCAAATCGGTTTTTTGTTCTTCAAATTCTGTTTTTATGTCGGGTTTTAATTTAATCCACGTTAAATCTTCCGAATCGTATTTCTCCAGATAAATCCAATACCATTTCTCAGCTTTACCTGTTAGTAAATGGTGAATTGAATATATTAATTTATTCAACGGATAATTTTCCGCTTCCGCTAATTTCTCCACCCGAAATAAAAATCTATCTATCGAAATAGTCTTATTCGATCCATCAAAACGCACTTGCCATTTAGGTACCGGATTCGAACGATTCTCAAACGGTGGTCTTAACGTACGCGAATTATCATCATTATAAATATCCCTTCTTACAATATTTGGTTCTCTCACTAACTCTCTTTCCTTTTCAGGTAATAAATTTTCAAACGGTCTTGGCAAATTATAATCCGGTCGCATAGAATATTGATGCGGTATATACGGAGGATGATATCCATAAGATTTCGCATCAGGATATGAAGGAATTGAAGGAAGGAAATAAGGATTGGGATTATACGAGGAGACATTCACAGACGCAGACATACGCGGTAAACTATTCCACACTGTAGTCACCGGTTCTGGTTGTGATCGAGAAACCGTTGCAAAATTGGATTGCAGGTTAGTACCAATTATATTTACTGTAGTCGTAACAGTCGACACATTCCTAACACCCTGAGCCAGCTCTAAAGCTTGCGCTCCTTCTCCTAAATCTAAATTTAAATTATTACCACCTAAATTCGGGTTAAACATATTTAGCAACTCCCCGTTAGTTGTTACTGTAAGTTCAACTCTCTGAGCTTCCGAAGTTTCTATTTTTCTCAATAACTCAACAATTCTATTCTTCAATATAGTTATTGAACCTTTTAAATTCGGACTAAAAACCTCTAAATTATGTAATCTATTCTTAACGTGATATAATCTACTCCTACCACTATATATTTTATATTCATCAACTTCTTGTAACTCTAATTCTATTAAATCACTTAATATTTCAATTTTCTCCCTACATACTCCTAATTCATTGGACGGAGAATCCAACTTTTCCAAAACTGGTATTTTATTTTTTAGTTTCTCTTTATCTAACAAATCCTTCAATAAAGTTCTACCTCTACCTAGTGAACTGGTTACATGGTCCTGGTTTCTGATTTGTAACTCATAAATTAACTCATCTTTTTCCAGATAACTGGGATCCATTTCAAAAAAATTATAATAATAATAAAAAAAAATATCAGTTTCAATACTGATTGATAAAATAAAATACCTAAAGTTATGCAACTTATTAGTTTGCACCAACTTCCACAAAAAAAAACTTTACGGCAATTCCAAAATGTACCACAAAATAACATTAGAACAATTAACTTTAATTATTTCAATTAATTTTTAATTTTAAATTTTTTTTTTTCAGGGTTCCCAACCGTGATTACTGTGGTGTTGTTGTTGATTTTTATATCTATTTATATAACTAATTAATATAATCAGAATATTATTTATAAGTTTATGTTATGTAATTTTAATAAAATTTATTTAATCTATGTAATTTATATATTTAATATTTTAATAAAATTTATATTGGAAAAATTTTATATTTTTGTATTTGAATTAGGTAATAATTCACCATCCATTTATTCCCCAAAAGGACTACTAAGGAAAGAAAAGAAGGAAAGGTTAGAGAATTTTTATTTGATTTTGGCCAAAATTTTGTTTAAATGAAGGATTATCCTCAGGACCACCTGTGTCATATCTGACTCAAAAAAAATAGTTAATTTATATTATCATATAAATTATTATCAACATTTGAAACAAATTATAATTTTGATTAACTTCATCTAATTATAACAGAGAATAATCACCCGGTATAAAAAAAATTAAAAAAAATCAATCAAAACTAAAATCCGAACCCTCACACAAAAACAAAATTATCATAAACTATCAATAATTGCTTTTAACAATATCGATATAAAATACGGATCACCAAAAATGTTCTCAAGATATCGATTTTATTTTAGCCAAAATCAGATAAAGTTAGAATCGATTAATTTCTTATAGGTAACTACAATTGGGAGTTACCGACTTCTCAAACCAAATTGTAGTGGTGCCGTCGCTTTCTACATTGCGGAGAATTTGTAATTGTAAAGCTTTCAAATAATTTTAGCTGAATTACAATTCAATTATGATTTTCGGTTTAAATATAAAATAATTTTACCGAAGGATTAAATTTAGGACTACCTAATAATTTATCATAACTCCGAAAAAATTTTAAATTTACTCTACTACTCTACACAAATATAAATTTTATTTAGGATTTTGTTTAGGACTACCTAAAACAATCAAAACCAATTAAAATTTATAAAGTACATATGTTGATTAAATTTTTGGACAACCAAGAATTTATCATAAAAACATATTAATAAAAAAACAATTAAACCAAAAAAAAATTAAATCACTTAATATTCAACCGAAATATTAAATTTTGAATTACAATTCCTGCGCAATCGACAACTTCTCTGGCTCCACGTTGGGCGCCATTTTATGTAACTGCTAGTTGAGCACGTCGCAGCTATCATAAATCCTGGAATGGAGGTAAACATCAGGTTTATGGGATATTGCATTGACCTCCTTTTTCAGCCGGGCTGAGTTTCGCCGGGGGGCGTGGGAGACAATATCCCGGAGCCAGATTCCTATAAGCAATTAATTCTGTAAAACAACCACATGGAATACATACAATAGGATATGGAAAGGATGAGGGAAAAGGATGGCGAATAAACTTCCGGTGAATTCTCACCCCATTATGGATTTTATTCCATTCAAATTATTGAAAAAAATAAATGAAAACATATATAATATTGTTTTGTGCATTTAAGTTGAAAATTATATTTATTTCTTCCAGTAAATTATATTTAGTTTGGTAAGCAATTTAATTTTAGAATTATGTGATTTTCATGACCAAGTTATAATTTTACTTTACAATATTTATTTTAAATTATTTTACTGCTACTATTTATTTTAATATAAATTATTATTTATTTAATATAATATTTAAAGAAAATTAAGAATATAATTTATAATATAATAATATAAAGTTTCAAAATATTTAAATTAAGAAATTACCTGGTTTCCAACGAAGACAGTAATGTATTCAACTGGAACCTATACATTATTTTTTTCCTGTATTAAAATTAACAATAAAAAAAATCAAAAAAAAATACCACTAAGAAAATCACTTTTAATATTTAACTATAAATTGCTCCTACAATTTCTGGTTTTACTAATCAATTAAATTTTACTAATATTACATTATTTTAAACTTTAATAATTTTTCTTTATTTTAAACTTTACTAATTTTTCTTTATTTTACTTTAAATCAAATCCGCACCAAACCCCATCACCAACAACAATAGCACAGTCTTCGACGGCACCACTGATGATTTCTCTACTTTATCTTTCTTTTACATATAAAATTTTATATGGCAATTTTATATATTATGTTATAAAGTATTTTAATTTAGATTGTATTTTTCTTTTTCTTTTCTAAATTTTGTTTGATTGATTAATTTATTTGTGTTGTAATAACTTATTTTCATTATTTTATTTATATGATTTTTATTTTATTTAATTCAATGATCATATTATAGTTTAAGTTATTTATATCTCACTATTTATATTTATTAAAGTTATTTAACTATTATTATTTATTTTTATTGAGTTATTTTGGGACGATAATTTCACAATTCTTTTCCCAGCTTGTTTTAATTTATATTTTTTTTTTAAGTTTATATGTTAAATAACCTATTACAAATCTGCACTCAGTCTATTATTCCGGTTAAAAAGTTATGTATACAAATTTAAATCTTTAAATTTTTAATTAATAGTTAGGCACTTTTCCCAACAAAATTAATTATCTGCTTCCCAATCAAAAAAAAAAATTCACATTTAAAAAAAATTAACTACTACTTTTAATCTAAATTATTTATCCGAATTTTAGACGACCAAGAACCAAACCTTCTTTTCACATTGGATGCGCAATCCCATCTCCTCATCCGATTTTATTCTATTCTTTTGTCCTAATTTTTTTTTTATAATTATTCAGCTTACTCTCTATTCGAACCGACGCTATCATTTCCCGCCAAAATAATTCTTTTATTACAATTTTACTAAGCTCTCCCTATAACGTATTTTCTTTCTACCGATCTCCGCGCAATCTATTATCGGTTTTAAATTCACCACCCGTCGCTTATTTACCCACGGCAGTTCTATAATTATTTTTTGACGTTCTGTGATTTCATTGTGACATAAGTCAATCAATCAGAAAAATATAAACAATGTGGTTGGTAAGTAAAAGTTTTTTCTTTTTATTTTTAATTTTAAGAAATAATTATAATAATAATTATTTTATTTAATATTTTAGATATTTCTTATAAATCTCATCGATAGCAGACGGACACGGACAATATGAATGTGAGATTATCACTTATTTATAAAAGGGAAGAAAAAAAAATAATGAAATTTTTGGTTGGCAACCACCAGCCATAGACTGTATAATAATTAAGAATAATTTTTTTTATTTATTTCAGATTTCAGCTGTTACAAATAATAAATGTAAAATTAAATTTTTTGAAAATAGTAATAAATGTAAATTAAAATTTTTGAATATAATAATAAATGTAAAACTAAATTTTTTGAAAATAGTAATAAATGTAAATTGAAAGTTTTGAATATAGTAATAAATGTAAAATTAAAATTTTTGAAAATTGTAATAAATGTAATAAAAATAATAATTCAAATAAAAAGTAATTTGTAATAATTATTGTTTCATACTATACCTATTTTTCTTGAAACTGAAAATGCCGATTCCAAATAAAAGGAACAATAACTTTAACTTATTTATATATATTTATTTATTAATAATAATTTTAATGTTTTTAAGTGTTAATTAATTTTAATTTTAATGGTTTTAATCGTTTTGATTACACCAAATAGATTTCCTTACCATTTAATTTATTAAAGTAATGTTTGTACCATTTAATACATATATTTATGGTTAGATTCTTTAATTTATTTATTTGTGTATTGTGTTATAACAAACTATTTTATTGAAAAGATTTTTTTTTTACTAATCTAATAATTTATATTTTATTATATGGTTTTATTTTAACGTTACGTTAGTTTGTCTGTTTATTGTTCACCACAAAATCGTCATTAATTTTATTTTAAATTTAAATGTTACTTTAATTTTTTATTTTTTCATAAATTAATTTAATTAATTTGTTATCGGTTTTTTGTATTATTTCTCAGCGAGATAAAAAGCGGACCAACATAAATATAAATTTATTAATTATCCGTATATTTTTTACTATTTTTTAACTATTAATTTTAACTATTTTGCTGAAAAGATTGCTTTCAGACAAAGGTAACACGGCTATTTTTGTTATAGGTCTCTCGTATGTACCTCGTTTGGTTTTTACCTAAGCGATTATAACATAACCATCACTGCCAACGATTACCTTTTCGATTTTTCCAATTATGCATTTCGGTGCTGGCAGATTAGAATCGTTGAGGATCACCAAGTCACCAAGTTGTACGTTTGTCTTATCAGTTCGCCATTTTGGACGTTGTTGTAGTGACGTGATGTACTGCTGGTGCCAACGCTTCCAAAACCCTTGGCTAAGATGGCGAAGTAGCTGCGAATTGGAACGAAGAGAAATTTGATTTGGTTGTACGTCGGGTTCCAGAATTGAGGTGTAAGGTTCGCCATTTATGAAGTGAGCGAGTGTAAGTATATCTACGTCATTATCGGAGACGGCACAAAGAGGACGAGAGTTCAATACAGCTTTAATATGAGTCAGTAATGTATATAGCTCTTCATATGTCAAAATATGCTTAGTAATGACTCGTTTAAGATGAGTTTTAACTGATTTGACGCCTGCCTTCCATAAACCGCCAAAATGTGGTGTGGCAGGTAGAATGAAAAGCCAATTAATGTTGTCTTGTGTCACGTGATCTGTAATAATTGTGTTGTGGGTTTGTGATAATAACAGTTGGTACATTTCATCGAGTTTACGTCTAGTACTCTGAAGTTGGTTCCATTGTCGCTGTAAATATCACTAGGTTACTCGTGAGGCGCGCCGGACCTGTCGAGTGCGGCTAGAAACGCGTCGGTAGTTATGTAATTAGCCAGTTCCAAGTGTATGGCTTTGGTCACAAAACGCCCGTAGCATGA
Organism: Rhamphomyia laevipes; assembly: GCA_963920725.1. Lineage (NCBI taxonomy): Eukaryota > Metazoa > Arthropoda > Insecta > Diptera > Empididae > Rhamphomyia > Rhamphomyia laevipes. The sequence goes on from OY987255.1 coordinate 103,154,001, forward strand.
TTGGTCCCGCGTAGTCGACACCAACACGGCTAAACGGTTTAGCGAATCTAATCCTTTCCATCGGCAATTCACCCATCAACTATGTAATAGCTGTTTTACGTTGCTTAAAACATGGTATACATTGATGCACCACGTTACGTGCTAGGTTCCTAACTCCAATAATCCAATATTGTTGTCGAATAATCGCGGAGACTCGAGGCCCCGACATGAAGGTGCTGTTGATGTACATGTTTAACAATACGTTGTGTGATATCATGTTTGGGGAGAATAATAGGGTGTTTTGCGGAAAAGGATAAAGTAGACCGTTATATTCTTCCACCAACGTGTAACAGATTGTCGGAATCTAGAAACGGTGTAAGTGCGAGCAGAAAACTACTCGAGGGCAACTCCTGCCGAGTTGATAAAAATGATATTTCTTTCCCGTATGCAGATCGCTGAGTGAATTGTAAACAGAAGATTTTCGCCTTATTAATTTCTAATGTTAGTGGATGCTTGTTACGATCCGAAGCTTGTTTTTGGAGGTTGGAACAAAAGCGGCAACAGTAGGATAGTACTCGATACAGTTTTGTCCATGTCGATATTCTGATAACCATGCTTGTAAGGATATGATCATCTGGTCAAGTGATGTGATAAAACGTCGGCGTCGTTTTTCGTATTTCTTATGCTAGAATCAATGATTGGCTTTTCGATTTCTACTGGCCAATCTGCACGTTCTGATTGTAACCAAGGTGGGCCGTTTCACCATATTTTCGTTTCGATTAAGTCGGTAGGTAATATGCCGCGTGAGGCACAGTCAGCTGGATTTTGAGCCGATCTGACATGTGACCAATTTGTACGTGGCGCAATCTGAAGAATTTTTGATGTTCGATTAGCGATAAAGGTTGACCAACGACGAAGCGGTGAGGACAACCAATTTAACACCAATTGCGAATCGGTCCATGCCGAAAATGGTATGTCGTTTTTTTGATACGAGCGAAAAACTTTGTCAATCAATCTTGACAATAGCAGAGCTCCACAGAGCTCAAGTCTTGGCAGACTTAATTGTTTAAGCGGCGCGGCTTTGGTCTTCGCAGTAACCAATACGATTTGAATTTTCCCGGATTGATTCCGACTGCGACAGTAGATTGCTGCGGCATAAGCGTTTTTAAATGCGTCGCAAAACACATGAAACTCAAGATCATTATTAGTTCACCAAATACGTCGTGCAATCGTGATTTTTTCGCATTTCGAGATTTTTGATCTTGGCAACCCCCAGTGGGCCGCAAGATTATCCGGAAGTAGATCGTCCCAATCCAACTTACGACACCACAGTTATTGAAACAAGAGTTTTGTTAATACGATTGATAGTGCTAAAAATCCCAATGGGTCGAATACCCTAGCAGCCTGCGACAACATACTGCGCTTACTAAACGGAGTCGGTTCCGGCAATGAATCATAGGCAGGACACCAACGCAACCCTAATATCGTAATTCAACTGGAACCTATACATTATTTTTTTCCTGTATTAAAATTAACAATAAAAAAAATCAAAAAAAAATACCACTAAGAAAATCACTTTTAATATTTAACTATAAATTGCTCCTACAATTTCTGGTTTTACTAATCAATTAAATTTTACTAATATTACATTATTTTAAACTTTAATAATTTTTCTTTATTTTAAACTTTACTAATTTTTCTTTATTTTACTTTAAATCAAATCCGCACCAAACCCCATCACCAACAACAATAGCACAGTCTTCGACGGCACCACTGATGATTTCTCTACTTTATCTTTCTTTTACATATAAAATTTTATATGGCAATTTTATATATTATGTTATAAAGTATTTTAATTTAGATTGTATTTTTCTTTTTCTTTTCTAAATTTTGTTTGATTGATTAATTTATTTGTGTTGTAATAACTTATTTTCATTATTTTATTTATATGATTTTTATTTTATTTAATTCAATGATCATATTATAGTTTAAGTTATTTATATCTCACTATTTATATTTATTAAAGTTATTTAACTATTATTATTTATTTTTATTGAGTTATTTTGGGACGATAATTTCACAATTCTTTTCCCAGCTTGTTTTAATTTATATTTTTTTTTTAAGTTTATATGTTAAATAACCTATTACAAATCTGCACTCAGTCTATTATTCCGGTTAAAAAGTTATGTATACAAATTTAAATCTTTAAATTTTTAATTAATAGTTAGGCACTTTTCCCAACAAAATTAATTATCTGCTTCCCAATCAAAAAAAAAAATTCACATTTAAAAAAAATTAACTACTACTTTTAATCTAAATTATTTATCCGAATTTTAGACGACCAAGAACCAAACCTTCTTTTCACATTGGATGCTCAATCCCATCTCCTCATCCGATTTTATTCTATTCTTTTGTCCTAATTTTTTTTTATAATTATTCAGCTTACTCTCTATTCGAACCGACGCTATCATTTCCCGCCAAAATAATTCTTTTATTACAATTTTACTAAGCTCTCCCTATAACGTATTTTCTTTCTACAGATCTCCGCGCAATCTATTATCGGTTTTAAATTCACCACCCGTCGCTTATTTACCCACGGCAGTTCTATAATTATTTTTTGACGTTCTGTGATTTCATTGTGACATAAGTCAATCAATCAGAAAAATATAAACAATGTGGTTGGTAAGTAAAAGTTTTTTCTTTTTATTTTTAATTTTAAGAAATAATTATAATAATAATTATTTTATTTAATATTTTAGATATTTCTTATAAATCTCATCGATAGCAGACGGACACGGACAATATGAATGTGAGATTATCACTTATTTATAAAAGGGAAGAAAAAAAAATAATGAAATTTTTGGTTGGCAACCACCAGCCATAGACTGTATAATAATTAAGAATAATTTTTTTTATTTATTTCAGATTTCAGCTGTTACAAATAATAAATGTAAAATTAAATTTTTTGAAAATAGTAATAAATGTAAATTAAAATTTTTGAATATAATAATAAATGTAAAACTAAATTTTTTGAAAATAGTAATAAATGTAAATTGAAAGTTTTGAATATAGTAATAAATGTAAAATTAAAATTTTTGAAAATTGTAATAAATGTAATAAAAATAATAATTCAAATAAAAAGTAATTTGTAATAATTATTGTTTCATACTATACCTATTTTTCTTGAAACTGAAAATGCCGATTCCAAATAAAAGGAACAATAACTTTAACTTATTTATATATATTTATTTATTAATAATAATTTTAATGTTTTTAAGTGTTAATTAATTTTAATTTTAATGGTTTTAATCGTTTTGATTACACCAAATAGATTTCCTTACCATTTAATTTATTAAAGTAATGTTTGTACCATTTAATACATATATTTATGGTTAGATTCTTTAATTTATTTATTTGTGTATTGTGTTATAACAAACTATTTTATTGAAAAGATTTTTTTTTTACTAACTAATAATTTATATTTTATTATATGGTTTTATTTTAACGTTACGTTAGTTTGTCTGTTTATTGTTCACCACAAAATCGTCATTAATTTTATTTTAAATTTAAATGTTACTTTAATTTTTTATTTTTTCATAAATTAATTTAATTAATTTGTTATCGGTTTTTTGTATTATTTCTCAGCGAGATAAAAAGCGGACCAACATAAATATAAATTTATTAATTATCCGTATATTTTTTACTATTTTTTAACTATTAATTTTAACTATTTTGCTGAAAAGATTGCTTTCAGACAAAGGTAACACGGCTATTTTTGTTATAGGTCTCTCGTATGTACCTCGTTTGGTTTTTACCTAAGCGATTATAACATAACCATCACTGCCAACGATTACCTTTTCGATTTTTCCAATTATGCATTTCGGTGCTGGCAGATTAGAATCGTTGAGGATCACCAAGTCACCAAGTTGTACGTTTGTCTTATCAGTTCGCCATTTTGGACGTTGTTGTAGTGACGTGATGTACTGCTGGTGCCAACGCTTCCAAAACCCTTGGCTAAGATGGCGAAGTAGCTGCGAATTGGAACGAAGAGAAATTTGATTTGGTTGTACGTCGGGTTCCAGAATTGAGGTGTAAGGTTCGCCATTTATGAAGTGAGCGAGTGTAAGTATATCTACGTCATTATCGGAGACGGCACAAAGAGGACGAGAGTTCAATACAGCTTTAATATGAGTCAGTAATGTATATAGCTCTTCATATGTCAAAATATGCTTAGTAATGACTCGTTTAAGATGAGTTTTAACTGATTTGACGCCTGCCTTCCATAAACCGCCAAAATGTGGTGTGGCAGGTAGAATGAAAAGCCAATTAATGTTGTCTTGTGTCACGTGATCTGTAATAATTGTGTTGTGGGTTTGCGATAATAACAGTTGGTACATTTCATCGAGTTTACGTCTAGTACTCTGAAGTTGGTTCCATTGTCGCTGTAAATATCACTAGGTTACTCGTGAGGCGCGCCGGACCTGTCGAGTGCGGCTAGAAACGCGTCGGTAGTTATGTAATTAGCCAGTTCCAAGTGTATGGCTTTGGTCACAAAACGCCCGTAGCATGATTGGTCCCGCGTAGTCGACACCAACACGGCTAAACGGTTTAGCGAATCTAATCCTTTCCATCGGCAATTCACCCATCAACTATGTAATAGCTGTTTTACGTTGCTTAAAACATGGTATACATTGATGCACCACGTTACGTGCTAGGTTCCTAACTCCAATAATCCAATATTGTTGTCGAATAATCGCGGAGACTCGAGGCCCCGACATGAAGGTGCTGTTGATGTACATGTTTAACAATACGTTGTGTGATATCATGTTTGGGGAGAATAATAGGGTGTTTTGCGGAAAAGGATAAAGTAGACCGTTATATTCTTCCACCAACGTGTAACAGATTGTCGGAATCTAGAAACGGTGTAAGTGCGAGCAGAAAACTACTCGAGGGCAACTCCTGCCGAGTTGATAAAAATGATATTTCTTTCCCGTATGCAGATCGCTGAGTGAATTGTAAACAGAAGATTTTCGCCTTATTAATTTCTTGTCGTTAGTGGATGCTTGTTACGATCCGAAGCTTGTTTTTGGAGGTTGGAACAAAACCGGTAACAGTAGGATAGTACTCGATACAGTTTTGTCCATGTCGATATTCTGATAACCATGCTTGTAAGGATATGATCATCTGGTCAAGTGATGTGATAAAACGTCGGCGTCGTTTTTCGTATTTCTTATGCTAGAATCAATGATTGGCTTTTCGATTTCTACTGGCCAATCTGCACGTTCTGATTGTAACCAAGGTGGGCCGTTTCACCATATTTTCGTTTCGATTAAGTCGGTAGGTAATATGCCGCGTGAGGCACAGTCAGCTGGATTTTGAGCCGATCTGACATGTGACCAATTTGTACGTGGCGCAATCTGAAGAATTTTTGATGTTCGATTAGCGATAAAGGTTGACCAACGACGAAGCGGTGAGGACAACCAATTTAACACCAATTGCGAATCGGTCCATGCCGAAAATGGTATGTCGTTTTTTTGATACGAGCGAAAAACTTTGTCAATCAATCTTGACAATAGCAGAGCTCCACAGAGCTCAAGTCTTGGCAGACTTAATTGTTTAAGCGGCGCGGCTTTGGTCTTCGCAGTAACCAATACTATTTGAATTTTCCCGGATTGATTCCGACTGCGACAGTAGATTGCTGCGGCATAACCGTTTTTAAATGCGTCGCAAAACACATGAAACTCAAGATCATTATTAGTTCACCAAATACGTCGTGCAATCGTGATTTTTTCGCATTTCGAGATTTTTGATCTTGGCAACCCCCAGTGGGCCGCAAGATTATCCGGAAGTAGATCGTCCCAATCCAACTTACGACACCACAGTTATTGAAACAAGAGTTTTGTTAATACGATTGATAGTGCTAAAAATCCCAATGGGTCGAATACCCTAGCAGCCTGCGACAACATACTGCGCTTACTAAACGGAGTCGGTTCCGGCAATGAATCATAGGCAGGACACCAACGCAACCCTAATATCGTAATTGAGGATAATACCATCATGAGTTGATTTCGAAATTTTGTGATATCTTCTATGGTCTCAGTGTGCTCAATTTCATTGTATGTTGCCAGTTGCATTGACGTGCGTACTGACATGAATGGCGTTGGCGACGTATCATATGTTATTGTGCTATGGCGATAATATGTGAATGGTTTGGATAAGTATGATAAGTTATAAGTCATTCCTTTGAAAGTCTCTATGAACTCCGGCTACCCAGATTTGACAAAACATTTGTTTAATGTCGGCTGAAAAGCAATATTTATGCCTCCGAAATCTGGTGCAGACATCGAACAAATCGTGCTGAATGGGAGGACCAATTGAGAGAGTTTCATTGAGAGATATTTCGTTAGACGACTTAGCCGAGCCGTCAAATACGACCCGTAGTTTTGTGGTACTGATATTTTCCTTAAACATAGCATGATGAGATGATTGAGATATATTTCATTTTGTGGAATCGGCGACATATGGCCTAGCGTAAGATATTTAGCCATAAATTCTGAATATCTATTTTTAAGAATGGAGTTTTGGGCAAATTTGCGCTCCATTGATTTTTGTCACGATATAGCAGCCGATAACGAGTTTCCGAAATTTCACTCGCCGTTTTTAAACTATAATTCAACAATATATTTTCCATCTGCTGAACGAGAGTGAGATGAGCCGAACTGTGATTCGACGCGTTGTTCTTCATCAGATAAATGAGAATTTGCATTGACTCCTTCTAATTCCCAAACCGTTTGAGATCGAAGTCATTATTAAGTGTCGTATGAAACGTTGTGATACTTGAAGAACAATTGTCTTGGGTATTTGTCAGTGGTTTCACCAGCCATTACCCAACCAAATATTGTGAGTATATGGTTCTGGGGAAGCCCGATGATCCCTTTAGAATTTGATTTTCTAAAACAGAGACAGTTTTATCAGCACCGATGAGGGCATCAATCGGGCCTGGATGAGCGTAATCCGGATCAGCTAATTTGACCATGCTATGGGATGGATATTGATTATTAATTGCTCTGAAGTTTGGCAATAAACTAGTTAGATGTGACATGATATAAGGTGTGACGTTTATGGATTTCGCACTAAATCGCGACTGTAGCGTGAGTGAAACTATACCACGCGTGGTACCAGCTCCTGTGGATGATAGTCCGGATACGGGAAGTTTGGCATGTCATCGACTGAGACCTAATCTTTGGACGCAAGATTCCATTATAAACGAGCATTGCGAACCAGAGTCGAGTAAAATACGAATAGTGTGATTTGTTCAAAATCTATCACGCGTGTTTACTAGTGCCGTAGGTAAATATGTTTTGATTTGAGTTGTTGTGTGATCTTGAACGGAATGAGCATTAACAAGTGCTTGCGACGATTGCAATACAAAATGATTTGAATGGAGAGGCGTCGATGCCTCCCTGGGTGGTCCCAAATTAGCCGCCGTTGGTGTTTGGCTTAAGCTAGAGCGAGATGATGCTATTCCGTCTTGACAGGGTGTACCCGTTATACGTTTATTTGTCGTAGCCGTATGTAGCAGAGTATGGTGCCAATTTTGGCAATGCCTACATGTATGCGTCTATCTACAACTGGGTGATCGATGACCTGTTCGCAAGCAATTAAAGCAAAGTGATTTTGTCTGAGCGAATGTACGCCGAAGATGTGGCGACATTGCTGCGAATTGCGTGCAATATGAAATAGTATTGTGAAAGCTTCGAAAATTGGTAGAGCTAGTTGATGGTCTGTTGGGTGTATTGATGGTCTGTTGGGTGTATTAGCCTGTGGTTTATAATTTTTGTTAGCTGAAAATCGAGGAGCTAAAATATCACATCTCCTTTCCAGGTAGCTTAAAAATTCACCAAGAGTAGCAGTGGTATGCGTAACCCGAGCGTGTTGCGTTGCAGCATCGAGTTTCAAATATAGATCAGCCAAATATCGCGTGTATCAGCTTCCGAGCTCAATTCTCGTAAGCCTCGTAATATTTAGTCCGCATTATCAACTAATTTTCTTAAACTAGTATAACATTACGTACCACTGGATAGGTTAATAGTTTTTTAAGCGTTTGCAATATGACCTTTCTTATCGTATCGTTTGTTGAGCTTTTCCCAAGCCTCTAAATAGTTAATGTCCGTAACCGAAACGTGAGTTAAGATATTGGCTGATTCGTTCACCAGGAAACCTTTTAAATAATAAAACTTCTGGCACGCTGTCACTATTATTATTGTGTACTGTGCTTTCAAAGAGATCACGGAACGTAGTCCATTCCGTAAAGTCGCCGGAAAATGCTTTGATATGAATCTTGGGTAATTGAGTTTCGGTACGTACACTTGTGGTTGTGTTCATATTATCGCCATTTATTTGATTATTGCGAGTGATTTCTGATGCTTTTGTATCAAGCAAATCCATTATTGAATAATAATTGTTTTCAAATTACACGAGATCGGAATCGGAATACGTGCTCAGATCGGTGGATTTCTCCATAATTTCATTGTCTATTTGATGGTACTCTGACCATAACTCTTCCACTTTTCCACGTTTTCGATCTAATGTAGTTAACGGCGTATTTTCGGGAATATCCGTTGCAAATTTCATGAGGCGTGTCATTCCACCCTTAACCCGGCCGCGTCGTACCACAAGACTTTCCATGTCGTATAGTATAAAAAAAAATATAAATATGTTGGTGTACGAGTGGACCGTATTCTGTTTTATGGATAAAATTATCGCGAAAATTGTATTAATTAATGACGATTTGTGATGATTCTTATGATTTTTTTTTATGTGAACTAATTAATATTTTTTAGTAAAAGAATTGCTATTGTAGGCAAATTTTAATTTATAATTTTTATTTATTGTAAAATATAACAAAAAATACCTTTTGTTTTTTATTACAGATATAATAATTATATTGTTTTAAAAAATATATTTATGTATTTCTTTTATTTCAGCGTAAAAAAATTTGTTTTTTTATTTCTGAACAGAAATATTGATTTTATATTAAAATGTTAAATTAATTTTTATTTTTATTTTTTACAACACTTATAATTTCGGTTTTGAAATAATTGAATTAGTTTTTGTGAAATATATTGAACTATATTTATAATCAGAAATAACAAATTTTATTTTTATTTTTATTCTATACAAAGTATTATTTGAATTGATTTTGTAATAATTAACGAAAAAAAAAATTATTTTAATTTTATACAAATAATTATTGAAACAAAATAATTTCTTTTAATTTTATTGAGATTATAAATTTAGTTTGATATTCGCGCAAATACAATTACAAAAAAAAATGTATAATAATTTTTGTTACACCCTGCAATTAATTTATTTTTATGGGCATAAATTTTTACCAACGAATTTCTATTTTTCTTAAATATACAAATTTTTATAATCTCAGATTAATTTTTTATCTATTATAATAATTCTTTAAATTTAAATACCGTGCTCCCACGGTGTGCCTCGGTTGATATTGTTGAAAATTACTCGATGCAGCCCTGGTATCGGTCTTGTCTCTGCACAGCTATTAACTTTTATATATATGTGAGTGTCGCACTATATATATAATATTGTATACTTTATATATTTTTGATATTTTATATATATGATGATAATATATATATATATATCTGCTGTTCTAAGATGTATTTTTTTATATATATATATATATATTAGATGTTCTATTATATATACAATGTTAAATAATTTTGTAAATAGTAATCGAGTATCTAATCCTCATCAATTTCAGAGCCAAGCTCCATGTTCTCGTAGCAAAGCAAATGGGGCCGAAAAAGTGACCGATAATTTGTTTGGATCACCGAAAACAAGCATAAGGAGAGCTAATGTTAAAGAGAAACATATATATAGAAAGAAATTATCTTTTTATCCTTAAGCTTGATTTCTTGCATTTTCTCAAATGCTGAGAAATAATTTACTATTAACAATGGATTAAGCTCTGATGTTTCCACCACCGAAAACAAAACAGATATTACTATAGATTAGACACTTACTAGTAGTGTATTTATATAGGTTCTGGGACAAAGGAAATGTGCAAATAAAATGTGCAAAAATTCTTAAAATACATTCTATATTCATACTGCATACAAATTAATGAGTATTTTAAACATTTTTGCACATTAATTTTCAAGCAATTTTCACTTTAATGAAATTCGACACCGCTTTAATTTAATTAAAAATATTTATACTGAATTATAATTCCGCTTTAATTTAATTAGAAATATTTATACTTAATTATAATTCCATTTTTTTTATACTTCCGGTCAAGAATAATGTGCGTGCATTAATATCGTTTTTCTCACATTTAAAATTTAGTATAAACAGTTAATTAATTAAAATGGGCAAAATATTGGAAATAAAATCCATGTCCCATACAAAATAAAGTACATTTTGCTCATTTTTGCACATTTAAATAGTTTATATGAATTAAGTAATTTTTCGCAAATGGGTAAAATATTGAAAATAAAACCCATACCCCATACAAAATAATGCACATTTTGCACATTTTAATAGTTTATATGAAATAAGTAATTCTTTGCAAATGTGCAAAATATTGAAAATAAATCCCATACCCCATACAAAATAAAGTACAATTTGTTCATTTTTGCACATTTTAATAGTTTATATGAATTAAGTAATTTTTCGCAAATGGGTAAAATATTGAAAATAAAACCCATACCCCATACAAAATAATGCACATTTTGCACATTTTAATAGTTTATATGAAATAAGTAATTCCTTGCAAATGTGCAAAATATTGAAAATAAATCCCATACCACATACAAAATAAAGTACAATTTGTTCATTTTTGTACATTTTAATAGTTTATATGAATTAAGTAATTTTTCGCAAATGTGCAAAATATTGAAAATAAATCCCATACCCCATACAAAATAAAGTACATTTTGTTCATTTTTGCACATTTTGATAGTTTATATGAATTAAGTAATTTTTCGCAAATGGGTAAAATATTGAAAATAAAACCCATACCCCATACAAAATAATGCACATTTCGCTCATTTTGCACATTTTAATAGTTTATATGAAATAAGTAATTTTTTGCAAATGTGCAAAATATTGAAAATAAATTCCATACCCCATACAAAATAAAGTACAATTTGTTCATTTTTGCACATTTTAATAGTTTATATGAATTAAGTAATTTTTCGCAAATGTGCAAAATATTGAAAATAAATCCCATACCCAATACAAAATAAAATACATTTTGCTCATTTTTGCACATTTTAATAGTTTATATGAATTAAGTAATTTTTCGCAAATGGGTAAAATATTGAAAATAAAACCCATACCCCATAAAAAATAATGCACATTTTGCCATTTTGCACATTTTAATAGTTTATATGAAATAAGTAATTCTTTGCAAATGTGCAAAATATTGAAAATAAATCCCATACCCCATACAAAATAAAGTACAATTTGTTCATTTTTGCACATTTTAATAGTTTATATGAAATAAGTAATTCTTATCAAATGTGCAAAATATTGAAAATAAATCCCATACCCCATACAAAATAAAGTACATTTTGCTCATTTTGCACATTTTAATAGCTTATATGAAATGAATAATTCTTCGCAAATGTGGAAATTATTGAAAATAAATTCCACACCCCATACAAAATAATGCACATTTTGCTCATTTCTGCGCATTTTAATAGTTTATATGAAATAAGTAATACTTCGCAAATGGGCAAAATAGTGAAAATAAATTCCATACCATTCAAAATAATGCTTATTTTGCTCATTTTTGCACATTTTAATAGTTTATATGAATGATATGAGTAATTCTTCGAAAATGGGCAAAAATAAATCTTATGCTCAATACAAAATTATAAACATTTTAAAAATTTGCATTAAGTTTCGATTAAAATTTTTTATACGTAAGCGTAATTTTAAATGTTTTTTTTATTTCCGGCTAAGGCTAATATATAACATGATCTAAATGGATTTGATTTTTTACTTTTCCAAAAGTTTTGGGAATTTTAAGGGTCAATTAATTCGGATTCAGCTGAAATGGTCAAATGAAATGAGTGAAATATTGAAAATAAATTCTATACTCCATATAAAATAATGAACATTTTATTCATTTTTGCATATTTCATATAAACTATTGAAATTAATTCGTATAAAATATTGAAAATAAAAAATTTGACATCGCATTAACTTTCGATTAAAAATATTTCTCTGGCTGAGGGGCAAAAGCACTTAAGTCATGATTTATAGTTTGTCAGAAAAGCGTTTTTATCGAATATGTTCTGCTACTTTTACATTTAACAGACAATAGTATTATATTAAGAATTTTTATCCATAGTTTTACTATTAATTCTAAACTTCCTGGGAAACTAAAAGATTAAGTGTTTGGCAGCCCTTTTTTTGGCCCGCAATTAATTTTAGTAATTTGGCTTGGTTGATCAATGTAGAATTGTATAAAATATTACATTCAGATCGAGTTAGATGTTTTCGCTAAAATATTCGATTGTCATGTCATTGAACATGACATTGAATGGTTTTGCCCCGCTTAAGATTTATACTTAAGCGTAACATTAATTTTCTTTTTACTTCAGGCTAAGAATAATATATTACTACAAGATCTAAATTGTTCTAATTTTTTTTACTTTTCCAAAAGTTTTAGGAATTTTATGAGTCAATAAATTGAATTGGTGCATTATATATTATTTTTTTTTTCACTTTTAAATTTTACATAAGTCATTACTTAAATTTTCAACCTATCAGTTTTAGGGATTTAATTATAATTTAACGGGAATGAATTCGTTTTTGTCAAATTAATTATTATTGGAACAATAATATGATGCGGCAAAGAATTTCATTATAAATATTTTATTAAAATCCTGATTTTTTGTTAATTTTATTAATTAAGTAATAAGAAATTATTATTAACGTAAATTTGATAACCTATCACAAATAATGTTAAAGATATATATTATATTTTTCTCAATTAAATTTGTTAATTCATTAAGTAATAATTCATTATTACTGAAAAATCAAATATTAATGCTTATAAGCCGTACAACTAATTTATTTTAGTTATTGATTAGTTGAAAAGTTTTGTGAATTTTAGCGTCAAATTGGTAAGTATTCGCGAAAATTAAAAATATTTATACTTAAGTTCAAGTTTAATTTTTTTTATTTCCTAAATTCAATTCAATAATTATTATTAATTATTAAGCATAATACATTATTTCATTAATGACGATTTCGATGGCCTGCATATATGAATCCAAAAATTAAAATATAAATTCGAATCCTCAAAGTATAATATTTTTATTTAGTTCAGCGGGATCATTCTGAAATTTCATAGGAAAATGTTATAAGTTCAAAAAATCATTTAAAGTTAGTTTTACCCGTTTTCAAACAAATTCGATACTAAGATTAGTTACGCGATATATCTGTTGATCTTAATTTAGTACTTTCAGCAGATTCATGAGCCTGTATAAAGTACATTCATATTTTTTTTTTAAACTTATTGATACTTCTTTATAAAATTGATTGTTTTCCAATAAAACAAATTATATAATACTTTATAAGCAAATTCTAATATTTTTTTTTTATTTTCTATCCATCACACTTCAAATTATGTTATTATTGCATTTATAATCCGACTTTCATACTATTTAATAAATTTTATTTTCGTTACAATGGATTTTCTTACGAGGAATTTTTTATTGGTATGAAGTTTTCTTGCGAAGTATTTTCTTGTGATGAATTTTCCTAGTGATTAATTTTCAGCGATGAAGTTTTGTTGTGATGAATTTTCCTAACGATTAATTTTCTGCGATGAATTTTTTATGGGTATGAAGTTTTCTTGCGATGAATTTTTCTAGCGATCAATTTAACTTGTACGAATTTTGCTAACGATTAATTTTCTGCTATGATTTTTTCTTGGCTACAAATTTTTCTTGCGAAAAATTTTCCTATAGGGATTAATTTTCTGCAATGAAATTTCTTGCGATGAATTTTTTCAATGATTAATTTTGTGCGACGACTTTTCCTAGTGATTAATTTTCTGCAATGAATTTTTCTTGGCTATGAATTTTCTCAGCGATTAATTTTCTGCGATGACATTTTCTGCGGCGAATTTGCCCAGCGGTCAATTTTCTGCGATTAATTTTTCTTGACTATGAATTTTCTTGCTTTAGATTTTTCTACGATAAATTTTCAATTTGATAAATTTACCCTGCTATGAATTTTCTTACGATGAATTTTCTCCTATGAATTTTTTATGAAGGATTTTCTGCGATAAATTTTATAAAAACCTTAAAAAAGACCTGAGTTAAAAACATTTGAGCCAATTAACGGTAATAAAAATGTTTAATGATGAAAAATCTTTTGCAGATCATAAATTCGATTTTAAAGCAATTCTTAGAGAAATCTAAATAATTTCCACCTTAATTGCAAGTTTATTTTTTCTACTTCAGTATACAGAATAATCTAAATTTGCTTAATTTTTATCGCTTTTTCTAAAGTTTTGGGAATTTTATGTGTGAATGAAATGATTCTGATACGCATGCATTATATATAGAGCCCGGATTTTAATGTAAATACATATTTCTAGTCGATGGTTTCTTATGAGATTTGTTATCATGGAAATTCGGTTCATGAAAATCTGAGTCATTTGGCATCCATATGTTAGTGCATATTAATACATGTTTCACCAATAAATACATATAAAAGCATATTTTCCATATTTATGCATATAAATCGAAACCTACACTACTAAAAGCCGTGTCATTACAATACATGCGCAAAAATTTGTAGTCACAGAAATTATAATATTATACGTCAAAATTAAATGCCGGTAATACCAAGCGCTGAATGTTCGGAAGAAAAGTTAAATATAATAGGTAAATAATAGTTATTAAAAACCTAAAAGTAGTTAAAAGTGTTATTAAATAATAATAGATTAAATTAATCTAAAAAAATTGTGCGGGCATTGTGTATTTCTAGTGTAATTTATGTGATAAAAATTAGCAGAAATTCTAACCTAAAAAATATTTTTTTTTTTGTAAATAAAAATAAACTATATACTTTAATAGTTTTTAATAATAATTTAATTTTTAATAATAAATAAGTGTGCTAAAAGCAATTTAAATTACATATAGGTGTACATAATTAAGTGCAATTTTTTTTACTTATAAGCTTTTTGTTGGATTTTATAATGCCGAGACATTGTGTGGTGCAGGGTTGTAGATCAAATTATGTTCCTTCTGCACCATCAATTCCTACTTTTGGATTTCCTAAAGATAAGGAATTAAATTTAAAGTGGATTCGTGCTATTTGTAGATCTGATTGCCTGCCCACTAATGAACGCAACAAAGATAAATCATTAATTTGACGAAAATTTGATTTGCCTGCTGATACTGGTACAGTTCGTGCACTTATTGAACATAAACCTGCCGATGTACAATAATAATGAACAATAATAAATAATAAAATACAAACTAGATTTCTAAAAGAAAATAAAACCTCAGAATGAAAAAGACTGTTATTATAAAATTGATTAAAAAAAATTAAATTTGTAAAATTAAAAAAAAAAACAGTAAATATTATTATTATAATTATTTGGCGCTTATTTAGGGAGAAGAAATTATATTAACATATAGATAACCAAATAAAGTACGAAAATTTAAATTAAAATATTATATTATATTAAAAAAAAAACTAATATTCAATTTGTAATTTGTATGTTTTGTTGATTCATATTATACTATACATAATTATAAAATTACATATTTTTTTGTAAAAATACACAAAAAAAAAAACAATTCCTAAAAATTAACTCTCAGAGGTTTTTATTATCAAAGATATTAAAAAATATTAATTGTTTTTTTTTTTTGTAATTGATAAATATATGTATATTTACATCGGCTTTTCTCCTAGTTGTCGAATTTATAATTATTTGTAAAAAAATATATATATATATATAATTAATGTTAATCCATCCAAGTTAAAATTAATTAATTAATAAAAAAAAAACTATAATAATATTATATTAAAAATAATAATTAAAGCGTAAGCATTTTAATTTAATAATTATAAGACTGAAATATCGCTTTTAATTTTATTATTGCTTTTTTTTTATTTTGTTAATGCTTTTTTGATATATGTGACTGAAAAGTCACTTGTTATTCTTATTTTTATTTTTTATGTAGTTATTAGTTAGCATGTAGAAACTAAATGTTCCTTTTATTTTGCTATTATTTTTAAAAATTATTGGTTAGTAGTAATAATACTGCCGTAGAGTAAATTTGTTCATCGCTAAATAAAGACCGTCCGTTTAACAGAATATGAAATGACACCACATAACTAGAAATCAATGTGTGTTATGTGGTGTAATAAAGATATCTATATAGAGATGGTATGATGATCAAGTTCTTTGATAGGTTGCAAACATGTTGTATGGGTTGTGCCTGTAAAACTTGAATATCTGTAATACTTCTGTAACCACCAGTAGAGTAAATTCGATTTTACCTTACTACTTAAAACTACTGTTAATGTAAATTTGTTTTATGCTAGTGTAAATCATCTGTAAAATAAAATAAATAAACTGTTATTACAGTCGTTTCTGTTTTTCTGTTATCGTTTAAATTCCGCCCATGTAAACAAAAAAAAGCACATGTTTTTTGTTATTTTCTTATGTTATCATTCTCGATCAGTTTATAAACTTAAAGTCCAGCCTTTGTAAACAAAAAAGTAACAGGCGTAAAATCAAAGCAGAAAAACATACAGTCAGCTTTTGTATTTACTTATGAATTTCTTGATTACGTAACTAAAATTATTCAAGTTCATTAACAATGATTCAATTCAAGGTTATTTCAGATTAATAAACTATTCCATTCGATTTTAAAAAAATACAATAACAGTTTTATTTATTCCAAAAATAAAAAAATGATAACATATTAAAGAACAAAGCTAACAAAGATATAAATGTATATAAATAATTAAGATGATTATGTGTGATTTGTAAACTGCAGAATTTCTTCTTTGTTCCTCTATCATGTAAACCACAAACATCCACACAACAGTTTTCTATCCATAGACCTTTTGTGTTATACTCTTCCGTAAATATAAAACAATTAGGAGAATATTTCTTATGCTCGTCCGCAATTTTATCGTCTTTTAACCAATTACATATTTGAACGTTACAATAATAACATTGTACAATATCACCAGAGTTTGAATAATAAAATCCATTTGATGCTAAATCTTTTTTATTGATAAAAGTCTTAGGCCAAAATGCAAATGTTTTGAGACGTTCTTCTTCACTACTTAATAACGACATTTTAGAGTTGTCTTTTATATATAAATAGAACTGTTTTGATGCTGGAGGTATTTATATACTAATTTTCTCAATTTACAATGGTTAATACTAATTCCAAAATTAAGAATGTGTATTATAATAAAGAAGGTTCAAATATATATGGATCTGTTGCAAAAATTCATGCTGCTTTAAAAAATGAAAAAGTGAGTCATAGCAAAATCAAAGATTGGCTTAAATCACAAGATGTGTATACTTTACATTATCCTGTAAAAAAAAAAATACAAAAGAAATCACTATGTGGTTCAAGATATCGATCAGCTATGGGAAATTGATTTATGTGATATGAAAATGTATAAAAAATTTAATGACAATTATACATTCCTGTTGTCAGTAATTGATGTATTTTCAAAATATGGTTGGGTATATCCTCTAAAAAATAAAACAGGAAAAGAAATAACTAAGGTTTTTCATAGAATTTTACATGATAGTAGTAGAAAACCGATAACAGTTCAATCAGATAAAGGTAAAGAATTTAAAAATTCGAATTTTCAAAATTATCTGAAACAAAATAATATTCGGCAACGATTTCCACAAATTTTATCTACACAAAAAGCTGCAGTCGTTGAACGATTTAATCGTACAATAAAGGAGAAAATGTTTAAATATTTCACAGAGAATTCCACTAAAAGATATATTGATATTTTACCAAATTTGATTAGTTCTTATAACAATTCGAATCACAGTACAATTAAAATGAAACCATCAGATGTCAATCATACCCATGTTAAACAAATTTATAATATTTACAGAAATCTTCATAATAAAGATCCACAAATTAATGTTAATATATTTGGAGGCGATTATGTGCGAATTGTTAAAAAAAAATCAATTTTTGAGCATGGATATACAGCAAAATGGACAAAAGAAATATTTCAAGTATATAAAGTTATAAATAGAGAACCATATCCTTTATTTATATTGAAAGACTTGAAGGGTCGTGAAGTTGAAGGAAGATTTTATTATCAGGAGTTACAAAAGGTCAATAAAAAATGATAGTTTTTAAACATCCATTTACTATGATGATAGCAGGACCCTCAGGGTGTGGTAAAACTACATTGATATGTAAGTTAATTAGAAATATGCAACAATACATTAAACCCATCCCAACAAAAATATTATGGTGTAACCCTGAATTCAGTGCTGTACCTAAAAGTATAAAAAATTTAGAATATCATAATGAAGTTCCAGAAAATATCCGTAATGAAAATAATGAACCGCTATTAATTGTTTTGGATGATTTAATGTTAGATGCTTACAATACCAAAGTTTGTGAATTATTTACTAAAGGATCACATCATCGAAATTTATCGGTTATTTTAATAACCCAAAATGTCTTTCATCAAGGAAAACATAGTCGAGATATATCACTCAATTGTAAATATCTGGTGCTTTTTAAAAATCCTCGAGACAAATCACAAATTGTACCTTTAGCAAGACAAATTTATCCCGAAAATTCTAAAGAATTTCTAAGAGTATATAATGAGGTAACATCCATACCTTATGGTTATATAATACTGGATATGACACAAGACATCAACGATATATTTCGATTTAGAACAAATATACTTAATCCAAATAATTTTGAATGTTATTGTACATTAAAACAATTAACAGAATTATCTGACAAACATGAAACGTTTGAAAACAAATCATCATATGTTACATGTGTTAAAAAAGTCTAAACCAAAATTGCGTCAAATCTTGCTCAAAAATTGTAATTCAGAAGTTATTAGAACTATTTGTGAAATTGCTATAAATATCCTGAATGGAAACCACAAAGTGTCAAAACATACTTTTAAGCATTTAAATAAGAATAAAAAAATATTGCGTTGCTTAGCTTGTCCTAAAAAATCAATAAACATAAAAAGAAAACTTATTATACAAAAAGGTGGTTTTTTACCCTTGTTAATAGGTTCTGTATTATCAGGAGTAGTTGGTGATTTGTTATCAAAGTATTTTAAAAATGAATAAGCTACAGCGAATGATTGTTATACCTCCGGAACTGTATACAAAACTCAAAGATACTTTTAATAATGATGCTGAACTCTCACACCTTGATAAAAGTATGAAAGAAATACTAAAAAATAAAAAATTGTCCGATAATGAAAAGTGGTACGTATATCGTCAAAATCTTGTAAAATTTGCTAATAAAAAAAGACAGCATTTGCAACAAAAACCTTATAGTAAGCAATATCAATTACAACAAAAATCCTATACTTCAAACAGTGCAAATAATAAAAAAATATTGTCAAATATGAGTACACAAACCAAACTATATCTACCACAAGTTAGTAATAGAAACAAAAAGATTCAAACAGAATTATCAACTAAAGAAATAGGTCTGCAATATTACCCTCCAGAAGACGAAATGTATACATTTGAACCACCTAAGAAAATTAATAGTAGTGATTCGGGAACTGATGATGAGGTTTTCGATAATAATGATCAGATTAGAAAAATAGCACTTTCAGCAACACCCGCAGGTAAACGTATAAAAGAAAGAAAATCTAAAAGTTCATCAGATGTTCGTATGTTTGAAACAGATGAAGGTGATATTATTACAGTACCTATATTTGAAAGACCTAAGATGGATACAAGTATTAATCGTCAATTACGTTCTTCTACTAAGCCAAATGATAATCAATCGGTATTAAATTTCCCAATACGAAAAAAAATTATTTCAAAATTAGAAAAGGATAAAACAAAACCACCTTCGGCACTAGATATTGCAAAGTGGAAATCTTATAGATAAATAAAAAATGAATCAAAGAGATGATTTTTATATTACACTTTTGAGTGATGCTTCTACTAATTACTATCAAAATAATTCACTAACAAGTTTCACAAATAAACTTCCAAGTGTAATCAATTTAACCCATGGTATTTGGAAAGTAGGTGTCTGCGAAATATATATTAATGATTTTATACCAAATATTTTCAATGAAGATTATGAAGAGAGTGCATTTATAATAATCGGCAGCACTGATAAAAATATATTAGGTATAGGAAAAACTTATCTTCCGTTCAAGAAATCTGATTCAAGATGTGATTGGAAGGCAATAATCTTACCTAAACTTCTTGAAAATATCTCTGGAGGTCCAGGACATAACAAAAAAGAATGTGAACGGCATTTAATTTCAGAAATATATAGTTTTTTAACAAATGATAATAATTATAATTATAAAGAACCGACTAAAACTCTAGAAATTAAAGATACTAAATATGTAGCCGTGTGTATAAGTACAAGCAGTCTTAAACTTGATGTAAAAATACCAATACAAAGATCATATACAGTCAAGGGTTTTTTAAAAGTTATTTTTGACCAAGTGAAAAATATTAAATCAAGAAAAACTTTTAAAAGATTTTGAAGTGTTTTTAAGCGAATTTACTTCAATAACAAAACCATCTATGATAAATATTTATACAGATATAATAGAACCGTGTTTTGTTGGTGATTCAAAAGTAAGAGTTGTTAAAACTATTGAAACAAAAAACGCATATGATTCAACAATAATCAAATATTATAATGTACAATACCATATAGTAGAGAAAAAAGATTTTGATAACATATCCATCAAGTTAACTGATAAATTCGGATATGATATAAATTTCAGCAGAAGTGTAATACCCACAAAGATATTATTACATTTTATAAAATTTTCTATATAAATAAAGATAAATTATTACATTGTTAGCTATTAAACAATGAACCGTCATTATATAAAATACTACTTATCTCAAACAGGAGGTAATATTGAGGAAATAGGTCCCCTGTTTCATTCAGCAGTAAATTATCAAAGGGGTCGAGGTTTAGGAGATATTTTTGGAGGATTATTTCGCTATATAAAACCGCTTTTATCATCTGGTATAAATTTTTTAAAAAATGAAGCACTTTCAAGTGGAATAGGTGCTTTATCAGATATTGCTTCTGGAGCAAGTCCTAAAGAAGTATTTCAAGATAGAGGAAAAGAAGCATTGAAGAATTTAAGACGAGGAGCTGTAAATAAATTACATACAATGTATGGTTCTGGAAGGAAAAGAACTATAAAAAGGAAAAAACCCTCAAAAACTAGTCATTCGCATATCAAACTGAAGAGACGTAAAGTTAAAAAAGTTAAAACACCTAAGAAACGAGTATTAGATATTTTCGATTAAATATGTTGGAGTGTATGAAATCTGAATTGGATATATTTAATTCACCGCCTATTCAATCAAGTATTTTAAAATCAGAAGAAGTAGCCTATAATCCAATAGCTTCGTTAGATAATTTGTCAAATATTGAATTTGTTTCTTTGGGGCATGGAGATACATATAGAGATCTGTCATCAACATATCTAAAACTAAAAGTACAAATTTTAAAGAAAGACGGATCTGCGTGGAATGACGACAAAGATACTTCTACACCTCCAAGAACAATACCTCAACCATCAATTGTTAACAATTTACTACATTCTATGATTAAACAATGCAATGTTCAACTAAATGGAAAAAATATTACTTCATCTGACAACAATTATAATTATAGAGCATACCTTGAGTCTTTACTTAATTATGGAAGTGATGCGGCATCTACACATTTGGAATGTGCTGGTTGGTATTTAGATAAACACGATGTAGGAAAATCTGGAAATAGTGGGTCATCAGAACGTAAAAAACCGTATAATAATAGTGGGGTTGTTGAATTGATGGGTAAACTTCATGTCGATATGTTTAATCAACCTACACTATTGATAAATAATGTTGATATAAGAATTATACTAACATTGGAAAAACCTGATTTTTATATTTTTGCGGACGATAATGATGAAAGTCATATTAAGATACTTGAAGCTACATTATTTATGAGGCATGTCACAGTAAATCCGAGCATTTTACTTGCTCATAATGCCGTTTTAGAAAAATCAAATGCAAAATACCATTATAAACATGTCGAGTTAAAAACATTCACTGTGCCGTCAAATAGCTCAAACATATCCCTCGACAACGTCTTCATAGGTCAACTACCGAATTCTATATTATTTTGTATGACAGATAATGAAGCATTTTCGGGAAAACGTTCAAAAAATCCTTTCAACTTTAAGCATTTTGACATGACTCAATTTATGATATATGTAAATGGTGTTCAAATACCAAACTTACCAATTGAAATGAATTATTCGGATAAAAATCCTATTGATACACGTGCATATTACACACTATTTAATGGTACCGGAATTCATCACTCGGACCGGGGACATCAAATTACAAAAGCTATGTTCAGCAAAGGATATTACATTTTAGCATTTGATTTATCACCCGACATATCTGGTAACAACTCTTGCCAAAGTTTATTGAACCAAGGAACAGTAAGAATTGAAGCTAAATTTTCAAAATCTTTAAGTAGCACTGTAACATGTATTGTTTACGGTGAGTTTGATGGCAGCATACAAATTGACAAAAATCGTAATGTGTACACAAATCTATAAATAGACTATCTTAGTCATTTTAACACATTTTGAAATAGACTACATAATCAACAACAACAACATTTAATAAAAATGGTCTATAAGAATTATGCGTTAGTGGATTTGAGTTTCTGCTCAGATAATAAAAATACAATTTTTGTAAAATCTATAAGTATTACTGGAGTCAGAGAGTCATGCAAAATCTTCAATAAAGAATTCAAATATAAATATCCGACAACAGATAAATTAAATGATATTGACAAAACAAACAATTTTTCATTTGGAAATTTATTAAACGAAGAAACAACTAAAGAAATTCAGCAAATAATAAGAAAAATTGATATTATTTTCATTAATGGTAATTTAAAGAAAAAGTTTATAGAAAATTTCCTAGAAGAAGGCGGAGAGGCATTGACAAAAATATTTGATATTTCCGCATTAGAATAATATGGATACATTACAAATTACAAATACACTGAAATGCAATAAATATACCCGAAAGCAATTTAAAGGAGTTTATGCATTAAATAAAATTCCTAAATTTATTAAACGACCAGCAATAATTGTTGTTAATACAGATCCTTCAACTAAACCCGGAACTCATTGGGTTGCAATTGTATGTCCCGCTGTGGGATGTATAGAATACTTTGATTCATATGGTCGTCGACCCCAACAAAATGAGTTTGTACAATTTCTAAAACGTAATTCAATTTGTCATATTGTAAATGGGCGCCAGCTGCAGGGTTCAATGTCCGATGTATGCGGTTATTATTGTTGTGTTTATATATGGTACCGATGTAATGGCAAAAGCATGCAATTTTTTTAAAATAAATTTGACAAATATAATTTTGCAAAAAACGATAAATTAGTTTTGAACATATTTAAACAAGTTTTTACACGCGTAAACAAAAATAATAGTAAAAATAACAAGAACAAATGGCAAATGTGCAAAGCTGAAAATGTATAAAATGAATATACAATTGCCTAAAAGTTTTAATTTTCTAAGATGAACACAGCTAAGGGGTCTAAAAAACGCATATCTCCAGCTAAAAGTAAAACAACAGTTGAAAAGAAGTATAATAAAAACGATAACAACAAATTGAAAACTAGAACTCCAAAAAACCTACTATTGGCCTACACTTACTTTTTAAATGATCAACATTCAACTAAAGTAATAATCGGATTCAGTGCTGAAACTTTTGAGGCCGAAATAATTTTCCATCGTTTTAAAGAATGTCCGATATACATTTCTTTTAAAGAATGGGAAAAATATTTTACCAATTTCAAGAAATTAGAAGAAAAACGTTCTGCAGATCAAACTGAATTATTGTTCAATCTTCTGGAAGATAATGAATCAAAGGCTTTAACAAAAATATTAGTAAACTTTACTTTGGACAACGACAACAATAAAATTTTTGCAATGTTTAAAAATGAGCATCAACAATTTTTAAACATAATAGAATTTATAAACGTTGTCATGTCATACAACAACAATGCCTCCAACAACGTAAAGGAATATTTCAATAAATATATGGAAAAATGTAAAGCAAAAAGTTTATTTCAATTATCTTTTGATGACTACTATATCCCGATGAATCTGTCGCATGTACACTGCAACTATTCACGATTATTTTTCGAAATACCTTTATATTGTTCAAGCAAATTATTCGAAAATTTAATAAATATTAATTTTAATATTGAAATGTAAAAATAAAAATAATTCTTTTTTAAATAAAAAACAAAATAAAATTTAATAATCCAATTTTTTATTTCTTAACATATGCATATACATATTGATACAATTTTGAACCGCACATCTATTATTTGTTTTTTTGTTATAATGAATATCGCAATATGCTTCGTAATTTTTTAAAGATTTCAATTTGGGTATATCATTTTCAAGCTCTATAATCTCTGTTGATGATGATTGCTGTAAGTATTGACGTAAAAAAAAAATTTTCTGCATTCCTTTCACATAAAGTTTATGATTTTCAAAAGTTTTCAAAACATCTGCAACATCATTGTATGGAATGAGACCATCATTCCATTGTAAATTGTTAATATTAGTACATATGTAATTATCTTGTAAGTTGACGTCATCATTTAGTTCTTCTTTCGGATAGGGAGGTTTAAAAAAATATAGTGTAGGTATTATTGAACCTTGACTAAGTACTGCCAATTCTTTCACGAAAAGGTGATGTCCATTACCCACTACAAACTGAAGATCAACAAATAATATTTTTTTTGTCATTATAATTTTTGTTCCTGGTTTTGGATATCTGCAAACGTTCTAAATGAAATGTGTAATACGAATGAAGACATACAAGATATTTTTTAACATTATATATTTATTTTCATTATATTTTAACAATTTTAATATTTCTTAAATTATTTCTTAAATAGATAACATATACAATTTTTAGTTCTTACATTTACACTGTATTTTGTACTTGATAGCCGTATGGGATTGTACCAAATTCATCGCCAATGCAAATTCTTTTTGTGAATGTAAATCCAAACTTTTTAGATTCACTACCAGTCATGACTACAAATCCTTTTTTTCTTTTAATTTTTTTAGCGTCATGTATTGTGTATGTACCACTAGACATAGAATCATACAGTAAATTTTTTAAGTTTTCAAAATTTAAAATTTTTTTATTTGTTAAATTACATGTCACACCTTTACATTTCGCAACTTCACCATTTTGATTTGTCTCAGGATTAAAATATTTATATGAATAGCATTTTGGTCCCGTTGATACAAATTCTGTTATATATGTTCTCGGACCATAGTCTGCTAATTCATCTGTAAATTCACCTAAAAAGTTTCCTGTAACAGGCTTGTAGGGTGAATCTTTATTTTCTATAAAAATTATTGAGTCTGTATCACAATACAAAACATTTTTTCCAATTTTATAAAGTTCTTCATACAATTTTATACGAGCATGTGCTGTGGTATATATACCTACAGGTAAAGAGACGTGTTTAAGTGGTGTTGCGAGTTCCGTATGTGTATACTGCCATTTAATCCAAATCTGTTGTTCTCCTGCTATAAACAAGTCTTGAATTTCTACACCTGGTGAATGAACGAGCTTATTAAATTCATCAATTGATGTTACTACACTAGTTTGATTCTTTTCCATTTTCTGAATCATTTTACCCCAAAGTGAATTAAGACATAATTTGGCAGTGTTACGATAAGATGGATTTGAAATAATTTTTGTTTTATCTAATAAAACATTTTCAGTTTCATAATATTTTTCTATAAAATTATTTTGTTCATCTGGAGTATTACAATCAATTGGAAATCCACTGGCTTCTTGTTTGATCTTGATGAAAGTGTTCATGTACTCTGTAAATAAACCGCCTGTTTTGGTGACAGGATCATATATCGTTGTTTGGTACTCCCATACTTCATATAATTCTAAAATTTTATATCCTTTTTCTAAACTTAACTTAATTTCTATTGCGGCCCATGTACCTACTAAACTACGTTCCCTAATACAATGTGTACATATATTTGTAACGTTTTCATTTTCTCCACAAGTCCTACATAACACAAAAAGTAATTTGTTATTAAGTCGTACAGGTAAAACAGGTATATATAAGTCTGTAGGAGGTAATATACAACATTTAATAATACCCTCAATTTGTGTAATATCGGGAATATTTTTACATTCATCTTTATTATAAATTTTTGGGTGACCAATAGGATATTGACAGTTTTTATTTACAAAAGGGTATAAAGAAGTAAAATCTAAATATCGAATTTTATCGCCCGGTTTAGTTTTACAGTAAAGCTTAAATATTTCAGTTCGACCACCAAATATAGCATCACGTGGTTGTAAAGTATGATACAAAAGTATTGGATTGTTGTTTAATTCGTTATTTACAGAGGAATTTATTTTTAAATATTCTTTAAACTCACATTCCCACATAGTTTTTATATTAAATTTCTTTTCTTTAAAAAAGTCAAGTCTAAAAATTATACTATTATATTTGTCATCAAATGTACCACCGTTATAAATACAAGATCTATTATAAAAACATTTAGGACAACCATGATAAAAACAACCTAAAAATTCATAAACTGTATTTGTATGTGAATTATATCCATCAACTTGAATACCACAGTTTGGTAAAACTACTTCATATTTTATTTGTCCATTAACTTTATTATTTTCAAACACTAACCATTTTAAACCTATAAATGACTGCTGTTGTTTAGGACTGTAATTATTATTGGGTATGATACCTAATGTGTTTTCTTTGAGAAAGATTTTTCTATAAACATTCATTACTGCTTGAGCAATTGTTAAACTTTCCATAAAAGGGTTTACATTAAGCAATGATATAAAATCATGCATAAATTTAAGGCAACCTTTTCTTAGTAATTTAACATCATTTTGACAATACTTTATTAACTCATTTCGGTTATTATAAACATAACCTGAATCTTTTAAATTTTGCCACCATTTATTGAATTTTTGTAAGTCGTTAAAACTTAAACCCTGAGTAGCAAACATATTTTTATCTGGTATTTCTCCTATATAGTTATAGTTTTCATCGGTGTTGAAATAGTGTGGATAGTCACCTTTACAAACACCCTCCAAACCAAATGTTTTGGAAAATTTTGCTAAAGCCATTGGTAAGAAATTTAAAGAATCTATAAATGAAATGTTTGTATTAAATGTAATTTTGAGAATTTTGAAACCTGCCATTATTGGTTTAATAGGTTTATTTCTTGTTAATAATTCCGAAACTATGAACTGACCATCATAACTTTTAAAATTATGTGCTATACAGCAAACTTTATGTTTATCATTAACAGTAATGCTTAACAAAAAATCAACAAATTTCTTGATACAATTACTTTCATTACTATTTTCAAAAATGTAAAGCCGTTTTGTACAATTTTGACATTGGAAGTCATCATCATCATTTAAATAACAATAATGACAAACTCTATTTACGACACATAAATTGGGGATATGACGATAATTGATTGAATCTATTGCTTGATTTTCAGTTGAATCTATTATTTGATTTTGAGTGCTTTCAATATCATAAAAGATTAAGGTAAATCTTTCAGGTTTTTTTTTTGTATATATTTTTATAAAACAATTATGATCTTTATCTACTATTTTATTACAAATACTGCAATGTTTCTCATCACAACTATGTGGTTTATAGTTTCTTTTAGTAAAATTACAAAATTTGAAACATTTTTCACATACCTTAATCATATCACAAACAACACCATTACCATATTTTTGTTTTTTATGATTTTCGTAACATTGGACGCCACGGAAAGTTCTAAGACATAAGTTGCATTTAGTTGTAGTTGCGACAAACGAACACGGCGGATATGTGTAACAATATTTACACAATTCTTTACAGCTATGTCTACATGAATATAATTCATTACAAAAGTTACATTCATACTTTTTCCCATAAAATGATTTAACATTTTTCAATGTGATGAAATGTTTTGAGTTTTCTAAATAAAAAAGATTTATACTATTTATACCCTTTCCTTGTAAACGAATAATTTTACTACTATCGCTTTTATCCATATATACGGTTACATTATAATCAGGTAATACTTTTTGAAACTTAAAAATTTCCTCGATATTACACCCTGTATCTGTGATAATAACGTTAGCCCTTTTCAACAGTGTTTTAACATCCTGTTTCAAAAGCTTTGAGTTTTTACGTAAACATTTTTTTACACTATTACTATTATTATCAGCTAAATATTTACCAATTATAATTGATTGTGGTAAACAACTAATATTGGATGTATGTCCTACATCAATTATACTTTTTTTTTTCGCGCAATAATTTCTGTATCAGTCATATTAGCAGGATTTAATAATCCTTTACCTGACTGTACCCTAATTACTTTTACACACACTTCAATCAAATCAGTTGAAAGAAAAGACTCATTTGATTGGATAACTGATGTTAATAAATCAGTTATCATTTGTGGTGTAATAGTTGAAATTATTTTAAATGATAATCCAATAGGTCTTATGTTTTCAATAGAAGGTATTGAAATTTGAAGACCCATTAAATCATCCTGTGAAAAATCTTTTTTAATATAATCTAACATATTTTGAAAACATTTTTCTAACCAATCGTTAATGTTTTCAAAGTCATCAGTATAGTCGTGTAATTTAAATACATAATTGTTGCTACTAACCTTAAATTTAGAGCTAAATGCTACAGATTTTCTTATAATATAAACATACTTTTTAGAGCCTGAACCCACTTGAATCGATGATTGTGTTGATATTTGAGCTAATTCGGAGTTATAAATGTCGAACTGGTCTGCAGCCATGGAACTTGGGCCTTGTAAGGCTTGTTGTTGTTGTTCCTGTGCTTGTTGATACAATTGTTGTTGTGATGGTTGTTGTTGTGTTGGTTGTTGTTGTGGTTGTTGTTTTTGTTGCTGGAATTGGTTTGCAACCATTAAACTTGGGCCTTGTAAGGCTTGTTGTTGTTGTTGCTGTGCTTCTTGAAACAATTGTTGTTGTGGTTGTTGTTGTTGTTGTTGCAATTGTTGTTGTTGCAGTTGATTTAACCCTTGCATCACGGTTGCTAGTTGACCCAAAAGGCCGGCAATTTGACTAGTTAAATTGTTAAGTGCATTCTATAAGAAATAAAAGTAGGTAAAAAAATTTGTTTTTAAGGTCAAATGAGTACTTACAAAATCCATTATTTTTAGATCCTTTATATTTCACGGTATAATGTTCTTGTTACAAAAATTTAAAATGTTATAACACGGTAAGGCTAGAATATTTATTTATATATCTTTTGTGAAACTATTAATGCCTAGAATAATCTTACAACATTTAAATAAAGAAACTATTAACTTCATTTAATGCACTTATATATTTTTATTATATAAAATCAATATTTAATAGTCATAAAATTAAATATATCTATAATAAAACAGTTAATTTATTAACTATAAAAAAAGTGTCAATATAAAAAGCATGATAATAATATTATCAATAATAATAATTTTCACAATTTGTTGTGAAATAAAAAAAACTTTTATTTTTATTATCTATAATATTTATTATCCATAATATCCTTGGTTATTTTAATATAAATTGAAGAATATTTATGAAAAAATTAAATAACAAAAAACACAATGGACATACTACACCTAAGTATTGAGGATTACACTAAATTGATTGCGTTTAATTATCAACCCCCAACACTAGCAAACTTATCATTACGAGCTGCATTTAATGCACATATCTACACATATGATGATTGGATAGAGTGTCATACTGATGAAGAACTACAAAATCTTTATCTAATGGATCACCAGAAATATTATTTGGAGTTTAAAAGTGCAGCATTTTATTTCGAAAGCCAAGCAGATTTATATAAAGAATATCAAATAAGATCAATTTTGTCATGGTGTGGTAACAGTGTTACATTCGATTCAATGGCTATTGAATTGGAGCTTGTATACTGACAAATATTTTTTTATAAACTTATATTTAATTTATGTTTTTTCCTTGTGAAATAAAAATAAAATTTATTTGTTACTTACGTATACTTTTTATTAATTTTAAAATAATAATAGTTGATTTTTTTTTTTTTTTTACTTGACCTCAATCCTTTCCTCAATTTTTTTTAAAAAATGAGTATATATAGTATCCTAAAGTTTGTATTTGTTATCAGTTCATTTTAGTTCTTCGAAAATATAAAATCTTGATATTCAAAATAAAAAATGGTAAGTATTTTATATAATATATAAATATTATGTATATATATAATCTTAATTTTTATTTTAGGCAAACTTTCTAGAAACAATTAATAATTTAGGAGAAGATGCCTCAGGCTTAAAAACTATAATAAAAACGCCTGAACTAATTATTGGGAAAGAGTACTTGATAAACAGAATAACATTAGCCAATACCAAATATGGTCCCAAATATTTGGTTGACTTGGGAGAAAAAGTATATTTTCTGCCTAATAAAATATCGCAAGGCTTAACAGAAAAAAAATTATTACCAGAAAATGCACCAAAAAATTTGTATATGATCTTAAGCAAAAAACCAGGGGAACAAACTCCTATCTTTCGATTTTTTGTAAAAAACTGAAAACTATAAAAGTGGATTGAAATTTATAACTGTTTTTCATTAAAATAATAAATAAAAAAACTTTTTGAATTTTGAATTTTGAATCTTTTTATTTATTTTTATTTATTAAATATAATAATCATATTTTTTAAAAAATATTTAGGTGATGTCATACACTTGGTTCATTGAAGATGCTGTAAAAACTGAAAAAAAAAATCTTTTATTAACCGATGTGGTGTAATACACTGTAATTGTAAAAAAATAAAAAATAATAATAATTTATTTATTTTAAAATTTTTATTAACCCAACAATTTTTTATATGTAATATTTTAAATAAATAATTTTAAAAAAGATTTAAAAAATATTTTTTTTGTTTTTGATTGTTGTTGTTGGTGTTTAACCTTCATTTCATGGTTGGAGGTTCAAACTCTTTTTTGCACGCCATGAACATGTTGTTAGAACATGAACATCGGCAGTGCCTTGTATTTTCGACACAGTCACAGGTGCAATCTGTATATAAAATACTGTAAAAATAAATAATTAGTATATGAATTTCAATTTTTTTTAAAAAACTTACTGTTTTGGAATAAATTCTTCTGATGAAGACTTTTCTTCAGAAGATTTATTAATTGTTGTTGTTGTTGTTGTAGGAAGTGCTGTCACAGGAACTGGCAATACAGGTACTTCGGTAGTTTCTAAATTTTTGGCGCTTCCTTTTATGACGTCTTTTTTTTCTGGATTGTTCCAGAACCAGTTATTTGTTATCACTGCATGTCCTTCTTGAGTGATGTGAAAAGTATTCGTCATTAGCGAACCCGTATCATTTGAACTAAACACAAACAATGTTGTGTTTAGCAGATGTATCACTAATGCGTACAGCTTCATTTCTAATTATTTATTTTAATTTTTTCATAATTTATAGTATTTTAAATGATTACGTTTGCAAAAAAAAAAAACGGTTTATTTTAATAAATTTTCTCACAATTTATATTATGGCAAATGATAACGTTTGCAAAAAAAAAAAACGTTTTAATATTAACAAATGTAACGTATTTTTAGGTATTTACTTTTTTGTATAAAAACTCTAGATACTATACCACGTTAAAAAAATCTTGTTTTTTTTTGTAACATGAATCTTTATAAACATATATTTTTATTATTAACATAAAAATAAATGATATAAAAATTGTTATCATATTTAGATATCAATTATTAAGATATATATATATATATATATATATATATATATATAAAATTAAAAAACTATCAAAAAAAGTAAATCTAAAAGAAAAGATATCAAATTGTTACAATTTGATATAACATTATTTTTTATTTTGATAGGTTTTAATTTTATATCTACCTTATTATTTGATATCTAAATAATTTTTAATATATACATTATATATATATATATATATATATACAATAATATATTTATATATAAAAATTATAAATACATTTAGTATGTTTATTATATAGCGTATTGAACTCATTGTTATGTTAATGAACTTGAATAATTTTAGTTACGTAATCAAGAAATTCATAAGTAAATACAAAAGCTGACTGTATGTTTTTCTGCTTTGATTTTACGCCTGTTACTTTTTTGTTTACAAAGGCTGGACTTTAAGTTTATAAACTGATCGAGAATGATAACATAAGAAAATAACAAAAAACATGTGCTTTTTTTTGTTTACATGGGCGGAATTTAAACGATAACAGAAAAACAGAAACGACTGTAATAACAGTTCATTTATTTTATTTTACAAATGATTTACACTAGCATAAAACAAATTTACATTAACAGTAGTTTTAAGTAGTAAGGTAAAATCGAATTTACTCTACTGGTGGTTACAGAAGTATTACAGATTTTCAAGTTTTACAGGCACAACCCATACAACATGTTTCCAACCTATCAAAGAACTTGAACATCATACCATCTCTATATAGATATCTTTATTACACCACATAACACACATTGATTTCTAGTTATGTGGTGTCATTTCATATTCTGTTAAACGGACGGTCTTTATTTAGCGATGAACAAATTTACTCTACGGCAGTATTATTACTACTTTGGTTATATATTTATTTTTACTATATAAAAAATAAATATATAATATATGCAATATATGAAATGAAATGTTCCTATTAATTTTGTTATTAATTTTTTAGCTAATTTTTTATTTTAAACTGAAATATCAGTATTATAATTATAATTATTAATAATTATAATTTTTTGTTATATATTATTAATATTATTTTATTTTTTATGTACACGCGATGTGATGTGACGTGGCATAAGAATTCCTGCATTACAACATGAGTTCCAAACAATAATGAATTACAACAAAATTTAAATTTTCTTTATTATTATTATATTTTATAATTATTATAATATTCTTAAACAAAATTGTAAATAAAAAAGATATATATTTGTTATAAAATATAAATAACGAGAGTTTTCAATTCATTTCAATACAAAATATTCATATCACATATAAAAAATTTGTAAAAAAGTCTGACTAAATTTTGCGCGCATGTGTTAGTGTGAGATCTCATTTAAAATAGTGTAGGTTTTGATATAAATACATATTTGCCATATTTTTTCAATTACAAAATTATTTTGAACTAGCGAACTTAATTTTTTTATGCGGAAAAACATTAAACTCAGAATTCCGCCCAGTGCACTTATCGGAGTCTCATCGTTTTACACATTGTTTCCTATCTTTTCGTGTATTTGGTTTGCTGGGAAATTTGTTATTTGAAATTTAACATATAACAACGATATTGTTCTGTTTTAAATTTTGTGAAATAAAATAAAATATTTAGAAGTGATTTATTTTTTATGCAATTGGAGGAGCAATGCCTAAAATAAGAGAAAGTACGTCGTCTCGATTAAACAAATTTGTAAGTATTGGAAAAGGTTCACTAAAAACTAATGGAAAAGTTTTATTTTGTACAGATTGCAATAAAAAAACCAGTGCTGACACAAAATTTGAAGTTGAGCAGCATATCAAAACTAGTGCTCATAAAAATATGGCAAAAAGAAATAATATTAAACAAGCGCTCATTAGTACCATCGTTTTAGATATTCCTGGAACTTCTAAATCTGCAGAATTTAATATTAAATTATGTGAAGCTTTCATATCAGCTGATATTCCATTGTGGAAACCTGAAAATCCATGTCTTCGCAATTTTTTAGAAGAATTTACAAGTAATATTCCTTCAGAATCTACATTGAGAAAAAAACTATATCCCAACTTGTTATGAAAAAGTTTTAAATATAATAAAATCTTCTGTACATAACAAGAAAATATGGGTATCAATAGATGAGACTACCGATGTATTAGGAAGATTTGTTGCAAATGTTGTCATTGGTGTTATAAGCGAGGAAAGCTACAAGGATCCACCATTTTTACTTAATTTGAAACACTTGGAAAAAACGAACTCATCAACAATTGCCCAGTGTTTTGATGAATCTATAAAAATATTAGGTTATTTTATGTGTAAAGTTTAAATTTTATTTATTATGAATTTTTCCAAATTTCAGATCCTAATTTTCCTAGACATCACGTACTACTTTTTCTAACTGATCGTGCACCATATATGGTTAAAGCGGGTAAAGGTCTAAAATTATTATACCCGAATATGCTTCATGTTACATGCATAGTACACGGATTGCACAATTTAGCAGAAGTAATCTGAGAATATTACCCAAATATTAATAAAATAATTTTTTTAATTAAAAAAGTTTTTCTAAAAGCTCCTTCCCAAGTCCAAATATTTAAAAAAATAGCTGGAGGTATTCCTTTACCACCTGAACCTGTATTAACTCGTTGGGGTACATGGTTAAATGCTATTAAATATTATGCTCGCTATTTTAATAAAGTTAAAGAAGTTTTGGAGAATTTAAATGAAAATGATGCAATATCTATTGCTGAATCTAAAAAACTACTAGATGATCCCTTAACGAAATATCAAATAAGTTCTGTTTTTGCAAATTATGGATTTCTTCCCCAACTTATCACAAAACTGGAAACAAGAGGAATATTACTTACATAATCATTGAATGTACTAATTGATGTCGAAAATAAAATAATGGATATAGGCGGAATAGTTGGGAACAAAATCAAAAAGAAATTTAAATCAGTATTTTACGAAAAAAATCTGGATTTGGAATATAATAGAAAAATTAATAAAGTATTATGTGGCGAAACAGATATTGTTTTAGGAATATTGTTTAAGTTTGCTAATCTAACTTCTGTAGAAGTTGAGAAATCGTTTTCGAAATATAAATCTGTACTCACCGAGCGCAGACAAGTTTTTACTTTTGATAACTTAAAAATGGCAATGATTATCAATTGCAATAACAATAACTAATTATAATTTTTTTCAATTTTAATTACTAATTTTCAATTTAGATTTTACCAAATGAATTTGTTTGTTTTTGTTTTAATATTTTTTAAGTATTCAATATTTTTAAGAAAAGCAATAAAGAAAAACAGAGTGTAAATTATTATTAATACCATTTAATTGCTTAAAAATAAAAATATAATCTTGTATAAATGAGTTTTTTTTCTTACATATTTGGTGATTTTAAGTACATATTTTTATCTTTTTAGTGCATAAAAAACCGGGCTCTAATTATATATAATTTGCTTCTCGCGCTTAAAATTTTGCGTAAACAATTAATTTTTTTTTGCTTTTGACTTTTCGTGCGATTACTTTTAAACATCTGTCCCATAAAAATTATGCCATTACTTTTATGCTAGAGATACTCTCGCCGCGCCGCACTCGACGATCAGCCGATTTGAAATTTCAAATGATGGCCGTGATGGTTGTAGAATTTTTGAGTAGATACTCTCAAAGCGGCAGAGCGTCACAAAAACATAACCAAACATTTTTATTTTTTTTTATATAAAATGTTATGTTTTATAAATTTGTTATATTAAATTTCATTATTAATTTTTCTGTAAAACTCATCTTACTTCTTTAACAAAAATTTTTTTTTATGAGATTAACAACATAAAAAACTGACATTCCAAACCATCACCGCGGCAAAAAGTTGAAATTGAACCAACATTGTTGCGGCACCGGCGGCACCAGCGGCAGCCCGGCGGCGAGTTTATCTGCTTTCATATATTTCTATATATCTGAACTTTTATTTGACAGCTCGGAAAAGCGTCATCGCGGCACCAGCGGCGAGAGTATCTCTAGCATTAGTGAATTAAGCGGCGCTACTTTCGACTTTATAGCGATTACCTTTAAACGTCTGCTTTTGACTTTGTATGTGATTACTTTTAAACATCTGCTTTTGACTTTGTATGCGATTACTTTTAAACGTCTAAAAATCATGGCATTACTTTTAGTGAACTACTTTCGGCTTTTAATGCGATTACTTTTAAACGTCTAAAAATCATGACATTACTTTTAGTGAACTACTTTTGGCTTTTAATGCGAGTACTTTTAAACTGCTAAAAATCATACCATTACTTTTAGTGAACTACTTTGAGCGGCGCTACTTTTGACTTTTCATGGGATTACTTTTAAACGTCTAAAAATCATGGGATTACTTTTAGGGAATTACTTTAAGCGGCGCTACTTTTGACTTTTCATGGGATTACTTTTAAACGTCTAAAAATCGTGGGATTGCTTTTAGGGAATTACTTTAAGCGGCGCTACTTTTGACTTTTCAATGAACTTTAAGCGGCGCTACTTTTGGCTTTTCACGGCATTACTTTTAGCGAATTAATTTAAGCGGCACTACTTTTAGCTTTTCATAGCATTACTTTAAGCGGCACTACTTTTAATAATTTGCGATTTTAATATGATTACTTTAAAAGTAATCGCATTAAAAGCCAAAAGTAGTTCACTAAATGTAATGCCATGATTTTTAGACGTTTAAAAGTAATTGCATTAAAAGCCGAAAGTAGTTCACTAAAAGTAATCGCATACAAAGTCAAAAGCAGACGTTTAAAAGTAATCGCATACAAAGTCAAAAGCAGACGTTTAAAAATAATCGCATTCAAAGTCAAAAGCAGACGTTTAAAAGTAATGGCATGTCGTACTGGCGATTTCTTCGAAATTGATTGGTAATGAAACATCAATTTTATTAATACGTGACAAAAAATCAGCGACTTGATTTTCTGCGCCTGGAACATGTAAAATTTTGGTCGTAAATTGACCGATTAAATCCAATTGTCGTAGTTGCCTTGGTGATGCTTTTTCGTTCTTTTGTAGAAACGCAAACGTAAGAGGTTTATGGTCGGTGAATATCGAAAAATCACATCCTTCTAATAAATAACGAAAATGTTTCACGCCTTGATACATTGCCAATAGCTCGCGATCGTACGTGCTATACTTTACTTGAGTCTTATTTAATTTTTTCGAAAAAAATCCCAGCGGTTGCGGTACATTGTTACGTATTTGATTAACTACTGCGCCAATTGCATTATTTGACGCATCAACATATAAATAAAGTGGTGCATTGGATGTTGGATGTTCCAAATATGATGCTTCCATTAAATCATTCTTACATTTTTCGAACGCTACTGACGCTTCTGATGTCCATGTTACCTCGGTATTATCATTTTTTTTGTTGCCAACGATTAATTGTTGTAATGGTATTTGATTCTCGATTGCATGCGGGATGAATTTACGATAGAAATTAATGGTAGCCAAAAACGTTTTTAAATATTTTGCCAATCGTGGCTTTTCAAAATTCTTTATAGCTTAAAATTTTTGCGGTAACGGTTTAATTCCAACTTGGTCTACCAAATGTCCCAAAAATTTCACTTCAGTTTGGCCCAGGCAACATTTTGCTACGTTAACTTTAAGATTATATTCGCGTAGTTTTTGAAAAACTGCCTTGAGATGTTCTACGTGCTCCTCTTT
Source organism: Rhamphomyia laevipes (assembly GCA_963920725.1). Classification (NCBI taxonomy): domain Eukaryota; kingdom Metazoa; phylum Arthropoda; class Insecta; order Diptera; family Empididae; genus Rhamphomyia; species Rhamphomyia laevipes. The sequence goes on from OY987255.1 coordinate 103,191,840, forward strand.
TGATGAAGATGCCACGAAAATGTCATCTATATATGGGAAAGCAAAATCCATACCTCTTGTAACGTCGTGCATATAACGTTGCATCGTTTGCGCTGCATTCCTAAGGCCGAACGTCATGTATTTAAATTCGAACAAACCGAACGGTGTAATTATTGCCGTTTTGGGAATGTCTTCCGGCTGGACCGGTATTTGGTGAAATGCACGTTGCAAGTCTATCGTTGAAAAAATAGTTTTACCCTCTAATATACTTGTAAAATCTTGTATGTACGGCACTGGATACCTATCGGGCTGCGTCATATCGTTAAGAGCTCGGTAATCGCCACATGGCCTCCAGTCGCCATTTGCTTTTTTTACTAGATGCAAAGGACTAGCCCAGCTGGATTTCGATGGCTGACAAATACTTTGCTGCAACAAGTATTCGAACTCAGCTTTAGCAATTGCTAGCTTATCCGGAGCTAATCGTCTCGGTCTTGCATATACTGGTGGACCAGATGTTACTATGCAATGCGTTGTTCTCGATTTTGTCCATTTGATCGAGTTGTCTAAAATCGTAATGTCTTTATACTCATTTAGTAATTCTGCGAATTGATCTTTCACATTAAATGTTTTAATTTCAATTCTATTCAATGGCGCCGTTCCACTAATTGATAACTTTGTTGTTTCATCTATTAATCGATTATTTTTAACGTCGATTAAAAGACCATAATGTTTTAGGAAATCAGCACCTATTATCGGTGTGGCCACGTCAGCCATTACAAATTTCCAGAGGAACTTTCGTCGATGTCCTAAATTGACGTTAATAATTTTATTACCATACGTTTTAATTTCAGAACCGTTTGCAGCATAAAGTCTGACGTCGTTTATTGGCATTTGATTACGAGATTGAGGTGGTAGAACAGAAATGTCCGCACCAGTGTCTATTAAATATTTTTTTTTAGTTGCAGTATCCGAAATATATAAGCGATTCACTTCTGCAAGATTCGTCACTACGCGTGACGAATCGCTTACGGGTTTTTTTGGTTCTGCGTTTGAAAGTTGCATGGTTCTCTACAACGTGTCGCACGTTCCTTAAATTTGTCGTGGTACCAACAAATTCCCGATTCACTTTTGTTTACCATATTCTCTGTCGTTGTTCTTCGTGTTTCGGATTTGCCACGATGTGGGGTAGAACTTCTTTTATTTTTGTAGTACCTATCGTTATCTCTCGATCTTCTTCGAAACGGTGTATCATATTGTGTTTTTACAAACTTTTCAAACTGTTGAGTTAATGCTTCTATTTTAAGTTCAACTGATTGCTGAAAATTTTCATTTGTCGGAGTACTTTGCGGTTTGCTTACTACCTGAGCTATTGAATTCGAAAATGCATGGGTTTCCATTATAGTATCAGCTACTGGTGCCAGTTTCCGAATTTCATCATCTTTAAATGCTGCTAATATGGCTTGCACCTGCACTGGAAGCCTTTGCACCCAAATTGTTTTTAGAAATTCATCACTCACCGCTGCTCCTGCAAACCTTTTAACTCGTTGTATAACTGCGATGGTTTTTTGTCGCTGAGATCGACTTCGGATAATAATCTCCGAATTTTACGCTGTTCCGAATCAGCATAACGTTCAACTATAACCTTCTTTAAATTTTCGTACTTTCCTCTGATTGGTGGATTCAAAACTGCGTCCTGTGTAACTGTGTAAGGACCTTCGTCTCAATAGCTCCGACTATTGTATTAAATTTTGTTACGTCAGCTTTTATTCCACAAGTTGAAAACTGCGCTTCGATTTGCGCGAACCAAATTTCCGGATGGTCCGCCCAGAATGGTGGTACTTTAACTGATACTCGCATAATTTCAGACGATTCATTTGATCCTTTTTTATTCGATGCTTCGTTTTTTGAACTTTCAGGTTTTTGATTTTTCTCACCTTTGTCCTTTAACGTTTTGTCAATTACGGATTCGCCGCTATCGTCCGACCTTTGCTCGTCAGGCTCATTCATGTTGACTACGAATAATTTTAAAATATATAGTACCTGTTTACGAACACTTTATCTTTACAGTTGTTTCGGCTTAACAAATGTTAATATTTTTATTTGTATAGATATGTTTTATAAAAAAAAATGTTGCGGTATATTTAATACCACAAATATGTTTATTTATTTGCTTATTTATATAAGAATATATTTAATATATTTATTTGTTTATATATTTAAAAAAATGTTTAATATATTTATTTTTATTTATTCAAACTTATATTAATTAGAATACAAATTTATTTTAGAGTATAAATTGAAGTTCAAGTTCTTTCAAAATAATGTGCGTATAAAATTAATTGTATACCTTACTGTTATTACCTATACGGTAAACGATAAAAATATAATAATATCGATAATTAAACGTTGATATTGTATAACGTTAATGTTATAAAACGTTGATATTGTAAAACGTTAATATTATAAAACGTTGATATTATTTATAAAACGTTGATGTTATTTACCAAACGTTGATATTATAAAACATTAATATTATAAAACGTTGATGTTATTTACCAAACGTTGATATTGTAAAACGTTAATTTTATAAAACGTTTATATTGTACGAAAAAAAAAAATATATTTTTTTTAAAAAATGTTTTTACCAACTGATATGTCAATGTTGATAAAGTAATTTTATACTTTTAAATTGATTGTTGATACTTTGTAAAAAAAATTGTCAAATACCTTGATATTTTTTATTTGATTGTTGATTATAATTATAATTGTTGCATATAATTATTTCATACTTTTGATAATATGAATATTTATGATATATATTGGTTACTTTTGCTAACCAAGACGAAATTTTTCTTTAACCAAATATTGAACTGTCATCAATATATTTGAATGTTGTCGTTGATATGTTGATATAAATTTTGACATTAGTCAAATTAAATGTTGATAGTACAATCGTTGTTGATACTGATGTTGCTGCTACGAATGTTACTATTATGAATGTTGATGAATGCTGATAGTAGTTTATTTATTTTCTTCTTGATGTGGTAATATAGTTTCGTTTTTTTTTTTTTTGATATGGTAATACAGTTTAGTTTTTTAATTTCCTTTTTTAAAAAATAATGCAGTTTTTTCTCGCTAAAACGAAAAGAAAAAAAATATGTTTGAAAATACAGAATTCCTAACTGTAATTTTATAATTTTCCGTAATTTTTGAAATTTTTTCGATTTTTTTTTTTTTTTTTGCAACAAAACGTTTATATTATGCGTATATATAATTCGTATATATAATGCGTTACTTAAAATAAAATATTTAGACGATAAAATTTTAGGATTTTAATTTGAGAATTTTTACTAAGAATTCTAACTGTTATTTTTACTGCTATATGATTGTTAATATTCAATATGCGTCGTTATTCACAAAATTTACGGCAGTTTTTTACACGATTTTTTTAACTTTTTTTCAAATTCACGATTAATGTTTAAATTTTTATTATATATTTAATTAAAGGTTCATTATTAATTAAAGTTAATTTTTCATTATTGTCGGGGTCACCAATTATAGGAAGTGTTCCTATAGCGAAAACTATTTTCTGCTAGTATTATTTAACATCAATAAAAACACAACCATTCGCGTTAAAGTATCAGAAACCACTGTTTTGGTATATTATATTTTCCTTCTCTTTACATATTATTTACATATTTACATTGCTTTGTTCGGCTACACCATGCGTGTGTATTTGTGTGCGTTACCAGTACACGAGCGACGCTACAAGTTCATTAAAAGTAATGCCATTATTTTTAAACGTTTAAAAGTAATCGCATTAAAAGTCGACAGTAGCGCCGCTCAATTCACTAAAAGTAATGGCATGTTTTTTATGGGGCAGATGTTTAAAAGTAATCGTACGAAAAGCCAAAAGCAAAAAAAAATTAATTGTTTACGCGAAATTTTAAGCGCGAGAAGCAAATTATATATAATGCATGCGTATCGGAATTATTTCATTCACACATAAAATTCCCAAAACTTTAGAAAAAGCGATAAAAATTAAGCAAATTTAGATTATTCTGTATACTGAAGTAGAAAAAATAAACTTGCGATTAAGGTGGAAATTATTTAGATTTCTATAAGAATTGCTCCTTTGCAATAAATTGTTGTAAAATCATATTTATGATCTGCAAAAGATTTTTCATCATTAAACATTTTTATTACCGTTAATTGGCTCAAATGTTTTTAACTCAGGTCTTTTTTAAGGTTTTTATAAAATTTATCGCAGAAAATCCTTCATAAAAAATTCATCGGAGAAAATTCATCGCAAGAAAATACATAGCAGGGTAAATTTATCAAATTGAAAATTTATCGTAGAAAAATCTAAAGCAAGAAAATTCATAGTCAAGAAAAATTAATCGCAGAAAATTGACCGCTGGGCAAATTCGCCGCAGGAAATGTCATCGCAGAAAATTAATCGCTGAGAAAATTCATAGCCAAGAAAAATTCATTGCAGAAAATTAATCACTAGGAAAATTCTTCGGACAAAATTAATCGTTGAAAAATTCATCGCAAGAAATTTCATAGCAGAAAATTAATCGCTAGGAAAATTCTTCGCAAGAAAATCCATCGCAAGAAAAATTCGTAGCCAAGAAAAAATCATAGCAAAAAATTAATCGTTAGAAAAATTCGTACAAGTAAATTTCATCACGGAAAATTGATCGCTAGGAAAATTCATCGCAAGAAAACTTCATACCCATAAAAAATTCATCGCAGAAAATTAATCGTTAGGAATATTCATCGCAACAAAACTTCATCGCTGAAAATTAATCACTAGGAAAATTCATCACAAGAAAATACTTCGCAAGAAAACTTCATACCCATAAAAAATTCATCGCAGAAAATTAATCGCTAAGAAAATTCATCGCAAGAAAATCCATTGTAACGAAAATAAAATTTATAATAGTATGAAACTCGGATTATAAATGTAATAATAACATAATTTGAAGTGTGATGGATAGAAAATAAAAAAAATATAAGAATTTGCTTATAAAGTATTATATAATTTGTTTTATTGGAAAACAATCAATTTTATAAAGAAGTATCAATAAGTTTAAAAAAAAAATATGAATGTACTTTAACAGGCTCATGAATCTGCTGAAAGTACTAATTTAAGATCAACAGATATATCGCGTAACTAATCTTAGTATCGAATTTGTTTGAAAACGGGTAAAACTAACTTTAAATGATTTTTTGAACTTATAACATTTTCCTATGACTTATAACATTTTCCTATATAACATTTTCCTATAATTAATAATTATTGAATTGAATTTAGGAAATAAAAAAAATTAAACTTGAACTATTTTTAATTTTCGCGAATACTTGCCAATTTGACTTCACAAAACTTTTCAACTAATCAATAACTAAAATAAATTAGCATTAATATTTGATTTTTCAGTAATAATGAATTATTACTTGATGAATTAACAAATTTAATTGAGAAAAATAAAATATTTATCTTTAAAATTATTTGTGATACGTTATCAAATTTACGTTAATAATAATTTCTTATTACTTAATTAATAAAATTAACAAAAAATCAGGATTTTGATAAAATATTTATAATGAAATTCTTTGCCGCATCATATTATTGTTCCGATAATAATTAATTTGACAAAAACGAATTCATTCCCGTTAAATTATAATTAAATCCCTAAAACTGATAGGTTGAAAATTTAAGTAATGACTTATGTAAAATTTAAAAGTGAAAAAAAAAAATAATATATAATGCACCAATTCAATTTATTGACTCATAAAATTCCTAAAACTTTTGGAAAAGTAAAAAAAAATAGAACAATTTAGATCTTGTAGTAATATATTATTCTTAGCCTGAAGTAAAAAGAAAATTAATGTTACGCTTAAGTATAAATCTTAAGCGGGGCAAAACCATTTAATTCAGAATTTCACAAAAAAAAAAATACTTCGCCTAAGCCAAGTTCAATGACATGACAAGCGAATATTTTAGCGAAAACATCTAACTCGATCTGAATGTAATATTTTATACAATTCTACATTGATCAACCAAGCCAAATTACTAAAATTAATTCCGGGCCAAAAAAAGGGCTGCCAAACACTTAATCTTTTAGTTTCCCAGGAAGTTTAGAATTAATAGTAAAACTATGGATAAAAATTCTTAATATAATACTATTGTCTGTTAAATGTAAAAGTAGCAGAACATATTCGATAAAAACGCTTTTCTGACAAACTATAAATCATGACTTAAGTGCTTTTGCCCCTCAGCCAGAGAAATATTTTTAATCGAAAGTTAATGCGATGTCAAATTTTTTATTTTCAATATTTTATACGAATTAATTTCAATAGTTTATATGAAATATGCAAAAATGAATAAAATGTTCATTATTTTATATGGAGTATAGAATTTATTTTCAATATTTCACTCATTTCATTTGACCATATCAGGTGAATCCGAATTAATTGACCCTTAAAATTTCCAAAACTTTTAAAAAAGTAAAAAAACAAATCCATTTAGATCATGTTATATATTAGCCTTAGCCGAAAATAAAAAAACATTTAAAATTACGCTTACGTATAAATATTTTTAATCGAAACTTAATGCATATTTTTAATCGAAATGTTTATAATTTTGTATTGAGCATGGGATTTATTTTTGCCCATTTTCGAAGAATTACTTATATCATTACTATTAAAATGTGCATAAATGAGCAAAACGCGCGTTATTTTGTATGGGGCAGGAATTTATTTTCAATATTTTGCCCATTTGCGAAGAATTACTTAATTCATATAAACTATTAAAATGTTCGAAAATGAACAAAATGTGCATTATTTTGTATGGGGCATGGGATTTATTTTCAATATTTTGCCCATTTGCGAAGACTTACTTAATTTATTCATATAAACTATTAAAATGTGCTAAAATGCGCATTATTTTGTATGGGGTGTGGAATTTATTTTCAATATTTTGCCCATTTGCGAAGAATTACTAATTGCATATAAACTATTAAAATGTGCGAAAATGAACAAAATGCGCATTATTTTGTATGGGGTATGGAATTTATTTCCAGTTTTTTGCCCATTTACGAAGAATTACTAATTCCATATAAACTATTAAAATGTGCGAAAATGACCAAAATGCGCATTATTTTGTAATGGGTATGGGATTTATTTTCAATATTTTACCCATTTGCGAAGAATTAATTATTTCATATAAACTATTAAAATGTGCAAAAATGAACAAAATGAGCATTATTTTGAATGGTATGGAATTTATTTTCAATATTTTGCACATTTGCGAAGAATTACTTATTTCATATAAACTATTAAAATGTGCAAAAATGAGCAAAATGTACATTATTTTGTATTGGGTATGGAATTTATTTTCAATATTTTGCCCATTTGCGAAGAATTACTTATTTCATATAAACTATTAAAATGTGCAAGAATGAGCAAAATGTGCATTATTTTGTATGGTACATGGATTTTATTTCCAATATTTTGCCCATTTTAATTAATTATCTGGTTATACTAAATTTTAAATGTGAGAAAAACGATTTTAATGCACGCACATCCGAATAAATTCATTGATTCTTGAAATTACTAAAAGTTTTAGAAAAGTAAATCAATTTAGATCATATTACATTATTAATCTTGACCGGAAGTATAAAAAAAATGGAATTATAATTAAGTATAAATATTTCTAATTAAATTAAAGCGGAATTATAATTAAGTATAAATATTTTTAATTAAATTAAAGCGGTGTCGAATTTCATTAAAGTGAAAATTGCTTGAAAATTAATGTGCAAAAATATTTAAAATACTCATTAATTTGTATGCAGTATAGAATGCATTTTAAGAATTTTTGCATATTTTATTTGCACATTTCCTTTGTCCCAGAACCTATATAAATACACTACTCTTATTGCTTAATACAAACAGTTAAATAAATTAAATAAATAAAAATAAATATATAAAAATTAAAGCCACAAAACATTAAAATTTGAATTAACAAGCAACCACTTACATGGGGCTTCACAATTCTGAAAAAAAGCTACTACTTCCCTATGTCGTCACCTGGTAATTCAAAATTAAAAAAGTAAAATTGTTAGAACTAAAGTAGTTCTAAAATATAAGTAAAAAATAAATAAAATAAAAATAAAAATAGTTCGCTAAGGAAGAACTGAAATAGCGTACCAACGTCAAAAAACAACCAAATTAACAAGTTACCACTACCTTTAGGTTTCGCAATATCGCAATTCTGTAAGGAACGCTACTACTTCCCCCCACTGTCACCTGCTAATTTGAGGCTTAAAAATTTAAAATAAAAATATAAAATAAAAAAGCGTGCTAGATTGCAATTAGCAGTTTGATATAATCAAAAATCATTCGTCAAAATAAATATTAAATAAATGTACAAAAACATACAAATTAAAGAGGTTACGACTTCAGGCTTCATCGATTTAGGAAGAAGGCTACTACTTCCCTCCGCTGTCAGCCATTAATTTGAGGCTTTTAAAAATTATAAATTAAATATAATAACAAATCATGCGAATTGAAAATATCAGTTTTTTATAAAAATTGAAACTAATGAAATCTAAAATCGTCAAATACTCTATATTTATTTTATATTTTAAACATAAAAAATAACATATACATACTTACTAATTAAGTAAACATATAATATAGATAAGCTGAAGTTTGCTGTCGTTAAAGTCAAAGTTTCCGGCACAATTATTAACTTCGCGTAACATTCTCGAAATGTGTTCATTTTTCCCAGTCTGGGCTATGAAATTGTATTTTAAAAAGCGACACAGATCTAAGCGAGCGAAAATTAATATTAAGATACATCCGTTCTAAGAAAATGGAGAATCAATAGCACTAGCAATTATTTTGTGCACAAACACGATAGCAGCTATTTGCCGACGCCTTTTAAGCGTTTGCAAATCTATAAGTTTGAGACGGTCTACATAAGGAGGTAAGTTGAAAGGGTCCACCCAAGGAAGCCCACGGAGAGCAATCCTTACAAATCTACGTTGGACCGTCCCAACTCTTTGTATGTGTACCTGTTGATATGGTGACCAAACTTGACTAGCGTATTCCAGTATCGGCCTAACATAAGTCATATAAAGAGCCTTAGTAACGTAAGGGTCAGAAAACTCTTTAGACCACCGGTTAACAAAGCCAAGTATAGAGTTAGCCCTACTAACTATATTATCGAAATGGAAGTGGAAGATTAAGTCACTGCACAGAGAATTCCTAAGTCACAAATAGCCGTGACTCTTGGAACAAGCGCACCATTAAGATAATAATCACGAGGTGGATGGCGAATGCGTTTCGGGAAAACATAATAGCTTGGCATTTGTTAACATTGAGCTCCAGATGGTTCTTCTGACACCAAATTGAAAATTTATTTAAATCCTCCTGAAGGACAATATTATCTGAGGGAGATGAAATTATTTTAGAAATTTTCATATCATCCGCATAAATATTGTATTCCGACTTTTTTATAATTGATTCATATAATCCGCATAAATATTGGATTCCGACTTTTTTATAATTGAAGTAACATCGTTTATGGATAAAATAAAAATTAGTGAACCAAGGTGGCTGCCCTGAGGCACTCCAGACTTAGCCGTAAATGAAATCGAAGTAGCAGACACTATATTGCCGTCCATCAGTAGCTCAATTGTCAGCGGGTTGAGCAGTTTAGTACCACCGGTGGGGTCCGCGGTTCTAATCCGCGATTATTTCACTGGAAAATCATCTATGTACATAGCTATAGATAATTTTCATACAAAGCACGCGGATAACAAATCGCTGTCAGCTAACATCATAACAACAGAAAACTGTCATGGTTAGTTCTGATAATGAAATGGTAGCACGCTCCATCTATATCTCAAAGTAAGAAGTAACGCTAAGAGTTCTGGATAAACATACATACACCAGTAACACCACCTAGGAGTTAACACTAGAACTATGTATATAGCAGAGACTCTAACCACTTTTAGATTCCTGAGGCATACATCAATTGTGGTTCTGGTTTTTCACTCAGGACGTTGATTCTAGCAACGTATAGATGGCAGCCCCATCACCTAGCTAGGATATACCACTGCAGACTAATCATCTATATGGCGAATTAAAATGATTACCGAAATTTCAAACACGGAAAGAACCGGATTGATCTCAACGTTGACGACCTTTGGCTTACAAAATAGGGCACGAATTGGACAATGGAACGTAAGAACTTTAATGAAAACATCAAGGCAATCTCACAATTAACTAGAACATTAAATTATATACCGCATTGAGATATCAAAATAATTATGGGAGATTTTAATGCCAGAGTAGGTAATAACAACACCGGCCTACAGCAGATAATGGGAATTCACGGTTTGGGAACAATTCGCAATAACAACGGGGAAAGGCTTGTCGACATCTGCCAAACATACAACTTAGCTATTGGCGGAACCCTCTTCCCGCATAAGAATATCCACAAATATACTTGGACAGCACCGGGTGGTCACAGCAAAAACCAAATAGATCACATATGCTTCAGTAAAAAATGGATAGGGTCATTGCTGGACGTAAGAACAAGAAGAGCAGCAGATATATCAAGCGATCACGAGTTGGTTACTGCAGATATAAGAATTAAGATACAAGCAGTACAAAGTAGACGACTTAGTATAAACAAGAAATTGCCATTAAATGTGTATAAATTGCAGCACCAAGTTACAAAGAGGGAATTTGTATCAAAAATTGACGCAGCAATACAAAATGTAACCAACCTCGACGAATTCAGACAAATATACAGATCGGTTGGCGAAGATGTTCTAGGAGTAGTAAAATATACTAGAAAAATATGGGTATCAGATGAAACATGGAGTAAAATTGAAGAGCGAAAAAAACTGAAACAAATAATCAACGCTACGATCAACAATAATGGTAACATCACACAAACAAGAAGAAACTACGCAATTGGGAGACAACTAAGGGATGAGCAAACGGGTTTCAGACCAAATAGAAGTTGCACTGACCAATCAAACACAGTGCGGTTAATAATAGAACAATTGGTCGAGTGGAACTCATCTCTATATACGGTATTCGTGGACTTCGAAAGAGCATTTAACACACTAAGACGAAAAGCAATATGGGAAGCATTACACAACAATCAAGATAATCAAGCAATCCCAAGCAAGATAATCAGAATAATAAAGGCGTTATACAAAGATGCGGAGAGTGTTGTTGCACATAAAGGACAGACCAGCGAAGCTTTCAAACTTCAGAACGGAATTAAACAGGGTTGTGCCTTATCACCATTGTTGTTCATCACAGTACTGGATGAAGTACTTAAGAAAGCAAGTAGCAGACCATTAGGCATAAGATGGTCGCTAATGCAAAGACTGGAGGATTTGGACTACGCTGATGATATAGTATTGATGGCTCACTCGCACAGTGATATGCAGAACAAATTGAATGACTTAATGTATGCGGAAGAAGTTGGCCTAACAACTAATATAAAGAAAACAAAGAGTATGCGTATAAACAACCGATGCACAAAAAACTTAAGAATTAATGAAGCAGACATCGAAAACGTTCTGTTATCTGGGCAGCTACGTATCAGTAAATGGCGGAACAACTGAAGACATCAATAGTAGGGCTCGGCAAAGCTAGGTCGTCATTCAGCAGACTGTACAAAATATGGAAGTCATCACAATTCTCCAGAAAAACCAAACTTAGGATATTCAACTCATGTATAAAATCCATACTGCTGTGAAACATGGATGTTCAACAAAATGGATATCGTATCGACAAATTACAAGTGTTTGTAAACAAATGCTTACGCATAATATGTAAAATATTCTGGCCCAGAAGAATAACAAACATAGAACTGTGGAGAATTACAGAACAAGAACCTATAATAAAACAAATAAGCAAAAGAAAGTGAAGATGGATAGAACATATACTAAGACGAGCATCATGTAGTTCAATCACAAGAAAAGCGCTGGAATGGAACCCCCAAGGATCTAGAGGTGTTGGGCGCCCAAAAAATAGATGGAGAAGAACAATAATGAAAGAATTAGAAATGATTGGTAAAACATGGTCGGAAATAAAAGTAATGGCACAAAATAGAGTCAGATGGAAACTCTGTATAGAAGCCTTATGCTCACAAGTGGAGTGAACAAGGAAAAAAAAATATTGACGATTTATTAATTCGATTCTAACCAAAGAATAAAAAAAGGTGGAAACCCAAGTGCTTGAAGTTTGAACAGAATAATCTCATGCGAAAGTTTGTCAAAAGTTTTACTAAAGTCAGTAGTGATAGCATCGACGTCATGACCAAGTTCCATTGCATTAAGACTGCTAAACACGAATTCCGTTAAATTAGTGGTCGTCGATCTGCCCTTCAAAACCCGTGTTATTTAGTTGAAATCAGGGATTTTCAGTAAAAGAAGAGGGTATCATAAGGATAGCTTGGCTATGGGCCTATAGTTACAAATTTCAGCTTTACAGCCCTTTTTATGTACGGGGTTAATAAAACAATCCGTCCAAAAAATTGGAAATATCCCCACTGACATAGATTTATTGAAAAGTGCTGTAAGAGGCTGTGCAAGGCTATCGCTGCATTTCTTTAAAATAATTGCTGGCAGGCCGTCAAGACCAGATGAATAATCATCTTTTAAATTGCAAATTTTATCAACCACCGTTTCTAAATTAATATTTACACTTACCAAGATGTCTGAGCATTATTATTTAAATAGGAAAAGTAATTAACTCCTGGGACAAAATCATTATCATTAAAAGCTTGATTTAAAAAATCAGCGAAGTGATTAGAAACAACTTCGGGATCATTTGATGAGTGATTATCATATTTTAATGTGGAAGGGTACACGTCAGATTTCCTTTTAATATTAATAAATTTCCAGAATTTTTTCGGATCTGAAATAATGTCAAACTGTATTTGACTTATATATATATCATATAGATATTAAGATAATACGGAATACTCGTCAGATACGCTAACATATTCTGAAAATACACAGTCCGACCTAGTTGTTAGAAACTTACGCCATAATTTATTCCTATTATTTCGTAATGAGCGAAGTTCATTATTGTACCATGGAGGCAAAGAAATAAAGTTTTTTTGGATGTAAATTGGAACTGATAGTTCTATGCACTCAATGATTAAAGCATAAAAATTAGAAATCATTAAATCAATGTTATCATTAGAATTAAAAATTATATCAAAATTGACATTACTAAGTAAAAAATTTAATTTATCAAAATCAGTTTTACGAAAATTGAAACGATAAGGATTACCATTATTATTATTATTATCATTACTATTACAATTACCATTCTCATAAGCAAAAGTTAAAGAAAGTGGAGGATGGTAGGCATCTATAACAGACAGACATTGAGTACTTTCTATAACAATACAATTTTGGATATCAGTTGTAAAAACCAGATCGAGTTGATGATT